>JARHVA010001082.1:2112500-2712500 GCA_037957365.1 Torreya grandis
GAGTTACTTCCTAGTCACTTGATCAATCTACACACATAAGCAAGTTTCTCCATGAAAGTAGAGAAACTCTAAGTGATGGAAAAAATACCATAATAAATAAATATGGTAAAAAATAAAACCCATACTCTAAAACCCCCATAAGCAAAACTTAGGTGAGTAGGATAAAAAATGGGCCCTAACAACTAGTCCTGATGAGGTACCCATGTACAAGGCAATCTATTATAAAGTAGAGAAAAGGAGAAAATGTGTAGGAAAAACTCCCATCCCACCCAAAAAAAAGAGAGACATAAATATAAGAGGCTACAAGACCCCCTACCCCCCCTTCCCCCTCCGCACCCCACCCCACTAGAAGATGATGTTGTAGTGTCTTAAACCTCAAAAAGAGACTGCAAGTGAAGATACTTACTCTCTGTGAAAGGTTTAGCAAAGATGTATGTAATCTAATATATAAATATAGAAATATATAAAATAAATGATGTCCCCATGAATGATATATCTTATTAAATGCATGTGAATGTCTATATGTTTATTTCAATGATGATGGATTAGATTATTACAAATATAAAGGGTACTCTAGTTGTCATAGTAGATGATGTTAGGTCATCTGAACTAGATATCGAACTCTATGAGAATCCCCTAAATATAGATAAACTCAATGGTAGAATTGAAACCCCATATACTCTACCTCATTATATGATAAATTAATAGAATTTTTCTTCTTACTTGACTAACTAATTAGAATTAAACCATTGGAAAAATTGTAACCTAGAGTGGAATTGTGATTCTAAAAATTGTCAGCCTAGTCTAAGTCAGTACATCTAATCAAGTCAATGTCAGTTCCAACTCTATAATGAATATTGAATCTATGTGTACCCTAAATTTAGTACAATATCCTCTTAGTTATTTTCCAATGTAACTCATGGGGTTCTTGCATGAATCTGGAGACTAGGTACACTATATATGATATGCCAAGTCTACTATGTGTCAAGTAGATAAGGCTACCCATAAGTTATCGATAAAAAGTAGAATCAACCAAAAGTGAAGTAAAATCTACCTCAATATTGAATCTAAGTAGAAATGGAGTCATATTTATCTTACAATCAGCTATGTGAAACCAAGCAAGTAGATTGAGAGCATACTTAGAACGTTCAAGGGTAATCCCAATGTTGGATTGAGAAATTTGAATCCTAAAAAAATAGTGTAAGAAGCCCAAGTCTGTCATGGACAATATGTCTAAAAGATACATTTTCAACACAATAATAGATGAATAAGATCTAAAAATGATCAAAAGATTAGAAACATAAAGAACTAGAATTAAGAGTGAATCATCTTACCATAAGAGATAGACATTCAGATCTGAATGGCATCTAGGGAATCCTGGTGAAAGAAGAAAGAAATATATCTTTTTGTACGAATCTCAAGGGGCATGTTTTAGACCATAGTGGACTTATGGAGTGTTAATACAAAGGAAAAATACTCAACAAATCTTGAAGGCCACTCCATGTAAATGTCCTCCTCAAGATCATCATGAAGAAAGGCACTCTTCACATCCATTTCATGAACATTCCAATGAATGGCTACAACAATATAAAATTTGAGTTTGACTAAGTTCATTTTGGCAACTAGTGCAAAGGTATTTATGTAGTTGATACGTGACACCTATGAGAAACCCTTAGTCAGTAACCATGCCTTTAACTTATCAATAGACCTATTTTTTGCATACTTAATCTGATTTATCCATTTACATTAATCTATATTTCTTCCATTAGGAATAAGTGTCAAATACCAAGTATGGTTCCTGATTAAGGAGTTATACTCCTCATGCATGTTAAAATCCCACTCAAGAATATTTGTTGCCTCTCAAATTTTTTATGAATCTAAGGAAAAGGCATAAAAATCACATGTCCCACTTTGAAACTCTAAATGTGGTTTCTTATCATATAAAGGATCCCCAACCCATGTCCTTATGCTCTATAGTGTATGGCTATCCTAAAGAGGACCAAAATTAGATGAGTCAGGTAGAGTACTATTATCCTCTAAAGTGTGGATAGATGAAAATGAATATGAATCCCTATCACTATTCTCACTATAAGAACTAGAATAAGTGTCCCCAACTTTGGAACATGCTCAGGCTAATTTGAATCATCTAAATTAAATCTAAGTGAGCTCAATGAAGTGGGAGAAGTGTCAAGTGTTGATTTTATGGGATTATTCTAAAATTAAACACTTATCTCAATAAACAACTCATGTGTGGTTAGATGAAGAAGGTGGTACCCCTTGATACCATTTGGATAACCTACAAAGATCCAAATCTTACTCTGAGGTTTCATAGCCTTGTGTTTCTTATTTGGTATTTGTGCCATAGATAGAGATCTAAAAACCCTAAAGTGCTCAATTATAGGTTTCCTATTGTGTCAAGATTCAAAGTGAGTTATAACTTTCAAATCTTTGTGAAGAACCCTATTCTAAATGTATCAAGCATAATTGATTGCTTTGGCTATATACTATGGTGCAAGTGATTTAGAGTGAATCATACAATTAGTCATCTCTTTCAAGGACCAATTCTTACATTATACCACACTATTATGTTGAGGACTATATTAAATTATGTGTTGTAGATCAATCCCCTTTGTTTTACAAAACAACTCAAACCTATTATTGACATACTCACCCCCATTATCATTTTGAATAACCTTGATGCATTTCTCATATTATTTCTCTACATGAACCTTGAAGTCTCAAAACTTTTCAAAAACTTTATATTTTCATGTAAATAAGTGAACCCATGTGTATCTCAATAAATCATAAATGAAGGTAAGGACATACTTAAAAAATTTAAAAGATTGATTAGGAAAATGCCTAAATACATCACTGTGTGTTAACTCCATTACCTATTAAGCCCTCCAAGCTTTGCCTCTATCAAATTTATCTTTAGGATGCTTCATAAAGGTGTAACCCTCATAAATACCCTTAGATAAATGGAATCTAGGTAAGCCTATGACCATGTCATTTTTGTTGATTTATTATAGGGAATGGTAGTTGAGGTGGCCAAACCTCATAGTTTTCTAACTCCATCTAAATGAATCAACAATGTAGTTAGAGAATAATCGAGTGTAAAATGTGATAATATTTATAACCTGTCTTGGTGATCTACCCTACCCACTACCACTATAGAATCATTATTGAAATCTCTAATTGTGCTTGAATCTAGTGAAAACTCTAACCTCATGCCCTTATTGATTTGAGTGATTTGGTATATTGATAGGTGATTAGTTTAAAGTGATGGAACATTTAGAGCATTATTGAATGTTCCTCCATCCATTTCAATAGACAAGAGTGATTTGGTACACTAATAGGTGATTAGTGATGGATCATTTTTAGTAGTTAGGGTTAAGGATATATAATTGATAGGGCACAAGGGTGAATATCATATCTACAATAGGCCAATTAATATGATATACTTAGATGTACCATATGCTAAATTTATAAAACTAGAATAGGATATTAATAAAAACTAAAACTATGTTAGATATACGAATGACATAAAATAAAGTACTTATATGTTTCTAATGTTAACATAGTTTTATTTATATATGGAATAAGTATAAATCAAGGAGGAATATAATTTTGTATCAATCATCATATTTTGGATCTAGTACCTATGGATCTCTAGATAGTTGCATCAGTTTGGGGTAATTACATTGATACTAGTGTCATGTAAATAATATGTGCTAAAACAAGATGAGACCATATGGATACTTTTGGGTTTAGAATCACCTTGGCTCTAGTGTATTCAAATCTGGATTATAGACTATCATTCTTAGTGAAATGTTAAAACCTTAGCTTTACATCTTCAATGTGACCTTGGGGAAAATGGGTTAGTGGGCACAGTGTGTTGAACTAACCCCAAATTACTCCAATTTTAAAGGGTGCTACCTACATATATAATACTCCATAAAAGGTCCTAAGAATCATGTAGTTTTTCCCTATGTGTTGGCTTGTGTGTGAACCATGCAATGTGTAAATCAAGTACAATAGTGACCTCAATTGTAACTTAGAAAGTATGACCTTATAACTTCTCCTTTAATACTTCATACCTATAGTTAGGTTGTTCCTGTGAATGATATCATGATAGGGTAGAATATGAAAGCTTCTGGTAACTTAAATGCTTCTTGAGTAATCTTTTGGTTTGATTCTTAGGTGATGAATGAGTGAGGGTTGATATTATATTTATACAAATCCTATCAAGAGATAACTCACATTAAACACTTAGGTCTATGATTTTAATGTGTTTAATTTTCAAATTGGATAAATTTTAAGGAAATAGACACTTAAGTCAAGCCAAGATAGTAATGCCAATGTTATTTTCTATCCTAAACGCTAGTGTCTAGGGAAAAGGAAAGTAGGTATAGGCTCAAAAATTACAAAATTGTAAGATAAGTAAATTTTAAAAATTATGGGTAAGATAAGATGTATATGTCATCAATATAACATTTTTTAGAAAAATATATGGGCCAAGGGGAATAAGTTAAATTTTATGTGAGGCTTATAGAAACAAGGCATGTGTAGAACTAAGAGGGCCAATCAGGGTCATGAGTTTGCCAAGTGTACAAGATGGAGGTGATACATAATAAAAAAATATCATCTACATTTTCCCCTCCTTTAATATATTAATGAAATTTATAGATCAAAGGAAAAGAATAAGTATTTATATGTATATACACACCTTATATTTGATTGAGTTGAATTTGAGTGCTTTACTAGAGTTGGGTTTGAGTGCTTTTTTGGTAAATGGCCTGAAACTAAGAGAATGATATATTGTATGATTAGTGTATATAATATGGAACATAATTACTTGAAATAGATTGAAATTGAAAGTGCGAGATTAAGGAGTACACCTATGTGTTGATGTAACCACCTTGCTTATTGTAAAGTTGTTTTTGTAAAAGATGTATCATTATAAAGATCTAAAACTAAAATTAGGATACACACACACACACACATATGTATGTATGTATGTATGTATGTGTGTGTGTATATACATATGTATATATATACATACATACATATATACATACATACATACATATATATATATATATATATACATATATATACATACATATATATACATATATGTGTATATATATACATATATATATATATGTATGTGTGTATATATGTATATATACATACATATATATGTGTGTATATATATGTATATATATATATATACACACACACACACATACATATACATATACATATATACATATATATATATATATATACATCTATATACATATGTATATATATGTATATATGTATATGTATATGTGTATGTGTGTGTGTGTGTGTGTGTGTGTGTGTGTGTGTGTGTGTGTGTGTGTGTGTGTGTGTGTGTGTGTGTGTGTGTGTGTGTGTGTGTGTGTGTGTGTATATATATATATATATATATATATATATATATATAGATAGAGAGAGAGAGAGGCCCCAAACTTTAGAATGAAAGTGAGTTACCACATGTTAGTTGAGATTAGTTCAATTATACAACCCAATGATACTCATAACTTGATGAGTTTGGATGATCAATTCAAACTAAAAACTTAGAAATATTGATTGATTTGATCACCCCAACCATATAAAAAGGTGAACCAACTACTATAATAGATTGGATCACTAAAGTCTGTATAAGTCCACTAGGTGTTAGTACATGCAATAGTTTTTTAATTTGAATTTGATTTGTATTTTTCAATATTAGGTACGTGCTACATAGCATATTCACCTTAGATTTGTCTCGTACTTAAACTATGAGTAATAATGGTACCACGTATAGAATTTTTACCATAAATGTATATTATAATCATATAACTATGTGTTTTAACTAATTTATAAAACTATGTAAGTGTGGAAGAAATGATTCCAAATAACACCCCTACTATATATGGATAAATTTAAATTTTTTGTAAGTACCAATGTGGAGGACATGTTTCTAAAACATGCCCCCGTTATAAACTGGATATGCTAAAAATTGAGTAGGTGTGGAGAACATGCTTCAAAAGCATGCCCCACTGAATATGTGAACTATAAGTAGCATACTAAATGAATGTCAAGAACATGATTCCAAAGCATGCCATCACTAAATATAAAACTATGAATGTGTATAAATTATGTCTATATGACATACACCCACTGAATCTACAAACTAGTGTAAGTACCATATACTATGTGAATGTGGATAACATGCTTCTAAAACATGCCCCCACTATAATTTGGAAACTATGAAAAATGTGGAAGCCATATCACTATGACATGCCCCCAATAATATTCCCCCCACTTTAAGGTGAGGGAAAAATAGTACCTAGTAGCTATCTAACTTCAAAAGGGTAAGACTATTGCAAATCTATGAATGTAACCACATAACATATATAAGGAAATATGTCTAGGTAGATGTAACATTGAAGTGCATAGAAGTAATGTGATCACTTTTAGGCCTTATATGTATGATAAATATTGTAAAAATGTATAGATAGTAATACTACAATATCAACAAGAAAATAAGCACAGACACAAGAGAACTAAAAAAAAGTCAAAAGACAATGGTCGAAGGAGACCGTAAACAAGGGGCATGGTCAAATGAAATGAAATTGAAGGGACATAACTTAGTTAAATGTACATAAAGTAAGGAATGACATATTCAAATGTCCAAGAAGGTAATGATATGCACAGGGGCTACATACAATGGAACATATTCAAATGCTCAAAAAATTTGAAGGTAATAGCAAGGCAAAACACTAAATGAAGTGTGTAAAGGAAAATCATGAGAAACCAACATAAACATGTCATATTAGTCCATGGATTTAATGTTTTAGAAAAATATGCCAAGTACATATCATATAAAGTACCGTATGTAATGCATAATCATGGGTCATAGGCATGTGTAAGTATATATGTAAGATCAACATGATAGTGTATGTTGTATTAATTATGATCTATAATTTAGTAGTTTACTTTAATTTATGTCTTGGTTAGTTCAAGGAAATTAGTTACATCCTATAACCACCTATAAAAGCTATATAAATTTATACCTTTATTATAAACAATAACATGATATAATAAATTATCATATTTTGTCAAATGATTTATTCCCAATGTTATATATCAATTATTTATCTATTGCCCTAGACCCATCAATGGTATCAGATCTTGGTAGGAGGATAGAATACATTTAAAAAAGATAGACTTTACTTAAATAGTGAGTAATATTATATTCTAAAAATACTTTTGAATTGTTTTGTCTTCCACATTGATGTTGATACGCTGTTACAAGGAGTAAGAATATTATTTTTAGAAGCACACTCATATATACCATCATCCTGATCACTAAACCCAACATTGGTAATTGAAGACAAACTTATAGATTTAGTTATCAGAAGAAACCTAAAATCCACAAAATTATTGTATGCTAGCTTACATAAAGAAGAACTTAAATTTGTACGACAATTTTTAATATTTTTTGAAATTAATTTTGAAGAGGCCAACAATTTCTTTGATTTTTTTGTTGTGAACTAGGATTTTGAATCAAGAGAGGATGGTTAGTATGGTGTTAGTTCTAAAATGAAAACAAAATTAAAGAAACACACTAACTAGCATAACATCTCTAGGCCCAGACACTAAGAAGAGCTTAGTTAACAAATATGAATAAAACACACAACTAAAATGCAAAATAAACCTTCTTTTGCCTCCCTTGGATGCTCCAAAATTATTTTTGTAGTGGCTTTCTTGGCTTGTGCTCATAAAGTCTTCATCAAAGGAGGCTTGGCTATCTCTTCTTCTCCTTGGCACCTTTGGCTTGTGGCTTGGCTTGGAATAAATTTGGCATGATAACACTAGTTTCATGAAGCTTTGTAATCAATTCTGCATTATAACTTTTCATACTCTTGTCTTAGAAATGATGTTCATGGCCTCTCTATTTATAAATTTTTGAGAATGTCTAGAATCAACCTGAACCATCCATCCTGAGATTGAGATGTGGGGTTAAAGATTAATGAAATTTTTGGAATTAAGTTTATAATTATCCTCATCATGACATTGGAAGAAGGGTCAATTAAGAAGCATGAAGGGAATCATGGAAGGCATTAATGAGGCATGGAGGGAATGAATCCTGATATTTGTGGCATTTATGGCCTAGAGATGTCTTCCCAAAAAATGAGGTCATCTAATGATGAAGATATTCCATATTTATTTCTAAAAAAAAAATTTCAACAAGTTTTCATGGAATTATTAATTATGCCTTGATTTGGGTTAATTAGATCATAAGAATGCTTAAGCACTTTGTGCACAAATTACTCAAATTGATCAGAATGCCTTATTATTGGTCCAAAATTTGACTGGATTGAAATTGGAAATCAATATCAGATGTGTTAGAAATGTATTCCTATTTAGGATGTTACCAAAAACAAATAATAAAGGCACATGTCTCGTGTAATAAATTTGATAGAAAAGAGTAATCTAGAGCACCTAGGTGCAAAATTAGCATTTTGACTCGAAATAAACTGATCAAAGTTAGTTAGCCCATAAATTTCACTACCCCATTTAATGATACTCTAACCAAAATTGGCACTTGAATATGTTAGTTTCACATTTTTTAATGTGTTTTAGTGTTTTTAGGTTAAATTGTGCATTTTCAGTGAAAATTGGCCAAAAGCCCGCTTAGAGGTTATTAGTGGCCAGATTTAGGTGTCTACAATTTGCCCCTATTTAGGAAGGCATTACAAGCTATAAGCATAGTAACATCTTCTTAAATAATGAAAAAGTATTATATGCCTACAACTGTAATGATGATAAACTAATTATATGATGCCCCCTTAAGGGAATGATTGGCACAAGTAGGTTGGCAAACGGTCCCTCAAAAAGAAAGAAGCAAAACAAGAGGACCAAGGAAAGATGATGGGATGAAAACACAATGATATTAAAAAATTAGTCAAAGTCATTAAGAATGCAAGTGGGATGATGTACAATGGTTTTCCTAAAGGTAGTTATAAGCATTGTACCCTGATAGTGGCAGTGTGGTATGATAACACAATGATTTTCCCAAAGGTAGTTATAATCATTGAGAAGATGGAGCTACCCCAGTTAGGATAGACAAACAAGATAAAAATGTGCCCCTATATGGGGAAAAAAAGTAAAATTGTGAGAACACAATGATTTGCCTAAAGGTGGTTATAATCATTGAGAAATGTAGGTGAGATAGTGTAAAATGATTTGCCTATAGGAGGTTATAATCATTGGACCTTGATGATGGTAAACACGATAAACTTGTCCAAGGATGATGATAACTTAACATAGAGGGTAATGATAAATTAGAACAACCTACTAGTAGGGAGATGTTATTTAAACAAATAAAGGTTAGAATTCTTTCATGTTTAATTACTCTATTTGGGATATGATTAGGATATAATCAAGATGTTGATGTCAAAGAGATGTCACCATTGATGAATATACATTTTGAATCTTAGGTTTGTTGTAGCACATGTTGGTAGACATCATGAGGACTTAGCTGAAATATGCATATGGACTGACTCTCGTAATCTAATATGCAATAGAAAACAATGTACCAATGATAGAAACCATGATGATAATGTAAACATATGAGTATGGATGGATTCAAGTGCAAGTGTGGGTAAGGAAACACCTAATGAACACACATAAAATGAATCAAGGAAATAGTGATAAAAGAAAACAAATAGGTAGACAAACAAATAAAATAAGTAGAAACAAACAAACAATAAAATAGAAACCATATGAACATTGCCCCTAGAAAATAGTTGGCAACTTAACAAAAAAACAAAATGGGGGAATAAAATAAAAGGAAGGGGGTGGCCAAGCTATCTCCATATGTACTAGGTAAGTGGATGTTGCCTACATAGTTTCATGGATGTAATATCCAATAAAAAATTTCAATCCAAATGTAGTTTTCTCAAGGAATGGGAAGAATGTAATAACTAAGGAAAACAAACAAAATGGATGTGATAGAAGAATATGAATGGTCTTGAAAAATGGAAAGTGTGTGAGAGGAAAGGCCAAAAAGGATGGGGAAACTAAGTGACAAGTAATTTACTAGTAACTTAGTAAGGGTTCCTAGAATCCTTAAAGAAGAGAAATGGTCAATGTTTTTATTCTTTTCTAAACATTTTTCAAATATTTTTGAATTTCTTTGAAGTATCTCAACTTGATCAAGAATGATGATACACTAAATGGTTCAAACTCACAAAATGGAGAGAGTGTTTAAACTAACGTTACTCACAAAATGGTGAGAGCATGGTGGAAAGGGTGAATAAGATAACCTCAACAAGGATCAAGCACTACCTACATAGTCTTAGAGTAGGACCTCAAGTCACTGTAGTTCCACCCTTACAGTGGAGGAATTTGACTAGTGTAGTAGTCAATTCAAACAAAATAGGCACAATTGGTAAAAAGACATAGTATGACATAGGAAGTGGCAAATTAGTACGTCAAGGCTTAATAAACAAATGTTGCCCCTACTTTACCCATAGGTGGTTATAAATAGGACAAAATGGCATGGATTAATGGTACTAATTTTATCAAAGGTGGTTATAATTAGAAACAATATCGGTGATAAGAAAAGAATAATAAATGAAGGATATAATTGACAAAAATTCTATCACACTGTTCCAAAATATGATCTCTATCTGATGTATGTGAACTAACTAATGAAACTGATTAGATACCTTGATGCTAAAGATGCATAATGAATGGAAAAAATTAAGGTCAAATGGGCTAGAATTTAGAACACATTTGGCTGATAGGTCAAAAGTGAAAAGTGGATATGACTAAAAGGATGGATAAGGATGGTATTTGTACAAAGAATAATAATTATAAAATGGCATAGCTAAAATGGTCCTTATAAATAATACACCTTAGTGCCCAATCATACTACGACTTAAGATGAATAATATTCATCGGCTCAAAAAGTTCATCTCCATCTAGTGTGGCAAGCTTGCATGCTCTTGATCCATAATCTGTAGTAATGATGAAAGGCCTTATCTAGTTTGGTTTGAATTTTCCTTTATGTTTCTTCTCAACCTTGGTATTATTTTGGTTTTATTTAAGAACAAGATCACCAAATTCAAATGCTATATACTTAACACACTAATTATAGTGGCCTTTGAGTTAGTTCTGATATGCTTGAAGATTATTGAACACAACTATGCATTTCTCATCAAGTAGGTGTAGCTCTTGCGGGTGAGCTACTCGATAGTAATGATCATCTGGGACATGCTTGAAAGAGATGCATAATGAAGGTAATTTAACCTCAATGGGAAGGATGGCTTCAGTATCATAAACAAGTGAGTATGGAGTGGCTCCTATGGGGGTATGATGATTGGTATGGTATGCCCAAAGGGCAAGGCATATCTATAGGTGCCAATCACAATTGGCATCATTGAAAATCTTTTTGAGAATATTAATAATGGTTTTGTTTGATGCTATGGCCTAGCCATTATCTTGAGGGTAATATGTTGTATAAAAATGTTGTGTGATGTTATATTTAGTACATAATTGGTCTACATCCTTGTTTTTGAATGACCCTCCATTATCAGATATAATGTCAGAGGGGATATCATAGTGGTAAATGAGATGGTTGAAGATGAATTTGGAAATTTTCTTTCTAGTCACATGAGGGGTATAGCTTCAACCCACTTAGTGAAATACTTAGTGGCAATAAGGATATGTTTATGGCTATTAGATGAAGTGGTGTTGATCTTTCTAATGAGGTCAAGTCCCCATGTAGAAAATGGCCATGGTGTCAACATTGGTTTCAGAGTTTTGGTAGGGGCATGAATTAGATTAGCATGCCGTTGACATTTGTCACACTTATTTACATATGAAGTGGCATCTGTATCCATCATGGGCCAATAATAACTAGTATGCAAGAGCTTTTTGGATAGGACTACCCTGCTAGAATGAGATCCACATACTCTGTTGTGAACTTCTCTTAATGCTAGTGTAGACTCTGCCAAAGTTAAATAATGAAGTAGAGTTCCATCAAAAATGCAATGGTAAAGAGTGGATATAAGTAGAGTATAATGAGTGGAATGATGAATGAAGGATTTGGTTTGTTTTTAAGATAGGTTAGGTGGTAGAACATGGTCATGAAGGTAGTTATAAAGGTCTTAGTACCAAATAGAATTATGACTAACAATGTCATAAATCATTGAAATGGTTGAAGGTTCATGAGCTGGTGCTAAAAAATTCTTGATGAGGAACTGATAATCTCTAGCTTTATCTATTTTTCAAATTAGAGATCCAATAGTAGCCATGGCATATGAAGTTCTATTACTAGCCTTTAATATGTACACAAATTGAATGTTGGTAATTTGTTGCTTAAGAGTGTCAACCATGGCACTATATGGAACCAACTTGTCATCTTTGGTCTAAATATGATCTATGTCTTGATTGATGATTAACTAAAAATCACCATAAACTTGGAGATGAGATATGTTCGAATGCACTACCTATCAAAGTCCTATAACAAGTGCTTCATACTCGACCATGTTGTTTGTACAAGAAAATCTGATTCTAAATGATTTAGGAATTAGATCCCCCTATGGTGTAATAAATAATAGGCTTGCCCCTGATCTATGTGTAGTAAATAAACCATAAAAATATAGCTTTCAGGGCTACTCCTCAAGGGGTGTGTCAATGACGGTTATTATGGATTCATCAAGAAATTGAAATGTGAGTAGTTATGTGTTTGTGAGAAGTGCTTCAACAAGTTGATCTATAAAAACTTATCCCTTGATTGCCTTCTGATTGACATAATCTATGTCAAAATCACTGAGAAGCATGATCCATTTAGCCATTTTACCATGAAAATTTGTTCTAGATAGTAGATACTTGAGTGGATCTACTTTTGAAATGACCATGGTCTTATTAATCGACATGCAATGACATAGTTTCTGAGTTGTGAAGACCATGGCTAGACAAGCTTTTTTAATAGGTGCATAGTTATGTTAATATGTGACCAAAGTATGACTTAGGTAGTATACACCATGCTTTTTTAAATTGTCATCATGTTGATCCAAGAGTTCCCCCAGAGCATGGTCGATAGCTGATAGGTATAACAAGAATGGCTTTCCCAGCATATGAGGTAATAAAATAGGTGGATTAATAATATAATCTTTGATTTGTTAAAATGCTATTTGGTAGTGATCATCCCATTAAAATTCAACTCTCTTATGTAGAAGGTGTGTAAATGTATGGAACTTATCTTCTAACTAAGAGATGAAGTATCAGATTGATTGGATCTTACCCTAAAAACTATGAAGTTACTTTAAATTAGTTGGTGGTGGCATCTCAATTATATCATGAACTTTAGCCAGATTGAATTCAATACATTTGTGAGACATGATGAAGCCAAGTAATTTGCCTGAGGTTATGACAAACACACATTTATTTATATTGAGTCTAACTTTATACTCCCATAATCTTTAAAATATCTTCCACAACATTGTTGGATGGTCGACCCTAGTTTTGAATTTTCTTAATATGTCATCGACATAGTCTTCAATAATATCATGCATCATATCATGGAATATGATAGTCATGGCCCTTTAATATGTAGCTCTAGCATTCTTAAGGCTAAATGGCATTACCTAATAAAAAAAATTCCTCATGGAGTGGTGAATGCTATTTTTTGTTGGTCTTCTAGTGATATTCTTATCTGGTTGTATCCTAAAAAGACATCCATGAGTGAAAGCATTTCATAACCTACCATAGATTTGATGATTATGTCAATATTAGGCAATGAAAAATCATCTTTAAGATAATATTTATTGATGTCTCAAAAATAAGTATAGATTTTGATCCCTTTAGGATTTTTACTAATAGGTACCACATTAGAGATCCATTCTAAGTATTCAATGGATTGGATACATCCTACTTCTAAGAGATTTTCCAACTATTTCTTTACTAATAAAACAATGCAAGGATGCATATTATGTAGCTTTTAATTTATTGGTTTGGCATCAGGATTAACCATAAGGTGTTGTAGAACCAAGGTGGGATCTAAACTTGGCATGTCAGAATAGGCCCATGCAAAGATATCTACAAATTCTCTCAACAGAGCTATAAAAACTTCATGTTCCTCCTTAGTGAGGGATGTGCCTTATTTTATCCATTTTTGGTTGGATGGAGTCTCAATGTTTACCTCTATTGTATCTTTGACTAGAAGGGTCAAACCATCTTCTAGGATAGTAGGCAATGACTTGAACTATTAGACTATGTCAAAGTCTTCTGCTAGGACTTGCTCTTCAACTTCTCCTAGGCATGATGAATCTGAGTCCCCTAATGGGAGATTAGTCCATGTGACAAAAACAATTATAAATTCTTGAAGAATTTGATCAAATACTTGTTTTTGTGCAAAACTAAACTTGGATCCATAGGTAAGTTCATCGTTGGTGGTCTCTTGGTCTAATTTTAAAGAAGAATAAACATCCCAATCTAATGGTGCCTGAAACAAGTTTTCACCACTAGACTGGCCTTTATCTTTACTTTTCCCTAGTAAAAAAACACCTCAAAGAGGTTTTCACTTTGGGAACTCAATGTTTTACTTATTTATTTTTGGGTAAGGGTGTTTACCCATTCTCCAAAATAGGCTTAAGGATCTAATGTGATTGAGAATCCTAATTTTTGATCTCCTAACAAAATGTTGTCTTTAAGGCCTAAAAATTCATAGAATGCCTCATCATTCTAAAACTCATCAATCAAAAAAGTGGATTCTTGTTGGTCCTAATTTATCAATTGGGGATAGTATAATGGTAATGGGTTATGATGAATGACTAGGGTAAGGGTACAAATGGCATTGGTATTGAATATGTTAGTCTCAGCTAGGTCATCAAAGGTGAGGTTGTGATCAGACTCTGCTTTGCTATCAACATCATCCTCACTAGGCATTGGTGATGAAATTTGAATAAGATATGCGGGGTCACCCCCAGGTGGTTTAAATCCAAGTCTATAAGGTCTTTCATACTTAGTCATGGAAATTAGCTCAATGGTTCCTTGTTGATTTAGTTTGAGGCCTCTTCCTTCATAATTGTGAAACTCCATGATCTTATTAGGAATATGATACTTTGCACTTTTATAAAAATTAGCTTGGTCATCATTGTATAACCATGATTCATCCCCTTCAAGAGGGTCAGGTTCTAGGCTAGATGCTAGTACAAATGTGATAGGTCCCTTATCTTTGTTCTTTTGTTGCCAATGCATATGTGGGTTGACTTTAGGTCACCCAAAGGTTTTTAAAATTTTGAGGAAGATTGGTGATATGAAATGTATCATGGGTCATATAATCTCCCAGTCCATTATATGAAATGGTGAAATGATTAGAAGCTTTAGGAGGTGGTATGTGGGAAAGAGAATCCAAGGTATTAGGATCTATGCAATTATCTGGTGAAGGATCAATAAGTATGGCATTTCTTTTATCTTGTTTGGAACTTATATTTATGTCATACTAATAATTGTAGCTTTGAAATTCAACCTACAAATGTTTGTAGTATTCATAGGGGTGTAAATCTCCTAGAATATTCACTTCCATCCCTGAGTGGGAAAAATTGATACATTAGTGCAACGTGGATGGGATTGCATGAATCTCATGTAACCAAGGCCTACCTAGAATCATATTATATGACAACTCAAGATCAAGGACATGGCAAAGTATATCATGGGTCAAAGTCCTAATGATAACTAGCAAGCTAATGGTGCCTTATGATTCTCTTTCTTGATTATCATAAGCTTTGATCGTTATTATTTTTGGTTGAAGATCTACCATTGTGTACCCAAGAAGTTTGATGAGCTTTAGAGACACTATGTTGAGGCCTAATCCATTGTCTATAAGGACATGTTTCAATTTATGCCACTTTATATAAACTTATATATACAATGAGTTATTATGGATCAAGCCAAGGGAAGACATATCGCTTTAGTTAAATGTGACTTATTGGACAGGAGCTAGGTCATTAGAAAGAGTGGATTGAATCAAAAACTCATTCAAGATGTTCTTATGGATTTTTGACATTTACAAAAAATCTAAAATAGAAATTTGTGTTGGTGTCTTTAGCAATTGTTTCACAATATCAAACTTCTTGTCTTGGTCAGTAGTGAATGGTTTATTCCAAGGTTGAATAAGTGGTTGGATGATAGGAAAAGTTTTAAATGGTTTTGGTCTTGGGATATTAATATTTTACCTTCGAGTTGTGATTACACAATCAATATTAAATACTAGACCATTATTGCTAACAAATGTTGGGAATGGTGTGGGACCAGACAAGACAAGTCTTAGTTGCCGATGCACTCATATGTGGTCACATGGCAAGGATGAGTTATTGATAAGAGGTCTAAAAAGGGAAGTCCTAGTTTGTTGGTTTGCATGTATGCATTCCCAAGTCAAAGAATTAATATCCATGTAATTTGGTTGAATGTTGTTGTTTAACAATGGTCTAGGCTGATTAGTGCTTGGTTTAGGATTAATGGAGATGGTATTAACATTACCCCCTACAATATGACCTACAACCTTATTATATTCATGTAAAAATACATGGTAGGTTTATTGGTTGTTACCATTATGACCTTGGTTTTTTTCATTATTCTATCATTATGGGTTATGTGGCTGATTTTGTTGATTCTATTGGTTTGGCCTTTGATTTTGATACTGTTGATTTTACTGCTACACTAGCCATTGTTGTTGTTGTTATTGTTGATTATTTTTTTACTACTAATTATTATGTTAAGGAAAGGGGTTTTGATAAATCCCAAGAGTTTGATTGGAAGTGGAAGCACCATTATCCAATGTTATCTCCCCATTCTCCAACATATTCTCAATTAAATGCTTGATTTGGACACATCTTCATAGATTATGCCCATTGACCTGATGATAGTCATAGAATTTATTTTCACGATACCAATTAAGATAAGGAATGCCTTATAGATAATGCTTTGGTATAGGCCAACTAATCAGATTAGTGATAGCAAGCTTGAAATTTATAGACTCAATAGGTTCTCCTAGGTCACTAAAGATAGGATGTGTAGGCACAGTTCTCCTAGGAGGAGGGGTTTGCAATGGTAAAGGTTGTTGTATTTGTTGTGCAGGTCTTGGTTGTTATGCTTATAACATTGGTTGGAGAGGTTTTTTGTTAGGAACAAGATAAAAAGGTGGTGTAGATGACATTTTCACCATTTGGACATGATGTGACTTGATTAATCCATTTCCCATAACATTCTAATTGTGGTTGAATTACGTTGGTCTTTCTTGGTTATTTGCCTATATCAGTTGCAATGCTTGTGTTTAGATTGGATGTTAGTTTTGACCATTTTCTTGATTGGTACCTTGATTTTTATTGGTTGAATTAAGCTTGCTGATCCCTTTATTAAGAAGAGACCACTCAATCAACAAGCCTTTGTTGATGATTTCCTTAAAAGTATGTACACATTGTAGCTCTAGATGATATGTTATCTCACTATACAAATTTTTGGTAAACATAACAGCTAATTATTTATCTGGTAAACTATGGGTGAAACATCTTGTAAGGGCTCTCCATCACTATAGATAACTTAAAAAAATCTTACCATCTTTTTGTTTTACTTACGTTAAGTCCACTAATGAAATCTCATGCTCAAGATTATAAGAAAAGTGCTACACAAAATTATCAGAAAGATCATCAAAATTCATTATTGAATTTTTGGGCAACTTTAAAAACCACTCCAAGGCTTGTCCAGCCAAGCTTATTAAAAACAACAACAAAAGGTATATGTCGTTATATGCCACAAGTTGACATGTGACAAAGAATTCATTCAAATGAGCCTTAGGGTCACCTTTCCCTTTGTATTTTTCAAATTTTGATGGTTCATATCCTAAAGGAAATGGTATATATAAATAATCCATGTTGAATGGATAAGAACACACATCATTGAACTTAAACCTTTTAGTATATTTCCCAGCCTGAATGGCAGTAATTTTATCCTTCATCTAATGCAATTCTTGGGATAAGAAACTAAAAGGAACATTGGTTTGAGGGAGAATATTGGTTTGGGTAGATGGTTGGGAGGTCACAAGTGGGACACTTTGACTAGGGTATGATGGAGATATCTATTGGGGTATATTAGTTTGGTTGGAAATAGACTAGGAATATGCATATGTGGATTAGGATGTACTTGAAATTGCACATTTATTTGCATGAAATTCTAGTTTGGGTTGGCGATAAAGGTTTGACTTGGAATATTTTGTGGTTGGGATGGAGGGATATAACTATACTATGCTTACTATGGTTAAAAAGAGACATGTTGTCTACTAATCAAACCTTGCTATTGAGTGGGAACTTATGGACTAAGACATTGTCTCTAAATTTGTGGCACATTTTGAACCAACGGTTGTCTAGTAGGTACTTGAGAAACAGGGGAGCCTCCTTATTGAATGAATCCCTATGGGGAAGTGAAAATTGGTTGTAGATTTGGCATCTATCACTGACCAATATTTGCATGTTGTTGACTAGTCATTGCTTGGTTTTGGATTGGCATATTAGTCTATGACTGAAGAGGTATGTTTGCCATTACCTAGTGAGGTAGAACATTAGTTGCCCCTGATTGAGGTGGCAATGTATTTATCCTCTATTACTTTGGTACACTATATTGTGACTACTATTATGGAATACTACTTTTTACTTGTTGAGGAAGAGTAGGATTTATTAAATTCTATCATTGAGGCATGACATTGATCATTGTTTGACTACCTAATCCTATAGGTTATACACTTGAGGAAGCAACTAGTTGAGATTGGGATGTAGAAACTCCTACTCCTTGGTATGATGATCCACCCATGGAATTAACTATAGGCACATGTTTTTATCCAGTTGTTTATGCATTAGTACCAATTTGATTGAGATTATATGTTGCTTTCACATTGTTTATTACATTTGGCTCACTATTCTACGTAGAGGCTGAAGACACTTCTTCAATAACAAGCATATCCATCAAGTTATCTACCAAAGTGGTTTCATGAATGGGTCAGAACTTGGATTCTCTTGTCTAGTTAACTCTATCAACACTCCTATTGAAGGAACTAAGTCAATAAGAGGTTTTCTCATCATGCTCATCTGACTGAAATTATGTGCTAGATTTAGGTAGGTTTGATATGTTGTCTGCATTTGGTTAAAGTGGTCTTCCATGATGTTTTTGCTTCAACTTTATATATTAGGGTCTTAATACGTTGTTTAAACTAGAGCCATAGGATTTATAGAAGAAGCCTATTGATCATAAATGATATTATGGGGCACTCTTACTAGGCTTAGTAAATTCTCATGGGGGAAGTCTGCTATAAATTTGGCCCCTACCTCTATGGCTCTAACCAAAATCTCATCTTTTTTTATCTAAAAAATATCACTCAAACAAAAATGAATCATACGTGGAAGCCGTATCAGTAGAATATGACTTTTGAAGAACTAACTCATCTACTGTGAGTATTGTAGCTAGGTATTGTGTGGTTTATTCTTAGTCTTGTTCTGAATAAGGTGATGTGTTAACCAAATAGTTAGCTAAGGGATCTTGGCTTTGTGCCCCTAATTGATTATTATAAGAGGGATAAGAATCCATCTCATAATCAATATTATCTTAATAGGGGTATTGCACCATTCCTTCCCGTGCAATTACATTACTAATCCCTAGATTGTACATGAGTCCACTATGAGTGTAAGAATACATGTTGGGATCCATAGTCAATGCTTTATGAGAAAAGGTCAAAGCTTTTTAAAAAATCTAAAAAGGACAAAATCTAAAATAAATGATGTTTCAACTTGGTCTAGATTCATCAAAAGGATCAAAAGGTTTATGCAAATATTTGTGAGGAAACAAACTAGCGTGAAGTATCTAATGTTTCACCTCTCACACAAAGATAAGCAAGTAAATGGACCAAAAATTAAAATGCCAAAATCTAAGGTTGAAGTGTTTCAAATTAGTCTAATCTAAGAATTTAAAAGTTGCTAGGTCTTTTGACTAAACACGATGTCAAAAGCTAGACTCAAACAAGGCATGTGCTAGGACTCTTGGCTAAATGACATCAAAAGTTAGAATTTGCAATAGATGAAAGTTTTAATCTAATAGATTTGAAGCACTTCTAATAAACACTAGGCATTTGATTCTTGGACATGAACTTGATCAACTAGGTATAAGGTATGAAATAAAAGACACTTTAGAGATAGTTTATTTTCTCACAAATAATGGTATAAAACTTGGTTCTTTGGACAGATAAGCTAGACAAAAGTGAATGGTATAACTGTGCTAGATAAAAGATCACAAAAGTACACTCATATTAGTCTAAAAATGTGGGAACAAAATTGAACTCTATGCAAGAGGGTCTATGAAATAATATTTGAAATATTTTGGGTAGTGTAATGATGCTATACTACCCAAAAGTTGTAATAAAAAAGTTTGTTTCAAATTTTTTTTAAAGCAAAGATAGTTTCCCACAATTGTGACAGCATAACACTACTTTTCTTGACTCAAAATGTTGTGGTGCATAGACTCAAAGTGCAAGTGTTTAGCACAAAATGGCTTAAGTCTATCAAGTGATGATAATTATTATGAGTCTTAAATGGCCTTCAACTTAAATTGTAAATTAAACCTAAGTTCCCTCAAGTTTAGTGCAAATGACAAACCCACTTAACACATCAACCCTATGAACTTATAAAGGTGCAATTTTAAATTTATATTATAAGTGAAGGACTTAAACAAATTTGGTAAAGGTCTAGACTCAATTGGGTAGCATAACTATGACAAAATGGATCATATGACTCCCAAACTTTTGATGAACTTTGAATAAGGAAAATTAATGATCTCACATGGGCAACATAATGCCTCTTTGTTCAAAAGAAAATGAGGACCATGTGTTTTGGTTTCTATCATTTGTTTACACCAAGTCTTGACTTCAAACAAGATTTTAATCTAGGATAAAACTCAACTGATTAATTGCTCTTAGACTCTAAATTGATAAGGTTTCTTGGTATTGTTGGAATTCATCTATATATGTAATTTGAGAGGATTTTAAGTGTTCATCCAAAAGTAAATGCACATTATATAGTAGAGTTTTTACACCCCCCTTTTTCTTAAATGATAGTACTACAACATGGACTTTGAGGTGCACCTCAAACCAATAATACTTCAATGGAAAGTGGGGATTTTTCTAAGATCTAATTTTTTTTTGAATGTTCTAAGGGAATCAATTGCATAAAGAATTTCATGCCAAACAATGCAAAATAAAATCATATATTTTGGGTCTGTATCACTTGGCTTGTTGCAAAAAGGTCTAGTCCTTTTTGTAACCACTACATCTTGATGTTCACTCAGTATAGTGTGATGTCCAAAGTGCCACTACATCCCATGTGCATCTCTAATTAGGATCCAAATGAATTCAATGCTAGGAGGTGAAATCTTAGGTCAAAGCTTCCCTAAAGAACTCATAGGAGGTGATAAAGTCCCCCTTACAAGCCAAGTTTGCATAAAAATAAAGAAAGCATGAAAATAGAAAGACTTTAGGGTCATTTTCAAGGTCACCCAAACTTTGACAAGTTTTTGGGGAGTGCTTTAGATGAATTTCTTTCTAATCCTTGGACTAGGCTACTTGTAATATGAATGGTACTTTTGATTCCAAGGGTTCCCTAAAGGAGACAAATGGAAGAGTATACACATGGCATCCCTCTTTTTTCCAAAAAAAATCTAACTTAAACAACTAAGTAAATACAAAAACTTGGAAAGGTGAGTTCATTTTTTATCCCAAATATAAAATGAGGTGGTGTTCATTTGACCCCTTGGTCTTAGTTGTAACTTTGAAAACTAATGCTAAAAACTCACTTAAGCACCTAAATATTACTTTGAGCACCAAAATAATGTTCCTAATTCATTTTAAGCATAAAAAAGGTGATCTAAACATGTTTTTAGAAAATGTCAAGCTTAGTCCTACAACAAAAATGTTAGCATGTCCTTTAGCCTTGAAGCTATTTTGGGTATGAAATAATCAACTTCAAAAAAAGAGCTCTCAGGTTTGTGTTTTAAGAAAAACATAGTGACCGATGTCAGTTATATAACTAATGATGGTTGCACTTACTAACCAATGATGTTTACCTAACTGACATTAGTTATACCAATAGTGACCGATGATAGCTATCCAATTGATGATGGTTTTACTAACCAACGTTGGTTACTATGTAAACCCATAATAAAGAAAAATGGTAAAACAAAATTAGAAAACTAAATTGTAAGAGTTTTAATGATCCAAATGAAGATTTTAAAGCTACATAATGATCTTCTTCATGTGTGGGATGCATTTGGTTCCACTGGGAATGCCATATGTGAACTAGGAATTTGACTCAAGAGAGGATGGTTAGTATGGTGTTAGTTTCAAAATGAAAACAAAATGAAAAAAACACACTAACTAGTATAACATCTCTAGGCCTAGACACTAGGGAGAGCTTAGTTAACAAACATGAATAAAACACATAACTAAAATGTAAAATAAGCCTTCTTTTACTTCCCTTAGATGCTCCAAAATGCTTGTTGTAGTGGCTTTCTCAACTTTTGCTCATGAAGTCTTCATCAAAGGAGGCTTGGCTATCTCCTATTCTCCTTAGCACTTTTGGATTGTGGCTTGGCTTGGCTTGGAATCAATTTGACATGATAACACTAGTTGCATGAAGCTTTTTAATCAGTTCTGCATTATAAATTTACATAATCATGTCTTAGAAATGATGTTCATGGCCTCTCTATTTATAGATTTTTGAGAATGTCTAGAATCAACCTAAACTATCCATCCTGAGATTAAGATGTGTGGTTGAGGATTAATTCAATTTTTAAAATTAAGTTTATAATTATCCTCATCATGACATTGGAAGAAGGGTAAATTAATAAGCATGGAGGGCATCATGGAAGGCATTAATGAGGCATGGAGGGCATGAATCTTGATATTTGTGGCATTTATGTCCTATGGATGTCTTCACAAGAAATGAGGTCACATAATGATGTAGATATTACATATTTATTTAAAAAATAAAGTTTTCAACAATTTTTCATAAAATTATTAATTATTCCTTGATTTGGGTTAATTAACTCATAAGCATGCTTAAGCACTTTGTGCACAAATTACTCAAATTGATTAGAATACCTTGTTATTGGTCCAACATTTGATTGGATTGAATTTGAAAGTTAATGTCAGATGCATTAGAACCATATTAATATTTAGGATGTTACCAATAGAAAATAACAAAAACATGTGTCTCGTGCAATAAATTTGATAGAAAAGAGCAATCTAGAGCACCTAGGTGCAAAATTGGCATTTTGACTCAAAATGAATTGATCAAAGTTAGTTGGCCCATAAATTGCACTACCCCATTTAATGATACTCTAACCAAAATTGGCACTTGAATATGTCAGTTTCACATTTTTGAACATTTTTAGTGTTTTTAGGCCAAATTGTGCATTTTGAGTGAAAATTGGCCAAAAGCCCACTTGGAGGTTATTGGTGGCTAGATTTAGGTGTCTACATTTGTACTGTGTTACATGTAAATCAATTCTATTTTGTTTAGTATTTGAAGGCTACAAATACATTTTTAAAGTGCATAGTATTTACACAAGTACATCCTAGAACAACTCAAGGAAAAAATATCATTTGATTGATGCTACAATTCATTGTCAAGCATTTAAAATACATTTTATGATAATTTTTCAAGTTTTAGACACTTTTCTTCAAATGTTTTGCCACCTGATGGGTGTATAGTGTAGCCATAGCATGTCAATCCTATCCTTTTTCTTATAAATTCTTCTTCATGAAGTGGCACTATTGAAGGGACCCTTCCAAATAAGATGATAATGGCCACTACCATCAATGTTTAATTATACATTTATTCATCATCCATTATTTCTAGATGCCTTTCATTAACAAAACTATAGAAGTTAATTTCCATTCGATAAGGCACTTAATCATTACCATATGTAAGAAGTGACTTCATCTTGATAAATGAGTAATACATTACCAAGAAACATTTCTAATTATCTAAATTTTTTGGTAGTGGTAATTCAACACCATTTTCTACAATACTAGCTACAATAATCACAACAATATCCAAGATTACATTCATAAAGGGTAAGCAATAGCCCATTCTGAAATTTGATGGAACGAAAAAGGTTTGAAAAGTATATATTGAATAATTATATTCAAAGTTTATTTTAATGAAGTTGGTAATTTTTTTTTTGTAAAATCACTCACCAAAGAGAGGTCAAGATTTCAATTCCACATTTTTTGGGTCAAATTGGTGATATAAGGTTGTAAGTCGTAACACTGGTTGTAACCTTTTTGACTTGTCACTATGTTTTTTAAAGGCGTTCATATGACTAGTTGATTTATAGGTTTTCAGATGTTCTAGACACAATGAGATAGATTATTGTGTGATTGTAAACTTCTCTCTATGGTTTTTGTGATAAATTTATTCAATGATGTATAAAGGTGCATTTTCAATGGAAACCAACACCTTCAAAGTGAAAATTTATACAATTCCACCTTATGATTGTGTTTTTGATGAATATATCATCCTTTATAGGTCCATTAAGATTCCTATGATCCACATATTGTAAGTCTCACATTGGAGGTTGGAGGATCCATTAAAGGTTGGAGGATTATTACCCTTCTCCAGTTATTTATTCACTTGGAGTTTGGGTTCAATACTTGAATGGGAATTTTGGTAGCAGTAGTTTGTTTATTTCAATTTCAAGTTTAGTTTTCTATATTTGATATTAATTACATGGAGTATATAGTGTTAATTTATTTTGTTTCTCTTACTGTATAGCTTCTCACCTCACACTTGATAGGGGGAGAAGATATAGCATTGGTAGGTCTTTAATCAGTTATCAATGATAATACGAGTTGATATGGGTTGATAACACTAGTAGTGTTAAGAAAATGTCATTAACATTTATTGGACATCAGGAAGATGTGACATATAGAGTATGGGTTGGTTACTTTGATGGGCTTCTAGGTGCAACCTTATATGGATTGATGTAGGTGTACAAGACTTGATCATGTTCTACTATATTTTTGTACAATGATCATAGGAGATGAGTAAACCTTGATCATGTTCATCATCATTTTATGTTATAACTCATAGGGTGGGCTTATGTATGGAATGACATCAATTTTGGTTAGTATAAGGATGTATAATACACCAGTTGTAGTTGATTGAGAGTTTCTTTGATGAATTCAGAGTCATTAATCCTATTATTTCATCTTGCATAACCCTTTGGATCAAGGGAGAATTTTTTGGATTAATTATGATCCAAAATTTATTAGTTTATTTTACTTTATGTCTTGGTTGGTTCACAAGAATTGGTTACATCCCATAACCACCCATAAAATCTATATAAGCTTTTACCTTCATTATAAATAACAACCCAATTTAATATATTATCATATTTTGTCAGATGATTTATTACCAATGTATTTTCTCAATTATTCCTCTATTACCCTTGGGCCATTAGTGTAGAGTGATCATAAAATCATATAACTTGTGTAGATCAAGATCATAGAAGATGGATGCCCCCAACATCATGATGACATGAGTAGAGGGAATGCCCAACAATAATAAGTGTATCTTGTATATGTGTATACTTGTGTATGTGTATGTAGGAATAAATGATATGCTAGTCCTCAACATAGAACTAACACATAAATGCCAAGGATCCAATAAAACATGTAGGTACCAAAAGTGTTTTTGGATTTTTGATTTTTTTTTTTTTTTAAAGTATTTTTAAAGATTAGGAAAGATAATCCTTCAATTTCTCCCCCCATTATGAACCTTAAAACCTCAAGTTAGATATTTTAAATTATTTATATCATGATTGGATAAATTGAAAAGGGACATAACATGTTCCTCATCATGTTTTGTATGTGTATTAGAAGATGTAACACCCTCACTTGAAATATGTGTTAATTTGCCTTCATGAGGAAAGGAAATGTTAGGATCTACAACACACAAAGCTCTAATACCACTTGTTAGGATCCTACTCTTTAAGAGCATACTTGATTACCTTTGTATAAGTAACTAAACATAGAATTAAACCAAAAGTAATATGTAACTAGAATTTAGAGACAACATAGAATATGAGAGACAATACAATCTTGTATTAACACTCTTCCAGAAGGAAATACAATGAAGAAATCACACTCTTCCCACACCTCTTGGGCGTACAGTAATTATCCCTCAAGAGTTCTCTCTCTCTCAATTACAAACACAATCAACTCAAACACAGAGTTTTTGTTTCCACCAGTCAGTGACAATCAACCCAATGGTTGTTGTTGCCTACTGCTAGTCCACTTGTGACAATCAACTCAACCAGTTGCTTTGCCTACAATACCTGTACCCGATGATGACCAAATCAATGGTTGTTTTGTCTACCTTACACACACAAGTAGATCTCCTTGATCTTGCTCCTTGTTGTGTTACAGATCTCCTTGATCTTGCTACCCCGAAGATCTAACTAACCTTGCACACACACACACACACACACACACACACCTGCAGATCTCCTTGATCTTGCACACCCTGCAGATCAACTGACCTTGCTTACCATGTAGATCTCCCTGATCTTGCACAACCTGCAGATCAACTGATATTACACTTGGAAGAACCCTTGTCCTTGTCCTTTACAAGTCATTTTGATCTTTAGTCCTTCATTACAATACAACCCCATGGGTCTCTTAAATAGATCCCATGTAAATAATAATTAGACTTCCCAATTACAATAATTAGAAATGCAGACTCAAGACTAAAATTAGTCTTTACATGTAAACTGACTATCCATCTAAAATTAGACCAGTACGCACAGACAACTGATGTTAGTCTCTATTTGTCTAGAGATGACCGACATCAGCCGATCATGACCAATGTCAGTAGCTTTCAGCCTACCCCTGACTGATGTTGGTTGGCTTGACCAACATCGGTTATTATGACACTTAGCAACCTCCTCCATTTGCATACTTGTGAAGCTTTTAGCTCCACAACCTAACAATCTCCTACTTGGAGATAAATAGTTGCACTTGTACCTGTACTTATACATCATCTAATTTTGTTTCCTAGCTTGTATCCCTCTTCAAGTTTAATATTGAAGACCAACAAAAGTTGAATGAAGATTCAACTTCTCCTTTGTTCCCAGCTTTGTTAAAATTTCCATAGGGTTCTTATCCTTGCTCTCCCCCATGACTACAACAACCTTCTGAAACTCTAAAATCTAGCTAACCATTATACCACCAACAGTGAACACATATCTTATGGTGTTTCTCCTATCATCCAAGTCACCTGCCATATCTGAATCTACATACCCATGTAGAGAAGTGCTTGACCCTGCATAGCATAAATACCTACTGTTGGTCCCTCTCAGATACCTAAGAATCCACTGAACTACTTTCTAGTGCTCCTTTCCTAGATTGGCCATTAACTTGCTGACAACTCCCACTACTTGGGTAATATCATGTCTAATACTCATGTAATCAACCTCATCATGTGATTTAGGACACTTTTCTATGAACTATCCAACCATAGTTGTGCTAACCGATTCTGCATCCTGCATATTGAACCTCTCCACTACCTTATTCACATAATCCTCTGGAGACAAAATCAACTTGTGACTTTCCATATCTCTAGAAATACTCATGCCAAAGATTTTCTTTGTTGCTTCCAAATCCTTCATAGCAAACTTCTGAACTAATTTTATCTTTAGCTCAACAATCTCTTGCATGTGTGACCCTGCAACAAGCATATACACTACATACAGTAACAAGATAATGTAGCTAATATTATCCAACCTAGTAAAATAAACACAATGGTCACATTGACATTGACTAAAGCCATGCTTTGTCATACACTTGTCAAACCTTAAACACCATTGTCCTATAGCTTGCTCAAGACCATATAACCTGTCTTTCTGTCTCACCTGTCCATTCTCTCATTTCTTTAACCTGTGAATCCATTCGTATTTCAGTGCTTTCATTTTGGCTAGAAACTCTACCAAATATCCCATTTGGTTCTCTTTCAAGGAATCAATTTCCTCATTCATGCCATGTTCCCACTATTTCCTGGATTCTACCTGCATTGCCTCTTCAAAAATTCCTAGTTCTTGACCATCAGTGAGCAACAAGTAGTGTAAAGAAGGGGAATAATGAATTTGAGGCTTACTTACCCTTTCAATCCTCCACATGGGCGTTTGAGACTCCTTGACAACTTGTTGTCCACCCAAAATTCATTCTGACAGCGATCGATCTTGGTCACCTCTGGCTGACCTCAGTCTGCACCCGACCGATGTCAATTGCTCCTGATCACTGACATCGGTTCCTTGACTGACGTCAGTGTCTACCTGCCTAACATCACTGACTTCGATCTGCACATCACCAACATAGATTCTTGCCTGTTCGACATCATTTTTCACATGACTGATGTTGGTAACTATGTTTTCCTGTGAGTGATGATTTTTAATTGCAAGCTCATTTTGGATCATAACCTTGTCCAAATCAACACTGCCCTACTTAGAATTAATCAACCTCTTGAGCTGATCTCTATCCATCATCTTCTCCTTGAAAACCAAGGCTTTCCAATTCTTAAATTTGTCAAAAACATCAGATTTCCTCTTCCTACAATAAACCCAATCCTTTTTTATAGCATCACACTGCTCACAAAAATCTTGGTCTATCAAATCTAAAAGCTTACCATTTGACTTAAGAACATCCATTCCCTTCTCACTCATGTGACCAAGCCTACAGAGCCACATCTTTGCATCTACATCTGAAGTAGATAAAATAGAAAGAGAATCAGTAATACAAGTAGATAGATAAAGAGTACCTACTTTCTTACCACATGCTAATTCAAGTGCACCCTTGGAAACTTTCCAAGATTTTGCTATGAGAGTTACTATGCAACCCTCATCACCCAACTTTCTTGTAGAAATTAGACTCCTCTTTAGGATTGGGACATGCATGACATCCTCCAACACCCACGTGTTGCCCGTCTGCAATTTTAGCTACACTTTTCTTTTGCAAAAAGTTTGACAAGGCTCACCAATCCCTAAATAAATTTTTCCAAAGTCTCCATGGACATACTCATGGAAAAATACTCTATTTGGGGTTGCATGGAAAGAGGCACCAAAATCTAAAACCCAAGATTCTACTTTATCCAAGGAACATATAAGAGCATCCCATGTAATAATACCTGCATCATTTTCTTCTTTAATTTCTTCATGCTGATCTTCTACCAACCAACAATATTTATTTACATGCCCTTTCTTTCCACAATTCCATAATTGGTAATTCTTGCCATTGAATTTCTCCATTCTTAGTGTACTTTCTTCTACCATTGCTTTACTCCCACTCAATCAAAAACCCCTGAGAGTGACCTGTAATCAACAAACACTAACCTACTCTAAACCAAGCTCTAATACCACTTGTCAGGATCTACAACACACAAAGCTCTGATACTAAGCTCTGATACCACTTTTTAGGATCCTACTCCTTAAGAGCATACTTGATTACCTTTGTCTAAGCAACTAAACATGGAATTAAACCAGAAGTAAATGTAACTAGAATTCAGAGACAACATAGAATATGAGAGACAATACAATCTTGTATTAACACTCTTCTAGAAGGAAATACAATGAAGAAATCACACTCTTCCCACACCTCTTGGGCATACAGTAATTCTCCCTCAAGAGTTCTCTCTTTATCAATTACAAACACAATCAACTCAAACATAGAGTTGTTTCCACCAGTCAGTGACAATCAACCCAATGGTTGTTGTTACCTACTGCCAGTCCACTTGTGACAATCAACTCAACCAGTTGCTTTGCCTACAATACCTATACCCAGTGACAACCAACTCAATGGTTGTTTTGTCTACCTTACATACACAAGCAGATCTCCTTGATCTTGCTCTTTGTTGTGTTACAGATCTCCTTGATCTTGCTACCCCACAGATCTAACTGACCTTGCACACACACACACCCGCAGATCTCCTTGATCTTGCATACCTTGTAGATCAACTGACCTTGCTTACCATGTAGATCAATTGATCTTACACTTGGAAGAACCCTTGTCCTTGTCCTTGACAAGTCCTTTTGATCCTTAGTCCTTCATTACAATACAGCCCCATGGGTCTTTTAAATAGATCCCATGTAAACAATAATTAGACTTCCCAATTACAATAATTATAAATGTAGACTCAAGACTAAAATTAGTCTTTACATGCAAATTGACCGTCTGTCTAAAATTAGACCAGTATGCACAGATGACCGACGTCAGTCTTTGTCTGTCTGGAGATGACTGACGTCGGCCGATCATGACCGATGTCGGTAGCTTCCGGTCTACCCCTGACCGATGTCGATTGGCATGACTGACGTCAGTTATTGTGACACTTAGAAACCTCCTCCATTTGCATACCTGTGAAGCTTTTAGCTCCACAACCTAACAATATTTTTTTAAGTATTTTAAAAGATTAGGAAAGATAATCCTTTGATTTCTCCCCCCATTATGAACCTTAAAACCTCAAGTTAGATATTTTAAATTATTTATATCATGATTGGATAAATTGAAAAGGGACATAACATGTTCCTCATCATGTTTTGTATGTGTATTAGAAGATGTAACACCCTCACTTGAAATATGTGTTAATTTTCCTTCATGAGGAAAGGAAATGCCTTATTGATTTTGGTCAAATTTTTCTTCCATTTGGTATAGACAAAGAGTTATAAGTGTAAATACACATGGAGATGTGGTAGACATAGCCAAAAATTGTGTTTGAATTACTTTAGGACCACAAGTAATTAGTATTGTTATGTTGCCTAAGGAGTCCTTCCAAGTGACCTTTTATTTTAAATCTTGTATGTTAAAATTGAGCCGCTAAAAATGCTTTATGCTACAAGTAGTCTTGGTTTGTGTAGGATCAATGTGGTTATGACCATAGTAATCACCACTTATGTATACAATTACTATTAAATCCTAGTGATATGTGTGGTTTTTTATTCTACATAATTGAGGATTTGGCATAGGATGAGGTTCTTGTATGGGCCACATATTGATTAAATTTTGCAAAGCACTCATATAAATATTAGGAACCCCACATTTGTGTTAATTATACTCATTTGTTATTTTATCTCCATTGTTTGTATAAGGGATAATACTTTGGTACTTTGAAGGAGAAAAAATGGTTAAGGAACCCTTTGGTAAGCTATATAACCAATTGTGACACTCATTAAAAATTCTCTTTTGGAATACCTTTAACAAAACTTTGTCATTATTTACTCATTACTCAAAAGAATACACATGATTTAGCATGTGCACAAATAGATTTATATTGCGCCAAACGATAGGTATATGTGGTAATTCAAAACTACGTGGATAAGGATATTCAATTATATATTCAACAAGAGGTTGATTATTGAATAAGGTAACATTTTCACTAGCATTAAGGAAAGTCAGTGACATTTGAAGTATATAAACCTATTTTTTAGGATTCCTGATACTATTCATTATAGACATAAGATAACCAATCAAAATGATGGTGTTTGAGATAGGTGTTATCATTGATTTGAAACCACCATTGTTTGTGGATGTAGGTATATGAGTATTATTATTGTCATGGAAAGCAAGTTAAATTTTGTAATCATTAAATTTTGGATGTTTTGGTAATGGTTATTGTTTTTGATGTGCATCAGTGTACACCTCAATATGTGGTACCTTATTTATATCTATACATGGAAGAGCCATTATACTTGACTCACCAATCTCATAAGTGTGTATATGGTCAAGAGGAATGCATTGTTTAGGTGGTATAATTGTAGGCATGCCTTTGGTTTCATATTGTATATTGAAAATTTTGGAAGGTTTATCATCAATAAGAATTGTTAATAAATTCCCAACATATATACATTTTACACATCTGTGAAGTGTAGATGGAATTACCTCCATTGAATTTATCCAAGATCTACCCTAAAGTTTAGGCCCAATCCATTATAAATGATCACCCTTATAATGCCTTAATTTTGTATCATCACTTATATGAATAAAGGTAACTCTTGATCAATAATATATTTGGATGGTAAGTCAGTTGGATCAAAGGTAATAAGATTGGCATTATTTTTGAGATCTCTCATGATATATACAAAATAAGTAGTATTAATATCATTTAGAATTTGATTCTCACATAATGCCTCATATAGGATGTCTTTGTAAACATTAAATTTTTAACACTCAAGTACTAAAATTCTATCATGTGTATTGTTCAATTGGGCATGTTGGCATCTAAATACTAGATCGATAACATTATAAGATGACTTATGGAGAGATGTCAAATGTTGTCTCTATTTTAACACTCTCTCATTTTGTGCACAAATTTTATTAACAAATTTGATGATACAAGCAACATAATAAACCATATCAACCATAAGTTATTGGACCATGAAATAACTTAGAGATGTGTCCATAGCAAACATGATTAGTGGATTTATAAATTAGGGATCAAAAACAAGAAAAGAAAACATAAAACCCTAGTTGGCTTATGGTTTGATGTTCAAATATCAAGTTCACAAAATGTTTAACCCTAATTTAGATGAGGATATTATTTAGTGGTTAGGGTTAAATAAATAGAAATGATAAGGAACAAGGGTGAATAATAGATCTACAAAAGGCCAATTAATGTGCTAGACCCAAATGTAACATATGCTAAATTTATAAAAATAAGATATGATATTAATGGAAAGTACAAATATGTTATATATACAAATGACATAAAATAATGTACATGTTTATTTATGATGATAACACAATGATAGATCTAGAACATGTAGAAATTAAGCAATAATATAGTTTTGGATCAATCGTCAGATTTTGGTTTTAGTACTTTTGGTTCTCTAGATAGTTGTGTTAGCCTGAGAGGGTTACGTCGATGCTAGTGTCTGAGTTTAACACTAGTGTCCTATATAGAATATGCAATTAAGATGTTACCACTTAGATGCTTTTGGGTTTGGATTCACCTTCACTCTGGTGTTTTCATATCTAGGTCATGGATTGTCACTCTTGGTAAAATGCTAAAATCCTAATTTTGCATCTTCAATGTGACTTTTGGGGAAAATGGATCTGTAAGCACATGATATCAAGCTAACCCACAATGAATTTATTGTTAAAGGGCATTGCTTATATATATAATATTCTAGAAGAGGTATTCAAACTCATGTAGTTCTCCCATACATGTTGGCTTGTGAGTGAATCATGTAATGTGTAAATCAAGTAAAATAATGACCTAGATTGTAACTTCCAAGGAAAATATGACCTTATGACTAATCCTTTAGTACTTAAAACATGTAGCTGGGATCTTCCATTTATTGATATTAAAATAGGTTAGAATATGAAATATTTTGGTAATTTGAATGCTTCTTGAGTGCTTATTGAGTGTTCTTTTGGTCTGATTGTTAGGTGAGGAATGAATGAGGATTGATATTGTATTTATGCCAATCCTATCGAGAGATAACTCAAATTAAATAACTTAGGATGACCATTGTAATATGTTTTATTTTTAAATTGGATTAATTTTAGAGTACTAGAAACTTGCATCAGGCCAAGATAGTAACATCAATGCTACTATTCATCCCAAACATTAGTGTCTATGGAAAAAGAAAACATGTATAAACTCAGAACTTGCATAGGTGTAAGATAAGTAAATTTTAATAATTATAGGAAAGATATGATATTTATATCATCAATATAATTCTATTCAGACTAAGAGATGGGACAAGGGGCATAAGATAGAATAGATGTGAGGTTGGTGAAAGTAAGGTGATTATCTAATTTTTTTCTTTTTTTTTAAGTGTGAAAAGAAGAAACTAGTTAAGAAGGGTGTGTAGAAAAATACATGTTGAATGCATGCATGTTGAATCTAGATTTTGTGAGAAATCCTATTTGGATATAAAATTATGACTTGAAATTAGAAATCACTACCATAAACTTGTTGGTTAGACAAGTAGTTGGGTGGATTTCCTAGTGTGAGCTAGATCCTAGAATTGAAAGCTTTCTAGGAGGTTGTCAATCCACCTTCTTTAAACACTTAAGTTGGTAAATGAAAATGGAAATATTTGTATAAAATGACAAAAAACTAAAAATAATAATAGAAAATAACAATAAATTAATTAATAAAACTAAATGCTTTGCTTAGATGGCTAAAATAAAGCAACTAGTTTAAATAATGCTAATGCTAAAAATTGGGTAAAACAAAGTTGTGGGTTTTGGTTTGGATTGGTTTGATAAAGGTCCAAAGAATGATTTTTTTGGGGTTGGGAAATGGTTGGAATGGTGAATGGAAATGTGTTCAATAAAATAAGAGGGATAAATTATCAAAAAGAGGGCCAAGAAGGCAAAGGGGGAAATGGTCAAAATGAGGCCAAGAAGGCAAAGGAGCAAATGGTCAAAGTGAGGCCAAGAAGGTAAAGGGGTAAAGGGTGATCAAGAGGGAAAAGGGATATGGATAAGAGGATAAAATTAAAATAGGGTGATGAAGGAATCAAGTGAAAGAAGAATGCCAAAGAAAAAGGATTAAAGCAATTAAGATAACTAAACAACAAGATTGCCTCAATGCTTGAAGATGTTTGTTGATGAAGATTGGCTTATTGAAGATATTTGATGATTTTGGTAGAATTTCAATGCATCATGATATTTTCATCCAAGATGTGGATGACTTCCAAAATGGTAACCTCCTCCAAAGACCTATGACAAGATGTTAATGACCAAAGACTAACTTGCAACTTAACCTTGGGTAAAGGAGATGGCAGGTATTTATAACATTTGATGTTAAGAAACATGCCAAAATAAGATAATAGTGAAATATGGTGCCATTTATCATGTGGTACATTAATGAGTAAAATATGAGGTTGGTGGGGATTCCCATTTGGGTTGGTAAGTCTCCCACCTTGCACATGAGTCCAATTTTGAATGGGAATCATGCACATGGGTTTGAATGAGGCTTAAAAACTTTTCACCACCTTTTTTTGTCTTAATCCAAGCACATAAAGAGGTGGAACACCAAATGTGGCACTATTTTCCATGTGGTACATGGATAGTCAAAGATGAGGTTGGTGGGGATTCCCATTTAGGTTGGTGAAGCTCCTATTTGGGGTAAGAAGTCAAAAATGGGTGCTCTTTGTCTTTTCCAAAGCACTAAAGAGGTAGGTATCTCATTTTGAAGGATACTTTCATATGTGAAGGTAAAGTACATGTTGAATGATGGCCCCTTAAGGGGAAATTCACCATATTTCAAGGGGGGGCCCTTGTGATGCTTAAATGAGGTCATTAAGTACCTTGGGAAAGGGTCCCAAGTGGAGTATGATGTTCCACATCAAGCCACCTCACTTATAAGCCATGAAACTTGCCATGTCACCTTATATGTTACTTACCATGTCACATGCCATGTCACTTTCCATGTCATATGCCATGTCATCATGAATAGTGATAGTGGGTCCCATAGTGAATAGTACTTTCAAATAGTGATTTTGAATAATATTATGTGACTAGGAGAATAATGATTTGGTTGGGTAAAGAGGTATTTGTTAAGGGTTAAGGTTTAGGGGTATTTAAGGGGTCATGAGGCATTTAGTCAAAAAAATTTATAAGTGTATAGTTTTTTAGTATCTATATTTTGCCTTTTTTTATTATGTAACTTTGAATTAAAAATATATAAAACAAAAATAAATTGTTTAGTCAAAGGTTAGGGTGATCTAAGTATAGGAGGAGGTGTTCCCCCTCAAACTGAGAGTCGATGAGGAAAGGCCAAATTAGGTGTAATTTTGATAATCAACTGGTGGGGAGGCACTAAGTGGTGCTACAAGGTAGCTGGGCATGTGAAATACCAATGGGTGAAAGGTGACTAAGCATGGTAGTTGAGATTGTGTAAATACTAAAGCTATTAATATTGGTAAAAATAAGTTTGATACTAGAAGGAAATGTGGTAGGGATAATCAATCCATAACATTGGCTATAACTGATTAGGTTAGGCCTATCAAGCCATCTAGGTAGGGTCGATATTGGTTGCAAGTATCTAGGGTAGGAAATGCTCTTACAAAACAACATAATTGGTTAGGTCATGCATGAGGTGGTGTAAAAGTTCAAGATTTTAACATGGCAAGGTTGGTTAGTGTATTAAAAAGTCCTCATAAAACATGCTAATGATTTAGGTCAAAAACAACCAACATCAAGGTGGACATGGTGAAAGTGTGGGTGTATTGGGTATGGGCTAGAAGGGGATAGTCAGGTTGACTCTAGATGCACTCGATAAATGGGCACTATCTACATAGTTCCATGGACAAAAATCCAAAAAAAATGTTAGGCTAAATATAGTTCTTTTAAAGTGGGGAGTGTGGGTTAAGTTAGTTTCCCTAACTTTATGTATACATCGTTAGGTCCGATTGAAGGATAGTGGGGAAAGGGAAGCTCCAAAGGGTGGAAAATATGGGTATGAAATAATTTTTTGATTGGTTTGGTAGAAAAGGTGGATGAGATTACTTAGGATGCAATTAGATGATTGCATTGACTATGTAAAAGGAATTTTTAGCCATGGATAAGTAGGTTGAAGTGTGAAATTTCTACCACCATTTTAAAAAAGGGAGAAATATGTGTTACCAGGCTTTAGAAAATTTAGCACTACTCGAATTGCCATGGTAACTTGACATGTTCTTTCATCACCATCCAAATACACTGAAATTAGGCACACTCCACAACAATGTTGTTCATAGGCTATGGAAGGGTATTATTCAATAATTTAGGGACATAATGTAGCAAAGTGGGTAAATGAAAAGTGGTGAGGATTCGAACCCTTGACCCTTGAGCTAGTGGGGCCCCAAAATAAGTAAGCATTGAGTTTTGAGGGAATTCAAAGAAAGACTCTAAGGGCTTTTAGAATATGGAGTGAGGTGAATAATAATAATATCAATTAAATGAGGGAGTAGGTTATGGATTTCATGCATTAAAATAAAGGCATGGAGGACATGAGGAAGAAAAAAAGGAGATGTATGTAGAAGAAACACAATTGGTGATCACATTCTAAAGAGGTGGAGGTTGAATGGGAGAAAATAAGGGAGATCCAACAAAGGATGAGGTGAAGGCAGACTAGGAGATGGATGAAGAGATAGGTAGAGAAAATAATGAGGTCATAGATTAAGATGAAGGTGGAGAAGGATGGAAGGAGCCAAGCATGAACATACATACATACATACATATATATATATATATATATATATATATATATATATATATATGTATATATATATGTATATGTATATATATATATATATGTATGTATGTGTATATATATATATATATATATATATATATATGTATGTATATATATATGTATATATATATGTATATGTATATATATATATATATATATGTATACATATACATATATATATATATATATATATATATATATATATATATATATATATATATATATATATATATATATATATATATATATATATATATACATACATACACACACACACACACACACACACACACACACACACACACACACATAAAGGAAGGTTGGGAAGAATAAGGAATGTCATCAAGGGAGACCAAAAAAATGAAATGAAATGGAGAAAAGAGAAGAAAAATAAGAGGTAGAAGATGGGGGGTGAGGGATGCACTAAACAATGACAGAGTGGAGAATTTGAAAGGATGAGGAGAGAAGTGTAACAATCATGAAGGGTAAGGGGAGGATGAGAAATATGGGGGGCCATGAAGGGTTTGAAAATAAGTCAGAAAAAAAACCAAGGAAAAAATAGTTTGGTGATAAAAATGAAAAATAAGGAAATAAATGGAAGAAATAAAATAGGAAGAGAAAGGAGTGAAATGAGGACACAAAAAGGATGAAAGAGAGTGAAGAAACAAGTTGTATCTTGACCAAGTAAGCATGGATGATGATAGGTAGCAAAGCAAATTAGATGGTGGTTTTGGAGATGAGAACGAGATGGAAATGGGAAAGGGGTTAAGAAAAACAAGAAGTGAAGGATGGGTGAAGAAGACGCTGAAGAGATAAGGTTTGCATCAATTAGGTTATTAGAAGAGGTTGACAAGCTGAAAAGAGGTGAGGTGGTGAAGAAATAGGGGAACACATGGAAAAGGCATGAGATGAAAATAAGGGATGAAGATCAGGGATGATAAGAAGAAAAAGGAAGCATTGAAGTAGGGATATAAAGCATGGATACTCACAAAGATGCAAAAGACAAGTGAGTATAGAGATGGAAAGAGGAAAAGGGGAATGCAAAAGGAAAAAGGCAAAAGGCAAGAACTGAGAAGAAGAAAAGAGGCAATTATGGAAGGTTTCTCAAAGGATAAATACCTAGGTAGAAACTAGTTGTGGAGGAAAAAAAGAAGACAAAAAGGATGAAAAAAAAGAAATCAAGAAGAATGGAAAATGGGTATGGTGGGAAGAGTGGCGAAATGGTAGAGAGTGGTGGTACACAAAGAAAAAGTGCAACAACAAAATAAATAGAAAACTTGCAAGATGCATAGTACGATATGGAATTGGTGAGGAAAAGAGAGTGATAAAGAGGGTACAATAAATATCCAAGGGCAAGGGGAGATGATGAGGATGGTGAAAGAATTTGAAGGGGATAAAGGACAAAGTTGGTAATAAATGGAGAGAGGGACCTAAAACATGAAAAGTGGGTGAGGGAGTGAACTATAAAGTATGCACAAGGAAAGGTCATGGGGAGGATATCAAGGCAGAGTAGGTGGTGGCTTTATGGGAGATAAGAGGGGCCAATGAGGAAGGATGCCAACCTTTGTGTTAAAAGAGATTGACAAGATGGAAGATGGTTAAAAGAGATTGACAAGCTAAAGGGAGGGAGGTGGTGAGGATATAGGTAGAGAAGTGGGGGAAGAGATTTTAGGTGAGAAGGGGAAATAAAATAAAAGATGTGGCTAAGTTGACCTCAGTAACTGAACGCTACCTACATATTCCAAAAAGGCCTCAGCCCGATGTAGTTCTCCCAATAATTAGGGAAAAATAAAGAGGAAGTATTAGGTGTGTTTTTCCCAAATTCTGTCACTCATTTTTGGGATAACACATGAATTATTTTGGTCCTGCAAGCCAAAATTTTCTTTTCCTTTCTCAGAAAATCATTTTGAGTATTCAAATTCTCTATTTTTCAAGCTTTTTTAGCTTATTTCTATAGACTCTACAGGCTTATTTCTACAGACTCTGTAGACTTATTTCTATGGACTCTGTAGGCTTATTTCTATGGACTCTACAGGCTTATTTCTATGGAATCTGTAGGCTAATTTCTACAGACTATGTAGGCTTGTTTCTATGGACTCTACATGCTTATTTATATAGACTATGTAGAAAAGAAATAAGTTCCCAACACTTAGGCATTTTCAAGGTTGGTTCAATCGAATGTTTCAAAGGAGTCTTCCAAAATCCTAAAGGACAAGTGACCTTGCAGAGGGTACTTAGGTGCCAAAAGGACCTTTGTGACTTTTTTGAAAGGCAACTTTGGAGATCAAATAGCCCTTGTAGAGGGCAAGTGATGAGCAAAATGGACCATTGCAAAAGGCCGAAAGGGTAAGGTTTTCTTTAGAAAAGTGAACAAGGCAAAAAGTTGGAATTCCTTCAGATTTGTTCAAGGCAAAAGACAAGACGAATTCTTTTAGAAAAAAAGTCTGAAGGAATTCGCCTGAAAGAAAAAAGCTCGAGGGAATAAGTGGGAAAGATAAAGGAATAAATCCTTTAGACATTTTGTCTAAAGGATTTCCTTCAGACATTTTTTTAAAGGATTTGATGAAGAAGGCCACTCGAAGAACCCCAAAGGGTAGGTACCCTTGCGGGGGGCTCTCAGTGACCAGGAAATTGACCTTTTTCAAGACCCTAAAGGGCAGGTACCCTTTAGAAGGATTGAAAGACTAAGCTTGGTCAAAGGAAATCTAAAGGAAATAAAGCTAAAGGAATTGACCAAAGGGTGATGGGCCCATGGATGTCAAAGTTGGGCACCATGAACTAACTATTGGAATTTAGACATCTGGTGACGTCCCTGAAGCCATCAAATTTAGGGCAATAAACTAATTGTTGGATTTCAAATGGTGATGAGCACACAAACGTCATATTTAAGACAATGAAATAACCATTAATCTTTAAAGGATTGAGTGCAAACCTAAATACATTCAAAGGCCTTAAGGCCAAAAGGAAGAACCATTGAGAGAAGAGTGCAAAGAGCCAACAAAGCTAGGAATATAGCCCTGAGAGCTAAAATTCTAGGAAAAGACAAAACCAGGAAGAGACAAACCTGGAAAAAGACAAAAGTTAAAAACAAAGTCAGGGACTAGCTGAAGAGGGAGCTGAAAGATCTAGTAGAAAGGGAAAAGATACCCTGAGAGCTCAAATTGCAACAAGAAAGAGGGAAAGACCAGAAATATCTACGTAGGAGTTATTCCAATAGGTGGAACAATCCATCAAGTAGATATTTGAGCTTGCAAACATTAAAGGGTGTGGCCTATTTTTATCCCATGAATTAAAGGTGAAGTGGACAACTGCACATATATTTGGTGAAAGACCAGATGACCCAGGCCCAAGAGAAGACATTTGAGATGAATCGACATGCCATAGTTAAGGTAGATGCCCTGTTCTAGCATGGCCCTCTTTGACAAAATTAAAAATGCATTCAAGGTATTGAATGCAGCATGGGCCATTCCATGAAACAAAGTGCCAAGCCTTTCTTGGTTACTATATATTGTAAATCTCTTCTTTTCACCAGGGAGATCTTTTTGGATATAGAAGCAAAACTCTACCAAAATTGAAAGGTGATTACTGAGACTTTGAGCTCAGATTGTTGATCATATTTATTTATGTGAATGAGAAAGTAGGTTACTTTTAGACTTAGTGCTATTATAGCTTGTGTCATTTAGGAGATTGTTCTTATGTCTGTTTCTTGAATGCATTCTTGTCCATTTTAATGAAATAAGAAGAACTAGTGGAAGTAATCAAGAAGGTGTCTTGAAGCCAACTGTGGAGAGACTTTGTGCTGCCACAAGTGTCTTTAGTGTGTTTGTTTGTTTTCTATTTCTATGTAAAGGACCTTGGGATTAATTTATGCCCTCATTATTATTTGTATTTCACTCTTTGGTAGTTGAGGTGAAGACTTTGTGCTAGACCTCATTCTGTTGGTTACTGCACCTTGTTACCAGTTACTTGTTACCTATCAAAAAGAACTGTTGTTTGCTGCAAGACCACTTCTGAAAGAAGAGAAGTGCCTTTAGTGTTTTCACCTAGATTTCTCCTTTGTCTATGAACATCATCTCTAAAAAAAGAGATATGGATGGTGTTATCCTACCCTGAATGTTATTTTCTACACACACACACACACACACACACACACACACACACACATAGTATATAGCCTCCTCATATTTATAGGGAACCTCCCCTTGATGAGAGGAGAGATTTTTCCCCTTTTGATGTGGTAAACTTGCACATCTAGCCAATCGATCTCCCTTGCTATGGTTGATACGACCTATTTTGCCCATCAGTTAGCTGGTGACAAAATATTCACCCAATAAGGTGATGCTAAAATACAAGGATGCTAGGAAAAATCCAAAGCTTCCCTAATATAGTATGCCCTAGGCAAGAGGGAATTATTAGAAATGGAAGTTAATTAGAAGGAAAAGGGGAGGGTAATTATTTGTTAGTGGCTGAACTACCCTTAGAAGTCAAGCATTACCTACATAGTCGATGGACATCAGACTAATGTAGTTCAAAAAGGGTTGGTTGAGTGGTGTTCAAATTGGCTTCCCTAATTTGATGGACCACATGGGTTGGTTTGGGTGGATGGAGAAGGTGTTTTAAAATAATGGTTTTGGGTTTTGGGGAAGGTGATGGTGAAAGTGTATGGTGTAGATTGGTGAATAGTTACCATAATGATCCCACATTTAGTAGGATGAGAGACATAAATGGGTAAAGTAGGATAAATAAGAAGGGAATATAATGTTAAGCACCACAAATGACCTTCAATGGAGCTAATACATAGAAGAGGTGCCTTTGTGAGGAGGTCACACCTTTTAAAATTATGTGAGGGTGGAAGCCTAGAGATAGTGTCTACCATTATGAGCTGAGTTTTAGGAGATGGGCTTTTATCAGGATCTGCATAGTAATTTTGGCCAAGGTTCATCACCACTATGAGCCAAGTTTTAATGGAAATAACAAAGTAATGACCTATAAATAATTTATTTGATGAGCTAAGTAGATTATATGAGTAAGAAAGTTGGTAGCATGGTAAACGATAGAGGATGGACCTTGCTTGACCCAAGAGTTGCATGGGTAGGCTAGACAAATGGTGGCCATGTCTACATCCTCTATCTTAGTTCTTTAGAACTAATGACTTGGGGTTTTACTTATAATAGGTATTGGTAGCAGGGAGCTATGTGGTCCATGATATTGGTTATACAGTTAGAGAAGTTGGCCGTCACCCTATCATAAATTAAATCTCAACTGGCACAAAAGAAAAGACTATCATGTTCGAGAAAGCACTACCAATGGTTGGGGTCTAACATTAAGAGCATGTGGCAATGGGTTGGTAGTAATATGAGGGTAAAGGGGGTAGGAAGGTGAATTTACTATCAAGAATTCATGGTGGCCTACCTCTGATGGAAGAGTTTTGACAGTGGCAAGCATTTAGGAGTTACCACCACTAGAAATAGTGGCAATTATAAAGGTGTGATCATTACAATGGGCCATGGTTAGAAGCCAATTTACATCAATCAGGCTAAAGGTGACAATGACACAAATAAACACTAGGCCTATAAGGGTCATAAGATGACAAAGCAAGGAAAGACATAAGATGTGGATCAGATGATAAGGGCAACAAAAATATATCATGATGGTGCATAATAGATTTAGAGAGATGACCGATCATATAGAAGGTGATGTGTCCATACAAAAAGGTAAGTAGACATGAATATTTCAAGTGGGAATACTATTTAAGGGAATAAATGGCATCATATGACCTTTTTAGTCAAGAGAATGGAGAATCATGTTGATGAGGAAGAATGGTCAGATATTCTATTTAAAGAATTGTGATAAGGATGAATTTCTATTATTGAGTTATTGGGTTTTGTAGGTCATAGAGAGTGTAGATAACTACAGAAGGTTGAATGTAGTAAACAATGGGAATAATGGTGGAGATAATCAGCAACCCCCATGACCCAAAATAATCAATATGGTGAATGTGTAGATCTATCAGATACTACAACATGTAATGGTGATAATGGAAGTACTATTAGATCAACAATAAGAGGGAAGGAATCCAAAACTTGAGCTTGAGCCTAAAATATTATCTCTATAGTAATGAAAAAGGTGAGAATTTCATTACATAAGATACAGGGCTGGAGAACATGAACATCAACTTGTCTATGGAGGGAATCCTCACTACCCAAGGAGATGTGCACTGAGGCAAAAACCAGTGGTACCTATGCGAGTAGAATAACTAGAACAAAGGGATGTAATGGTTGTGATAGGATAGCAAGGGGAAATACCTAGAGAAGAATATGATTCTCACTATATGGGGATGAATGTGGAAGAGGAGAATAGAGTACACCCTTGATTAGTTGCTAAGGCATGAAATGTTATAGATGTTAGTTCAGGGAGTAATCAAGTAAAAGGATGGCTAAACAAAAATCTAGAGTCACCAGATAATCATTCTAATGCTTGGGTAGGAAAATAATGTATGCATGGGCTTTAGGCAATGTGTGTGTAATCTGATGACTATGTATGTGTCATGTGACTCCTCTCACCCTAAATAAAATGTTGCATAGTTTACTATAAACATATACAAAATGAATTAAATGTCACTAATCAAATGTTATCATGCTTAAGGTTATGTGGATACTTATGAATGTTATGTTATGGTTATTGTATTCTCACTTAATGTTAAAAGAATGATTATTGTTGTTGTAACACTGGATGGTAAAAGTCATGATGAAAACATCAACCAAGCATAATAAGATAATAATGGGGCATGATGCTTTGTTTTTGACAAGGATTGAAAACAAACCTAAGGTGGGATTGGATTAATGAATATAAGCCCTTCCAACACTATGCATGAATGGTTGTTAGTTGATAAAAAAAAGTTTCTTGATCACAGGGTGTCAAGTAAGCTCTAAATCCCTTGATTTACAAATAATCTAATAGGAAGATGGGTGATAGGTGGTGTGAAGGGTAATGGGTGATATTTATGATAACCTCATGTGAATTAGTTTCCCCTTCTATAGGTGACCTAAGAATAGTAACAGACAAGTCCATGCCATATGCTAGATGTAGACTAATCAATGTAGGAATTCTATATGTGAAAACTGATTATGGCTTCCAACTTATTATGCTTATTGAGAGTTGATTGCAGCTTTAGAATTTGTTGTAATAGTGGGTCTTTTGCTTTATTATTGTATATGGGAAGCTGATCGATGTGGGAAGCTTCCAAGAAATTGCTCTCCTCTTGACAAAGTTAACTTAGCCATCATTTAAGGGAGTGGTCTAAACTTATTGTCTTTGTTTAATGTTCTTGATAGCTATCCTTTAAGGGAGTAATTTACCTTACATTTGGAAATTTTTATTTTGTTTTTGGGTAATTGATAGGACCGAAACTCCCCAAAGCTCTGACACAACTTGTCAGATTTAAGAGCACACATGATTACCAATGTATAAGCAACTAAACATGCAGAATCCAGAAGAACAAATAACTATCAATGAGAAAACACACAGAATATGAGAGGCAACACACAATTGTATTCAACTCATTATAAAGGAATTTACAACAAAGAGGTGGCACTCTTTCTTCCACTTCGTGGGCTTACAGTAAACTTCCCTCTAGAGTAATCTTCTCTCATAGGTCACAACACACAGCTAACACAAGCTGTTGTTCACCTCATTTCACATCTATACAATCAAGTACACAACCATACTCCAAGTAGATCTCTCCATGATCCTGCTGATGTATTGCTATCACCTTAGATCTAGCTACCCGCTGATCTCCTTTCTGACCCTCGCATCCACACATCCCTGCATATCAAACCTGATCTTACTTATACCTACATGGGGAATCCTACTTGATTCCACCATGGGAAGAACTCTCCAAGCTTCACATAGCTCTTCTCCAAATTCTCCACTTAACAATACAACCCATGAGTCTATTATATAGATCTCATGCATACACTGATTAGACTTGCGGCTCAAGACTCCTAACAAGCCTTTAACATGCAAACTCCATGTTCACTTAACTGACTATTCGTCAACAGCAGTTCAGACCGCTACAGGTGACCGACGTCGGTCCTTGCCCTCCTGGAGGTGACTGACACCGGCTGAGCTTCTACCAATGTCGGTTTCCCTTTTGCATCCCCTGACCGTCGTCGGTGTGGCCTGCCGACGCCGACGACTACATACGCTGGAAACCCTCCTGTTTGCCTTAAGGTGTAGCTTTTAGCTCCACACCCTAACAATATTTCCTTCAAGGGTACAATATACAATTCTTAAGATAGTGACCCAAGTAGTATTTTGGTATCCAAATGGTTTTTGGATGTAATGTTTTTAGACATGGACCAATCTAATTAGGTTCAGAGGTTTACCTTTATGAAGGAAAAATTTCAACATAAGAAGGTTAATGATATGAAAAGGTGTGGTTTTTGAGAGACAATGACCATAGGATTCCATCTTATTAGAGACAAAAAGTATCCATGAGAACCATTCTATGGGTAGATCTATGGTACTCACATTGATGATTAGGCTATGACTATGACAATTAATCACATGGTTCTATGTTGTAATCAATTTTCCTCAAAAGGAGAGGAGAAAGATGGGTGAAGGTTATAAATCTTATAACCAAGGGATGAGCTTAAGTTAGACAAAAAGAGTGAGTTTGATCCTTCTTTAATAGAAAAATAGACACAGATGCGAAGCGTTGAGGGGCTTAAGTTCTAGTTTTCCTTTGAGAGAGGAAAAATGATAAAATCTTGATCCATACTTCTGGGTAATGATGTAGGGTCCAAGACAATTGAAATCAAACTTGCCTCGTTTACTCTTTTCCATGTTGGTCACATGTTGGTTTTCTTTTAGGATGAGGTCTTCAATATTGAATTCCCATTGTTTGAGGTGCTTGTTATAAGCACATTTGATATGCTCTTGATAGATATGGAGGTGGGTGAGGAATGATAAATAACACTCGTCAATTAGATAAAGTTGATCTAAATGGTGCTAAAAAAAATCTTCTTTAGAAATAAGATCTTGCAAAGATATGTGAAGAGAGGGAATTTAGACAATTAGAGGCAAGACTGCCTCTATTTTGAAGACTAAAGAGAAAGGGGTATCACCCATAAAGGTTCAAATACTATTAACATAAGCCCATAAAGTGAATGGGATGTGTAAGTGCCAATCCCAACCTAAAGCATTGATGGATTTGGTGAGAATTTTGTTAAGGATTTTATTAGAGGGATTCTGCTTTTCCATTTTCTTATGGATGGTAAGGTGAGGAAAAGCTTAACTCAATGCCAAATGCATCACATATCCCTTGAACTTACTTATTTTTTAAATATTTAGCATTATCGATGATGATCTTATGAGGAACATCAAAGTGGTAGATGATATGATGGTTGATAAAGTTGATAATCTTCTCTGCTTTGGTTGAAATAAGAGGGATAAATTCCACCCACTTGATGAAATATTTGGTGGTTGTGATGATGGAGCTATGCTACTATGAATAATGGGGGTTAATTTCCATAATGAAATTGAGCCCCCATTGAGAGAAAGTCCAAAAATCCTTAGATACCTAGAGGCTATTAGCTGGTGCATGATATAAATTAGTGTGCTATTGACATTTTACACACTTTTTTACATAATCACAATATTCTTGGTTGAGGGTGGGATAATATTATCCAATATGAAGGATATGTTTAGTGACCACTAGGCTGCTAAAGTGTCCCCCATAGATCCCATCATGTGTTTCCTTGATGGCATGGGAAGCTTCATGGTTGTATAGGCAATAAAGAAGGAGATCATCGAAACCATGTTTGTAAAGGATTCCCCTTAGGATGGTGTAATGAGAGGTACTCTAAACAAAGGCTCTTGAGACATTCCTAGAGAGGTTGGGATGAATGATGCCTAAGTTAAGGTAGTTAAGAGTTTGGTCATACCAAATGTCACGTGAGTATTCCTCTACACTAAAAATGGTAAGGAGATCAGATTGGCTATAAGAGGGTGTAGTAAAATGATGAATGGTGAAAAATATTTTGGAATTGGAAGGTTGAGAATGGATTTGAGAAGTAAGGGAAGCCATTGTATCTATGAATTTGTTGGTAGATTGAGGAATAGATTGGACTAGTTAATTTTTGAATGATGTTAAGAGTTTATCAACTAAAAGTTTATATTTTTTCAAGACATCATTCTTACATTGATAGAATCCATTGACCTAGTTGACCATAAGCTAGAAATCACCAAAGACATGGATTGTCTTATTTCCCAAGGCTAGAGTAGTTTGGAGACCTATCACTAGGGCTTCATACTCAACCATATTATTAGTACATTCAAAGTCAAGTTTGAAGGAGAGAGGAAGGGGTTTACAATTGAGAGGAATGAGGATAACTCTAGCACCCCTTCTTTGTTAGCACTTTGAGCCATAAAAAAATATGGTCATTTGGAAGGTTATGCCATCCTGTTTAAAAAGAGTCATGATAGCTTTGTCTAGAAAGGCAAGAAGAGGTGGTTGGTTGTTTGGTAAAAGATCTTCATCCAATTGGTCAGTAATGACCTACCCTTTAATTGAATTTTGTTAGATAAATTCAAGGTCAAATTTAGCTAGAAGCATGAGCCACTTATCCATACATTGATTTTGGTATGGTTTAGAGTGCATGTACTTAAGCGGGTCAGTATTAGTGATGACATATGTTTTATGGTTAAGAAGGTAGTGGCAGAGCTTGGTGGCCATGAAGGTCAATTCTAAGTAGATTTTATTGGTATGTGTATACCGTGTCTCATATTATACAAGCATATGTCTAGTGTAGTATACGGCTTGTTCTTTGTGTTGTTCATCTTAGTGAGATAACATTTCCCCTAGGGAATGATTGGTGGTAGAGATATATAGGTAAAAGGGGTAGCCATCCTTAGGAGGAGAAAGGATAGATGGTGACAAAAGGTACTATTTGAGAGAATCAAAGGCCTTTTGACAATCACCATTCCATTTGAAAGAGACATGGTTCTTCATAAGGTGATGGAAAGGTTGGCACCAGTCTAAAAGTTGGGAAATGAAATGACAAATAGATTGAAGTTTTCCCTGTAGGTTATAGAGCTGCTTAAGGTTGGTTGGAGGAGGCATGTCCAAAATCTATCTAACTTTAACAAGGTTTATTTTGATTCAATTAAGAGAGATGATAAATCCAAGAAGCTTTCCTAAAAAGACTCCAAAAATGCATTTATTGGGATTAAGGTGGACATGATAATGGATAAGGCATTGAAATATGTTGTAAAAATAGTTAAGTGATTTGTTTAGAGTTTGGATTTTTTGTGAAGGTCATCCACATAGTCTTATATAATCTTATGGATGATATCATAGAATATATAAGTCATGGCACATTGGTAGGTTTCACCAGTGTTTTTTAACTTGAAAGGCATGAATCTATAGCAAAAGGTTCCCTAAGGGGTGGTAAAGGTAGTTTTATGTTGATCTTCAAGAGTAATCAAGATCTGATTATAACTTGAAAACCCATCCATGAGAGATAACATCTCATGTCTAACCATGAGATCAACAAGCTGGTCAATACTAGGTAGAGGAAAGTCATCCTTGGGGCAAGTGAGGTTAAGGTCATAAAAGTCCATACAAATGTGGAGACCCCTAATGACTTCGGTGATAGTTACAATATTTAAAACCTATTGGGGGTAGTCAATGGGTTGAATGAATTTTATAGAGAGGAGACACTAAAGCTCTTCTTTGATGAGATGGGACATGTGAAGATGAATGCATCAAAGTTTTTATTTAAGAGGCTTGGTATCATGATGAGTGACTATGTTATGTGTAGCAATGGTGGGGTCAATCCTGACCATATCACTATAAGACCAAGTGAATGCTATGTTGTGGTCTTTGAGGAAAGAGGATAAGTCTATAAGTTCTTTGGTATTTAGTGATTGGCCCAATTTGACAATGTGGGGGTTATCTAAGGTACCCAAGTTGATATCCATGGTAGATTCACTTGACATGGTCAAGGCTTCAAGAAGAAGGGATTTGTGTATAGAATAATTTCCCACACTGAGGTAGGTAAGAATTGAATCATCATCTTGATGTTGAATGGTATTGATGGTAGGAGAATCATTTTCTACCATTTTAGGGTGCATAAGTGGAAGGACTTTAGTTTGGCTACCCTTTTGGTAGATGAGAGAGCCCAAACTAATGGTATTGACTAGAAAAAAAAAAGTTAGGGGGATGATGTTAGGATCTTCAGGTGAGAAAAGTGGTTAGGTTGGTGAGGATGGAATATTTTACTCTATGGCGGTAATGGGTTTGGGTGAATTATTGGGTTATTCAGGTGGTTCATACCCAAGGCCAAATGACTTATGAGGTTTCAACGTTTTGATATGGGGTAACTCATGAGGCCCTTGTTCATAGTGACCAAGGCCAAATCCTTTCCAAGCACATCTATGAAGGTACAACTTAGTGAACTCTAGTTTGCTAATATAGGAAAAGTTAGAGGTAAATGGTTAGATGGATGAAGTAGTGGTAGGGGCTAGAAGTGGTTGATCAAGTCCCCCATAAATGAAATTTATTTGATGGTTAGGAAGCTTAAATGGAATTATGGTTCCAATGTTAGGGTTGTAAGAAGGGTCATGCCTGATATTCCTATAATCTTGGGGAGTAGAGAAGGCATATAAGGCTAAGAGTCTATATTCCCCAAGGGAAAGATTTTATAGTGTGGTTACCATGGGGTTCTCTACAATAATCTGAGAAGAAGGGATATATGAGCTAGTAGAACTTCATCAATATTTGGTGTGGAAGTGTCATGGGTTTTGGTTGGTGGGGTTGTGTCATCAGTAGATGGTTTTGAGGTGGATGAAGGAGGATTTCATTAGGCTAATATGTCATATTTCAAGATGTGAAAGGACTAGGGTCAGCCTGGATAGTCATAACTTGTCCTTCATGCTTAAATTTGACACATCGATGTAAGGTGGAAGGAACATGACTCATGGCATGAATCCAAGGGAACTCAAGTAAATCATTGTATTGGAATTTTCTATCCATAACATAAAAAAGTTTGAGAATGATACAGGGCCCTACAAAAATATGGAGGACAACTATGCCCAAGGTAGTAGCCATGGTATCATAAAAATAATGAAAGATCATCATGATTTTAGACATGTTGTTCATGGGTAAGTGTAGCTAGTCATAGACATGGGAGGAGATAATATTGATGTTGGCTCCTCCATCAATCATCACCTTTTTGATGTGGGTTTGATTAATGTATGTTGTAATAAAGAGGGGGGGATTGGGATCCTCCAGATGAATACAGGGTATTTCTAAATCTTTGAAGGTGACAAGGTTGGAAGTTTGAAGGGCCCCAACAAAGGTGGCAAGAGGTTAAGGGTCATTAGGTTGGACCTTGATGGATTGCAAGGATTTTATGAGTGCTTGGTAGTGATGGGGAAAGGTAGAGACTAACTAATATAATCTCATTTTTTTTAGAGTTTGGTGAAGCTATTTAAGGATAACTCTTTCAATAAATATTGCATATGGATTAGGGTATGGAGGCTTAGATGGGGAGGTACCTAAGATAGACACCTTGGGTTTGTTCAAAGATAGATATGATTGGGTATTTTTCACTTGGGATTTTAGTGTAGGGTAATTCTAAGTAATGGATGCCTTAGCCATCCCTTTATCCTTCTATTGGGTCCGAGATTAGGTAACCATGTGAATAGTGTTGATAAGGGGGTTTTTTGGATTGGGTGGTTACTTTGGTTCCTTCTCTTTAATTTTGGGTGAGATTAAAGATTAGATGTGTTGAGTTGGTGGTTGGATTGGTAATAGGGATGAAGGAGGTTTGTCTAATAATAGATCATCATCTTCATACAGGTTATGAACAAGTGTTTGGAGAGCTTCACAATTTTTTGTGTCATGTCCTAGTGCACTATGGTATGCACATATAAATTTATCATTGAACCAAGAGGGTTTGGTACATGAAGGGTCAAAGGGTTTGATGGGTGGTAAGCTCAAGTAAGAAGTTTGAAATAACTGCTGGAGAATGGTTAAGTAAGATTTAGCTAAAGGTGGTAGAGGTTTAGCAATTTTTATTTTGGGTGTTGAATTAGAAGATTGTGTAGATGTAGGTTTGGTGGTAGGTTTCCTGGGTAAAGTGGTATGTTTGGTTGACTATTTTGGCTTAGGAAAGATGGTTAACGAGCTAGATTTAGAAGAGGGCAAGGTAGGTAACTTAGGAATTGTTGGTGTAGTGAGGTAAGGTGTCTTAGAAAGCAAGTATGAAGGTGTGACCAACAAAGGTGGTGGGGTTTTGGTAAAAGTTCTAGACCTTGTGTTCAAGGTAGAGGGATGAGGACCCAAAATGGAGGGCAAGGTTGAGGGAGGTAAAATTTGAGGTTTTGGGCCTTTTGGTGGTTTTAATTCTTTGGTTGTTTTAGTTTTTTGGTTTTGGAGGGGATTTGGTCACTTTAGTTATCTTGGTGGGTTTATATTTTTGAGGTTCAATTAATTTGGATGAGGTTTTGGTTGGTTGGGTGGAGGTTTTAGTTAGTTTAGAAGGGCTAGGTCAGTTTGTCAAAGAAGGGGTTAGAGGTTCTAGTTTGGTTCCCTTACCTTTGTCTTAACCTCTAATAGAAGGTTCTAAAATTAGAGGTTTAGTGGAGGAGTTATCTTTTCTTGTGAGATATCTTCCAAAGAGGGATTAGATGTTTTTATAATAGAGGAGGTATGTGTGGTATCCTCTAATGGAGGTGTGGGTATGGTGGTTTCCTTTATTTGGGTGTCCAAAGGAATATAAGGTAGTTCCTTCCCTTACATTAAGGGGATGGGGAAAGAGGTGGTTGAGGTAATGTTTTCTTCAATAATGGGTTCATCTATAACCACATTAATAGTATGTGGCTTGTGATATGGGTCTAGTTTATTGTCATGGTAAGGGGTAAAAGGAGCATGATTATGAAAAGGCTTATGGAATATGTCAAGGGCTTGGTTTGGTGGTGTATTGGGATTGTCCAACATAAGCTCCACCTTGTCAACGAGGGATTGGATAAGGTATTTGAAGGTGTTGCATCTATTTATGTCATGTTGCATGACTCGATGAAAGGTGAAATGGTCATTTTCATTATACCAACTCGATATAAGGTGAGAAGCATCAAACTATTGGTATGGTTTAATTGGTGGACGTTGGATGATATAAGCTTTTAGTAACTTTTCCAAAATAGAAGGATAAGGCTCCCCAATTAGATTTAATCACTTATGATTATTCTAATTTTGGTTCCTTTTGTTTTGATTTGAATAATTAGAGGAGTCAGAGGTTTCATTCCTTGGGTTCTGTTGGTTGGTAGATGGTGGTGGTATGGCTTTGAAGACAATGGTGTTGGAAGTTGTTTTATTTTTAGTGTTGAGATTAGTTTGGTTATTTGGTTTGGAAGAAAAGGGCGCATTGAGTTTTTAAATTGGGTTCTTAATAATTAACTTTAACCTTCCTTCATCAATGGCTCTATTTTCTAATTTTTGAGCCATGGTAAAAGCTTCATCAAAGGTTTGAAAGCTTTGGACACATAATGTGGATGAAATATGTTTTACACATGCCTAGGAAAATAGCTCTATAAGCTCAAGTTGAGACAATGAAAAGGAAATTTGGTTGATTAGGCTCCTCAAACGAGCCATAAAATTAGTAATAGATTCATATTAAAATTGTTGAATGGAGTAGAGGTTGGTAATGGAAACTTTATTGGATATATTGATTGAAAAGTGATCTAAGAAGTTTTGAGCTAATTGGGTGAAAGAAAGGATGGAATGTTTGGGTACGACACTATACCAATCTAATGACAATCCATATAATGACATAAGAAAGGTATAGATGTGAAGAGAATCATCATTTGAAATCAAGTAGCACAAATGCCTAAATGCTCTTAAATGTTGTTGAGGATCTTCTTTACTATTAAAATTGGTAAATTTTAGAAGTTCCCACTAGAATGGATAAGGTATAATGGGGACCAAAGGATGAATAGGATAATTGCAAATCTAATCATAGGATAAAATATCATGGACTCTAGAGATGGATGACTCAAGGGTAGTCATCTTGTCCATGATCAACTTCATGAAGTATGTTTGAGGTTGTTGGGATGCATAGCTATATGGTATGTTTTTTTGAGGTTGGGAAATGTGTGAATAACTAGCATATGGTTAAGATGACTCCATGTATTAGTATGTAGTCTTTGGAGGTTAGGTGGAAGATATATATTGGTATGTAGATGTTAATGGTTGGGTAGAGGTAGGTGGTTGGGTAGTGGGCATATGATCCTGTGGGTTATGAAGATAACCAAAGGTTGCATGCTGGGTCAGAGCGGTGGTTGGGTTAGTGGTTGATGGAAGGGTGGTGACTCTTGTGATGATTGGTGGTAACATGGAGGGTAATGACACCTCAAGGCTTGAAAGTGGAGTAGTGTTTGATGGATTAGAAGTAAATAGGGGAAGATGGGTAGAGTTAGAGGTAGGTACTCCCATTTTGAGGGAGTGATTAGTAAGAGGCATAAGGGTAGTGGTATTTTGGGTTGGTAGGATAGTTTCAAGGGAGTTATTAGTTGATGATAATGTTTGGGAAACTATAGGTTGAGTAGTTCCTATGGTATTAGAGGTATTACCCATGAGATAGAGAGGCATTCCATAAGGTGGGTCTAAATTTGGGGTTGAAATTAGGATTTGGTAAGATGTGCTTATTAAGTAGTATTATAAGGCTGCATGGTTGTTGTTTAGGAAAGCAACAAAATCTACATCTCCTAGGACTACCTAAGTAGGACTTCTTGAAGAGCAAGGGGAGTCTGTGAGTTCAGAAATGTGTTCCATGGATGAAGAGGTGGAAGTTGGTGATGGTTAATTTGATGGTGGGTTTTGTTCCTCAAGGTCTTTTTGTTGTTGGTGAGTAAGAACCATATGAGAAGGTAATAAAAGGATTATACATTCTCAAACCTCAAACAAAGGGAAAAAAAGACTCAAGGCAAATAATGCATTCATTAAGAGTGCTATAAATCTTAGGATTATTTTTAATATCTCTTTTGGTTTATGCCTTAGAATAGTGTAAAGAGGAAATTGGCTTGAATAGGTCCTAAACAAGGCAGTCTATGTTTGGTTTTGGGTCATGTTTAGGCACTCAAGAAGAATTCTATATTAGATCGAGTACATGGCTTAGTGCTTGAGGCTTCATCCCCTCACTTCATGATTTCATATCTAGTGCATGTGCTTAGCCAATATATATCGATTATCAGAGTTTATTCTCAATGAGAGAGCTGAGTTAGTTATCCTCTCAGTGATTAAATCTAAGTACGATAAGTAGGAAAGGGTAAGGTGATCCACTAGGTGATGAAATCCTAGTTGGGCCTTGTCTCCAGTGAATTTTATGTTTTTTTTGCAAGTGGTTTGGTTGTGTAACATTTTTTAACTATGGTTAATTTTATTTGCTTTAATTAATCTAGGTGAATTAGAAACAAGCAAGCAAATAATGGATGCAAGGTTTATTTTAAAGCCAAAATGAAATTTTATATTTATTTAAATGCATAAAAAATTTCTAAATGCAATATAAATGCAAGATTAAAATGCAATTCCTAATCCTATGATGATTGATATTTTTATTTCTTTTCAAAATTCAAGGAAAATAAACTTTAACTTTTTAAAAATAAAACTGCAACTAAAACTTGTGTTTCTTGTTTTTTATTTAGAAAGAAGGAAAGCTTAATTTTCCTTGAATGAAAATAAATGAATTTCACTAATGTAATTATAAATTTCCTAATAAATATATGAACCCAATAAAACTCAAGGGTCCCACCAGGCGTGCCAAAATATTTCTATCTAATTTTTTCTTTTTCCTAAGTGTGCAAAGAAGAAACTAGTTAAGAAGGGTGTGTAGAAGAATACCTATTGAATATGTGCGTGTTGAATCTAGAATTTGTGATAACTCCTCTTTGGTTAGGGTAGTATTACCTACAATTAGAAATAAATACCACAAACTTTTTGGTAAGATAAGTATTTGGGTGGATTCCTTCGCATGAGATAGATCCTAGAAGTGAAAGCTTTCTACGACGCTGTCAATACACCTTATTTAAACACTTAAGTTGGTAAATAAATATGGAAATATTTTCATAAAATTATATAAAACTGAAAATAAGAACAAAAAATAATATAAAATTAATTAATAAAACTAAATGCTTTACTTAGATGGCTAAAATAAAGCAACTAGTTTAAATAATGCCAATGTTGAAAATTGACTAAAATAATGTTGTGGTTTTTGATTTGATAAAGGTCCAAAGAATGATTTGGTTGGGGTTGGGAAAATCTTGGAATGGTGAGGGTAAATGTGTTCAATAAAACAAGAGGGATAAATGATAAAAAAGAGGGCCAATAAGGTAAAGGGGAAAATGGTCAAAATGAGGCCAAGAAGGCAAAGGGGTAAAGGGTGATCAAGAGGGTAAAGGTATATAGATAAGAGGATAAAATGAAAATAGGGTGATGAAGGAAGCAAGTGAAAGAATAAATCCAAATGGAAAGGAAAAAATAAATTAAGATAACTAAACAACAAGATTACCTCAATGCTTAAAGATGTTTGTTGATGAAGATTGGCTTGTTGAAGATCTTTGATGATTTTGATAGAGTTTCATTGATTCGTGATCTTTTAATATAAGATGTAGATGACTTCCAAAATGGTAACCTCCTCCAAATATCTGTAAAAAGATGTTAATGACCAAAGATTAACTTACAACTTAACCTTGGGTGAAGGAGAGGGGGGTATTTATAGAATTTGATGTTAAGAAACATGCCAAAATAAGGGAATAGTGAAATATGGTGCCATTTCTCATGTGGTGAATTAATGAGTCAAATATGAGGTTGGTGAGTCTCCCACCTTGCACGAGTCCAATTTTGAATGAGAATCATGCACATGGGTTTGAATGAGGCTTAAAGACTTTTCACCACCCTTTCTTGTCTTCATCCAAGTACTTAGAGAGGTGGCACACCAAATGTGTTGTAGACACCTAAAAACTATACCATGATAGTTTTTAGTGTTGTCTTGTCCTGTGGACCCTTAATCGATTCTTCATCTAGTGGACCACCTATTTTACTAGCATTATGTCAAAAACCATCCAAAACACATCACTTCATTCAAGACATTTTCTCCCATTTACTCATGACCCCTCGACCATCACCAGTTAGGGTAACCATCGATGGTCACCTTAACTGTCAATGGTTGGGGTCATAAAATTTGACTTAATATTTCAAAGTAGCTCTAGCTTTATTCAAGATAAGCATCCTCTAGAATGGAAACTTGCTTTAAAGCTATCTTTTAAAGATGAATGAAAATAGGCAACTTCAACCCCTCTCAACTAAGCAAATTTCCCTCAAGATTCCCTCTCCTTTGTAATTTTGTGCTATAAATACAAGGCTCTTGGGAGAATTATGGATATAAATACTTTACATCCAAATTCTCTTGTTCTCTTTGTGTAGGCATCCAAGACTGTGAAGCTCTATCCACATGACTTTTGAAGGTAGGAGTAATATTATGCTATTCAAATTTCTTCATATTTCAACTATCATCCACTTGACATCATACATGTATCTTTTCTTTGTTTTTGGTGTTTTCACCCTTTATCACAATTTGTTGTCTTGATCTATTCACTTGCACACCCATACATACCCTCAAAACCCCTATTTCACACTTTGCTAATCAACCACATCCCTTTACTTCCCTTTTAGCTTCTTACCCATTCTCCCATAGGTAATCATAGGTGGTTACTATAACTGTCACCAGTTATAGTAACCATCACTGATCAGGACAACCATCATTGATCACCCTAACCATCATCAGTCACTATCAGGGAAAAATAATAGTTTGTTATTTTATCTTTTCCCACACCCTACCAGTCCTTTTGGATTTTGACCTATCTATAGACCCTACCTAGACCCTCTAGACTTGGCCTTGGTATATTTGTGCATCATGCCATATCTTCTATCAAATAGGTACATTGCTTATTTTCCTACATATTTACTTTCTTATCATTTGAATGCAAGTATATTTCTTATATAATTTTTGACTTAATTATCTTATAAGTGGATTGACATCATCCTATAAATTCTTGTGCTTCTTAGATATATTATATGCTAGGAAATCCACTCAACCTACCATTTGACAAATTTTATTCTAGTCTTATTGTGATTTACAGGTTATCCTCTCTATCCAAAGAGGGGTTACCACATTCATCTAGATTAACACATACATTATACCAGATATTCATCTACACACCCTCACATTCACTTTATTTTATCTACCTTCAAAACTTAGAAATTAAGGAAATTAATTGAAACATTTTGGCATGCTCGATGGGACACTAGTTCCCTTTCTTCCCTAATCGTTTGCTCATCAAACAAAATCATTTCTTTTTGGTCTTAAAAATTAACCATTTGCATTCATTGATTGCTTTCTTATTTTAGTTCATCTAGTAACTTAGGAGGAAAAATAGTCTTATCATAACATTCACACTTGTTATAACACATAAAACCAAATCACAAAATAATTTACACATCAAAATAATAATTGAGAAAAGGACTGACTAGGATTTAATCACCTGGTGGCAACCTTACCCCCTCTTGACTATCCCACTTAGATTTCACCATCAAGGAGAGAACCAACTCAACTCTTTGGTTGAGTATAAGCTCTAGACTTAGTATATCTTGGCTAAGCACCTGATACCCTTATCACTATAGGATTGTGAAGTGAGGGGGTAGGCCCCAACACCAAGCCACGTACTGAAGTTCAACACAAATATTCTTTTGAGCACCTAAACAACCTAAAACCATCCATATACTTCATCTTTAGTGCCCATTTTTTAAGCCAACCTCCTTTATCATACTCTTTAAGGCATAATCCAAAAGTGATTTAAAAGTAATCCTAAGGTTAAAACACACTTCTTAATGTATGTATTGATTGCTTTGAAGTTATTTTGGGTTTGCTCTCTATTTGAGGTGTGAGTGTCATCATAACATTCCTTATTTTCTCATATGGTTTTAACTAGATAATAAGTGAGAAATCGAAACAACCAACCACCACCTTCTTCTTCATCCATGGATTACACCTCAGATGTTGACAAATCTCCTCATGCTTCACCTCACCATTCTCCTCCACCATCTTCTCCTTCCAGAATCTCAATCATATCTGAAGGGGATCTAGACTTTAATACCTTTTTTGACAATAATTTAGTTGTTTTACAACATTACCTCAACACCTTGCCTCACCATCCCCCCCACTTTAGTTCCTTCTTCGGATCCTTCTCTTGGCATGCCATCCCCCCTTATGGTAGGTACCACTTCAACCCAACCATTGACTTAGCCCTCTTCCAATACCCCATCCACCCAAACTCAAACCAACCTTCCACCTCCCAACCAAGCACCACCTATCACACTGATGTGGGTTCAACCTTTCCATTAGTCACCTAAACCCCATCTACCATGGCATTATCTTCCTCTCTAGATTCTAACTTCCCTTCAGTTGCAACCAATCCCTTGGCCATAGTTCCACTTCAAAACCTAGTGCTCTCCATACCTCAAAACCTTCCCCTAATTAGTAATAGGGTAACTATGCAAATCCAACCTTCTCAACTTCCTCCTACATTAACCCTACCAACGACATCCTTTTCTCAAAAAGTGCCTATGACAAACAACTTACCACTATGTCCCTAACCCACAAGGGTACATACCACCCTCCACCCAACCTTTTATACCAATTATCTCTATTGTGTCACCATCTCAAACCCTTACCACCACCTATCAATATGTGGCTTCTTCAACACCATCTACCACCTATTCATACATAGCCACAAGTCAACCTCAATATAATGTTCCCCTCAATTATGCAGCTTCTCAACATCAACCTGATCTAATCAAAATGCTAATGGAAAAAATGACTAGTTTGGAGTCATCCATCTCCACCTCAACCAATATTTTATCTTATGACCAATTTTTTAATGAGCCTATCCACCCCTCCATGCCAATTCATGCTTACCCTTCTCAATGGGAATTTACCAAATTTTCTAAATTCTAAGGTAAGGAGGATCCTCAACAGCACCTAAGATCATTCTATCATGCTTACTACTTGATGCCCTTCTCCTCTAAACCTTTCCCATGTCATTATCTAGGGCTACCCTTGATTGGTATAGTACCATTCCCACTCATTTATTCTTTTATTTCTCTTAATTGGCACAAACCTTTTTGGAACACTTTTCTGTAAACATATCTAAATTTTTTTCCATTACCGATTTATACTCCATCAAATAATTTGAAGACAAATCCATTGTTGATTTCATTGCTAGATGGAAGAGCTTCATTAATCAACTTACCTTCCCATTACCCCAACCCAAATTAATCAAATTATTCTCTTAGGGGTGTGCCAAACACATTGCTATAACTCTCCAAGTCCAAAAATTTAGGACCTTTGATGAAGCATTCACTCTGACATGCAAATTAGAAAACCAAGCTATTGATGAAGGGAAGTTGAATCTTTAAAATAAAAATTCTAGTTTCAAATCCACTTAATCATCCTCCACCAAGACCATGAACCCAACCAATTCTAAAGCAAAAGCATCAACACACTTAGTTATTATCAAAACCACAACACCTCCAATAGTCAACCAAGCACCTTGAACCAACAATCCTTCCAATCGCCAAAATCATACCCAAAACTGAGATCCTTTAAAACCATTTACCCCAATTGGGGAATATTATGCATTAGTTTTGGATAAACTACTTAAATCCAATCTAATCCAACTTCCACCCATCAAGTTGCCTCAACAATTTGATACTTCTCATCCCCTTCTAGGCTAGTATAACTAAAATGATCATTTTCATTATCAACAGGTCATTATAAATGATACTGATAGATGCAATACCTTTAAAATCATTGTCTAAGACCTAATTAATAGATGGGAGATTTTGTTTGATAACCCAAACACTCCTTCTAACCAATCCCTTGATATTTTTTGAATACGTTTCCAAAATCATTCACCTTCAACCCAACATTATGAAAGCCAACCTGAGTCCTCTAATTCACATGAGGCACATGTAATCAATGTCATCAGTAATGTGCCCACCACTGAAGAAACCATCACCTCTATCACCCAAATAGAGAAAACCAACCCACCATACATTCCTTTAGAAAACCTAACAGAGGAATTAACTACCCCTTCCTCTTTCATAGATGAAACCACCATTTTATCTACTCCTCCTATGGTAGAAATACCTAAAGAGATAACCATTCCATCAACCATTACATCCACTCCTCTAATTCAAAAAAATGGTCACCTAATTTTTTGGGTAACCAAACCAAGGAGGAAACTATACTTGTCATTCTGCTTGAAACAGATACCCTACCGATTCTATTACAAAACCATCTATACCTCCCTTGGAAACTATTACCAGAGAGACCATACCATCATCAATCCAATCATCATCTTTGAAACCTTCCACCAAAAATAAAAACTTTAAAACAACTCCTTCCCTAAAAGGATTGCACTTTGAAAATAGTGATCATGGAACAAAACCCATTTATAAACCCTTTTCTTAACTAGTTTAGAGTTTGGAATTTACCTCACAACCTAACTTTGACAGAGTCACCTTTTGGCATTGGCTTGGATTCCCATATCAAAATAAAACTAAAAATTTCACTTCACTCGAGTCTACTCTTGAGCCTATTATTATGACAACACCTCTTACCCCTCTTAAAGTCACCAAGGAATAATCCCAATTACCCCTACCTAAAATTGTCAAGTCAGCCTATGCCTCTCTTATCAAGCCAATCAAAAACTTAGAGGTCCTTCTCATGCCTAATCTTGCTCACCCTCATCTGCAATTAGACTTAACCACATCACTCCAACCAAAACCAAATATAATTAAACCCATTAAAAAGGAAGGGTTACCTAGGCAACAACATTAAGTTAAGACCATACCAACTTATTCACCTTTACCTTATATTTTGGGACCACATCACTCTACCATTCCCATTACCTACTCTTCCTCCAAGAAACCATCTCCCCTTTCTCCACCTATAATAACCCAATCTCCTAGTTCATCATCATTCCTTACTGACCTTTCTCCATCTACTTTCCCATCTATTAAACCCTCATCATCTAAATCTCTAATCTCTAAACCAATTATGATTAATCCAATTCTTTCTAAACCACCTACCAAACTCACTCCACCAATCACACCTCCTACCAAGAAATATTTTCCCCATAGGATCCATACACCCAAGGTCCAAACTCCATCACCTCTAAGATCTTTATCAAAATCCTATACAACCATTTTACAAAGATTGTTACAAGTTTTTACCATTAGTTTACCACCAATCAAGCCTTTTGACCGCACTCACCAAAAGCCAACTTGGTTCAATCACAATTTGATTTGTCTTTACCATAAGACCCCTAGACATGATACGGAGAAATATAAAGCTTTCCAATCATCTGTTTATGGCCTTTTAGAGGAAGATGATCTTTTGGATGAACCTTATTTAATCCCCTTGACCCTTTTACCACCTATCCAATATACCTACCAATAATCTAATTCTCTACTCCCACTAAGGAGTGAAGTAGAGGAACCAAAGTAAGTAACCAATCCCCTTATCCATAACATTCATATGGTGACTTAATCTTGAGCCCAACAAAAGGATAAGGGTAAAACCATACAATAGAATGAAAAAGGTAAGGCCAAGGCAACCATTCCATGGTCCTACCCTTCAACTCCTCAACCAACCAATCAAACCCAGACAACTATACCTTCACCTTCACCAACACAACCATCCAAGCTAAAAGTATCCATTTTAGGAGATCCTTCTTCTAATGCATCTTCATTCATCCAATGCTTAGTGATAAAACAACTTCACCAAACACCAGTCCAAATGAGTTTTTATGACTTAATTAGCACCTCACCCTAACACCATCAAGCTTTAATCGAAGCACTGCATTCTATAGAGGTTCAACCAAATGATCCCCAACCTCTTACATCATTGATTAGATCCCTCTAACATGTTTCCATGGTCACCTTTCAAAAATTAGAAATCTTACCATATAATAATGAAGACCCTAATCCCCCTCTTTTCATCATCATATCCATCAATTAGACACATGTTAAATGATCCATGAATGATGGGGGAGTGAGTATCAATATCATTTCCTCTTATGCCTACAATCAACTCCAAATACCTAAAAACATCATGTCAAAAATCTTGACATTTTTATGATCATTTAATGATACCTTGGCTACCACTCTAGGAATAATTATTCTTCATAGCCATTTGGGGCCTTAAATGATTCTTGAACTATTTTATGTCATAGAGGGTGAGTTTTAGTATAATGTGTTACTCTATCTCCCTTAGATACATGCTATGGGTTGCATCCCTTCTAGCCTTCACCGGTGTGTCAAGGTCGAACATGAAGGATAAGTCATTACAATCAAAGCTAATCTAAGTCCCTTTGCTTCTTGTAATATGACATATCAGCCCAATGAGGTTCTCATTCCACCTTCACCCCCTTCATAATCAACCTCTAGCCAAACTGCCACATCAACCCAACCCATCAACACTTATATCTTCAATAATGATGAAGCATCTACTAGTTCAACTATCCCTTCATCTCAAATCCCAATTGAACACCCCTTATAATCCACATTTTAGAATCTCACAACTAGGGTAATATCGACTTTATCTTTGGAAACTTTCCCTTCTTTGCATAAATTTGGGAACCTTCAAAATGATCCATATTATGATCCCAATATCGTTAATCTTATCCCGTTTAGCCTTCCCAGCAATACAACATATTTTTTCTATGGGGGACTTGATAAACCACTCCTTTCTCCCACCATTATGTTGTACATCTAGCCATTCAATTCTATTTTTTCTTATCTTAACAACCCAACCTTTGCCAAAATGTACCTTCATTAGTGTGCTTGGAAGGGGTTTGGTTTTGGCTTGTATGAACAAGGACCTCATGAACTTCCTATCATCAAAAATCAAAAACCTTGTGAGTTCTTTGGCCTAGGGTACAATCCCCTAGAAGAGCCCACATCACCAAAACCAATACACACCACTACTGAAGAACCTCTACCCTCACCAACCCCACTTTTCCAATTTGATGAACCTCTACCCTCACCAACCCCACTTTTCCAATTTGATGAACCCCTACCTTCACCAACCCCACTTTTCCAATTTGAATAACCTCTACACTTACTAACCCCAATTTTCCAATTCAAAGAACCTCTACCCTAACCAACCCTATTTGAAGACATCAACATCATCCCACCTAACTTTTTTTTTATTAATACTATCAGTTTGGGTCCTCTAACTTATCAACAAGATAACCAAACCAAAACCATTCCTCTCATCCACCCTAAAATGATCACACATGACTCACCCACCATTAATACCATCTAATGATAGGATGACAATTCTATTCTTACCTATCTCAGTGTTAGAGACTCTTCTCTTCAAAAGACCCTTCCTCTTAAAAAACAAATAATGCTAAATGAATCGACCATAGATGTTAATTTGGGAACTCAGGAGGGCCTTTGTATCATCAAGATTGGCCAATATTTAACCCTCGAGGAACATCAAGATTATCAATATTTTCTTCATGACCATAGTATAACATTTGTTTGGTCTTATTAGGATATGCCCAGCATTGACCCTTTTATCGCTCTTCATAACATCATTACCCATCCCAAAGTTAAGCTAGTTTGACAAAAGCTTCATTGTATGCACCCTCGCATAACTCTTCTCATCAAATAATAACTTCAATTCCTTCCATCCTTTAACTTCATTCAACCCATTGACTACCCAAAATGGGTCTCCAATATTATTTCTATTACCAAACCCACTTTTGGACTCTACCTTTGTGTGGATTTCTATAACCTTAACCTTGCATGCCCCAAAGATGAATTTACCCTACCTAACATAGACCAACTTATTGATCTCATTTTTGGCCATGAAATATTATCCCTTATGGATGTTTTTTAGGATACAACCAAATCTTGATCACCCCTCAAGATCAACATAAGATATCCTTCATCACCTTATGGGGAAATTTTTGCTATCGTGTCATGCCTTTTGGCCTAAAGAACACAGGAGAAACTTATTAGCATGCCATGATTTATATCTTTCACAACCTCATTCATAAAATAATTAATAATTATGTTGATGATTTTCTCAATAAATCTAAGCACTTTTAAGATCACCTCATTTTCATTATCATCTTTGAGAGATTGATCCATTATCATGTTAGGCTTAACCCAGAGAAATGCATCTTCAGGGTCTTATTAGGAAAAATCTTGGGATTTATTATTTCCCTCTGTAGAATAGAAATATACCCCACAAAAGTCCAATCCATTCTAGAAATGCCTCCTCCTAATAAGCTAAAACAAATTCATAGCCTGTAAGGCAAACTTTAGTCAATCCATCATTTTATTTCTCAATTATCTGATCGTTGTCTGTGTTTCCACCATCTCTTCAAGAAAGATATCTAATTTAAATGGACCAAAGAATGTTAATAGGCCTTTAATGCAATCAAGGAGTGTCTTATCTCTCCCCCAATATTTTTCCCCCTAAAAGAGGACCAATCCTTTTATTTATACATATCCACCACTAATCATTCATTGGGAGCCATGTTCACTCATTGTGATGACCAACATAAGGAGTAGGCCATTTATTACATCAATCATAACCTCATTGACTATGAAACATAATACATACACCTTAAATTTTTTTCCTTGCCTTAGTTTTCATTACCTCTAAATTGCATCACTACCTTCTCAACCACAAAACTTATGTCATTACTAACACCAACCCCCTCAAATTATATGCACTCTAAGCCATATCATAACCAGTGTATGGCTAAGTGGCTCATGATTTTAGCTAAGTTTGACCTTGAGTTTCTTCCATAAATATCAATTAAGGGATAGGTCATTGTAGACAAACTAGCTGAAGCTCCTCTCCTCGATAATCAAACTCCCTCTCTTACCTTTCTAAATGAGTCTATAGCCATTCTTTCTTTGAAAGAACCCACCTATCAAATGACTATGTATTTTAATGGCTCTAAATGTCAAAATGGTGGGGGTGATGGCATAATACTCATTTAAATTAATGGGGAACCTCTTCCCATTTATTTCAAACTTGATTTTGAATGCACCAATAATATAGCTAAATATGAAGCTTTGGTCATCGGTCTCCAAACCGATCTAGCTTTGGGAATCAAATAATTAGCATATTGGAGACTCCCAACTCATTATTAACCAAGTCATAGGAGCCTATCAATGCAAAAATGATGTCTTTATAAAGTATAAACAACTTGTTGATATAATTTATTATTAACCAAGTCATAGGAGCCTATCAATGCAAAAATGATGTCTTTATAAAGTATAAACAACTTGTTGATATAATTTTAGCATCCCAATTAATTCCTCATTCTACCAACAAATTTGTAGACACAATGACTTCCATTGCATCCCAAATTTTGACCCAACCTGCTAACTCTAAACTATTTGTCACCATATATCACTTTTTCACACCATCTTACCTCAGCCCTGATCTTTTTATCATTTACAAAATAGAAACATCACCTTCAAATATTTGGTATGATCAAATCTTTGATTACCTTAACATTGGTATCCTCCCTTTTGACCTTTCTATAAATTCTCATAAAGATTTCATTCAAGGCACCTCTTATTACTTAATATTAGGGGTAATTATTTACAAGTGAGGCTTTGACAACATCCTCCTTCATTTCCTTCATATCCATGAGGCTTCTCACACCATTAAAGAAGCACATGATGACATCTATGGTGGGCACTTTAGTGGTTTGGCTATTGCCAAATGTATCCTCTATTTAGGCTACTACTAACCCAAGCTCAATAAAAATTATTATGACTATGTTAAGAAATGTTTCAAATATTAAAAACATGCTAACCTTCATCACACACCTCCTCATGGTCTTCAGGTGTCAATCAACTATTGACCATTCTCACAATGGGGTCTTGATCTTATTAGAGAAATCAATCCACATTCCTCACATTGACATCAATATATCATCACCATAATGGAATATTTAACCAAATGGGTGGAAGACATCCCACTAATCTCAATAAAATCTAAAAAAATTATTAATTTCATCAACCACCACATCATTTACCATTTTGATGTTCCTTACAAGATCATCACTGATAATGGAAAATATTTTAAGAATTAAAAAGTCCAAGAACTTTGTGATGCTTTTGGTATCAACTTAAGCTTCTCGTCACCTTGTAATCTACAATCTAGTGGGTAAGATAAGGCTTCCAATAAAAAACTCATCAAAATTCTCACTAAGGTGGTTATTGCTTTAGGCAAAGACTGGTACCTCTATATCCCATTTGCTTTATGCGCTTACCACACTAGTATCTAAACTATGACAGGGCTACACCTTTTTCCCTGGTCTTTGGTGTAGAGGCTATCTTACCTCTCAAATTACAAATTCCCTCTCTTCATGTTTCCTTACAAGATATCATTTTTGAAGAGGATTATCATCAAGAATGGAACATCACCTTGCTACCCTTTATCACCTTCATATTTGTCAAGAGCGTATCAAATAAGCATATAATAAAAATATAAAAATTATGAGAGTTCAACATCAATGATCTCATCCTCAAGGAAAACCAACACATCACTAACATGGAGAAGACCAAAAAGGGCAAGTTTTATTTTAACTAGTTAGGACCTTACATTATAGCCTATAAGTATGGATTAGGTGCTTATCGCTTGTCCTCTCTCAAAGGCAAGACAAAACTTGAACCCATTAATACTTCGTATTTGCATCTCTTTCATTGTTAAAATGAGGATCAAACCCAATTTTGTGTATAAATTAGGCTCATCTTATTGGATAATTAACCTTCTTCCACCTCATATTCTTTCTACCCCTTTTGGGATCGATTGATTATATAAAACTATGTGATTGCTCCATCATAGTCATAGCCCAATCTTAAGTATGGATACCTTAGATCTACCCATAGAATGGGTCTCATGGATAATTTTCATCTTTTAATAGATGGAATAACATGGTCAATTATTTCTCAAAACACCTTCATTTAACAAACCTTTTGTACCTAGATCTTGCTTCTACATGGGTAGACCTTTCAAACTTGACTAGACTTATCCATGTCTAATTTCAACTTAAAACATATCCATATATCCAAATAAATGGTATAATTCTCCCTCAAATGATAACTACCCAATCAAATCAAAAGTTACCTAGAAAAAATAAACTACTCCCTTGAAGGATGGCTAAACAATATTCATTAAAAGCTTCCCACATCGATCAACTTCAATAACTTTAAATCAATAACAATAAGCAAAATCAATAAGCCAAAATCATCTCTTATATTTTTCATTTGTAGACTTCCTATATCGATCAGTCTACCTATTTATCTCAATCAAACCATAATTGGCTCTTATATATGGCATGAGTAGACTTCCCATATTGATCAATCTACCCATTATAATCAAACATACAAAAGGCATGAACTTGTCTACTAAAGTTATTTGGTCACCTATGGAAAATTTAAAGACTCCACTCCAACATTTACACCCTTACGTACCATCCACATCCTAATCACACCTAAGGGATTATGAGCTTACTCAACATGAAGTGGTCAAGATACATATTTTCCTAATAAAACATGCTCTTAAAAAACATTTGATGGGTTTGTGTTAACTAAGTTGATCCATCTATGGATTCTTCTTGTTCAATTCTCACTAGAAAAAGGCACCATTCTCCTTGTCTTATCCAAACATGTGGACGTAAATGTTTCCCTTACCTATGCCACATCTATATCCTCATATCCATTAACCAAACATCATATTTTATTTAACATTTTGATCATTAACCAAACATCACATTTTATTTAACATTTTACCCTGAACATATGTAAAATTAATGTCATGTGTAAAAAACATAGCTAATAATATCATAACAATAATCCATAAACCATAACATCAAAATGAACATACAAAATTAAATTATGATTAAATCATCAAACCATCATCATCATATGTAAATAACATCATACCCAATACCATCAATGAAATAATGTCATAATTAAGACTTCAACATGAATAAACATTAAATCAAAATCAACTCATTACATCATCATCATAATCAAAATCAATATACACATATATGTCATAGTAAAAGATGATACATATACATCACTCACATATACATGTCACATCTCGACATGTAGACCAGTATCAAAAATATCAAAATACATATACATCATCATGAACTAGGAGCACCTACACCATTGCTACTAGCCCCATCTACACCTATCCTTGGTGGAGGCCCTATCAATGGATCCACTACAATAACCCACTAACCTAGGGCCATAATCACTGCACAACCTACCAAACCCACGTAATATTCTCCCCACCTCAGCTCATTAGGACATGGTGCTAACATAATGCCCTCATAATAGTGTAACTCCTATATGGTCACTAGATACTTGGCCTAATGCCATAGAACTTTGTGGTGCCACCACTACCCCACCTATTCACCATAGAGAATCTCTATCCTATGTCACCAAGCCAAATGAGGTCCTTACCTGATCTTTCTCTCCTATCACCAACATAATATATCCCTATAAACTAGCCATTTGACCCTATAAAATAACCACTTGACCCTATAAAATGTTGATCTGTGCCTATGCCTAGTCTCTCTATATTTTCACTTATCCCATCTGACCTTAAAGAGTGGAAATATACCCCTGTAAGGTGTCTATCTAAGCCTATGCCATTGCAAGTGCTACCACTTCCTATGGGTCACCCTGTGCTGGTACTCCTACTAGGTCAACATCCATAGGCCCCTTGACTCCATCTCCCCAACCAAAGTATACTACCACATATCTACCTTGAAACCATGAAAAATAATTTATAGTAACATCAACATCATCTCTTACCCTATCAAGAAGATCCTCATAATCTAATACCTCCTCTTAAGGCTATGGTTCTGACAATAAGAACTTGGCATCCTCTCTCCTATAATGAATCTAGTGGAATACCCTATTAGAGTTCAAACTATCATTGTACTCTCTCCATAGGAGTGAGATCTACCTCACCATCTCATCTACCATATACCCATCTCTAGCTCTATAAAGTGTATTTATACCACATGTATCCATCCCATATAGGCTAAGTCATATATGGCCTCCATACTATATCTCCTAGTGTTAGACTCTCCAAAGCACCCTGAAACCACTCTAGATCCCTCATGCTACCATGTACTCCTATTATCGTGCCTCTACTCCTCCATCTCAAAAACCCCACCCTATAGTCTATTGGGAGATATGCATCTAAAGGTAGGCCCAAATGTCTTAGTACATGTATGTGCTCATATGCCTAGTAGTGTAAAACAAATCCAACACTAATACTGTAATGTTTGTAAACTCTAAAACCCCATAAATCCCTTTAAATCTAAACCAACAATACCTATCCCCATCCAAATACTATACTCTCAAATATTAACTCTACTAAAACCCATAACAACATATAGGGAAATCTCCATTCGACTAAATATGGAAACACAAAACATGTCACCACTAATTGCATCATCATCAGGAGATGTCTCTTATATGGAGCCCTCTCATATAATGGCTTGATACTAAAGCCACCTATGTGGAACTGTGGTGATCTCTATTCACTCTATACAACTAACCCATTAAGTAATATATCTCATCACTCTTTATGTGATAAATAGGATCCCATCATATCGATAGTCAGGTAATCCTATGGATGTCCTCTAACAGGATGCTCATCTCTCTAGTAGGTAACCAAAATGTGTTAGTTTCCAAATCCTACCTCTCAATGAAGGAAACTATCATCGACACATCTTTAGGCAAGCACGGGTAGTGGTGCATCACTCCAAAGCCCACTATCTCCATGTGGCACCAGTCCTCTATAGACATGACATCCCTCACCTCTACAAATATCTCAAGAACTCAATCCCCTAGCTAGATCTAATCTCATTCCTATAACAATATCCATATCACAAACTAAATATGCAGCCTATTTTAACTGCTACCTATATGCACAATAACTATTCCATGTGTTCTTATACTAATAGAATTTCATACCTTTAACACCCTATTATACCTTATTTCATATTTAAATATTTCCTATTCCTATATACATTCATTTTACTAAAACTTCACTTCTACACTCCCATCTCATCTTAACCCAACCCACCTTTTGTCCCTTCACATCTCTCACCCAATCCCAAATCTACCCCTTTCACTTCCATCTCCATCCCTTTCCATCCCAATCCCAACCCTATCTAAATCCTTGCCTCCCACTCATCAGCCACTGATGGTTCTCCCCAACCATCAATGGTCCCCTTGGGCCTTTTTTCCTCTTAGTTCAACCATCACCAGTTGATATCATCCACTGATGATCACTATTAGTGATCATCAGTGGTGAGACTCAACCTCTCAACCACATTTTCAAACCCTCAATCTCTCTATCTAGAAAATAATACTTAAAAATTTCTTCCCTACATCCTTCCTCCTTCCCTTATTACCCCCCCAATCACACCACCTATTCTTGAACAAACAAAATGGTAATTATCACACTCTAACCCCATATTTACACATCTATTCTTTCCTAATTTAGCCTACTTAGTTATATTAATATTCCTTCCAAATTCACAAACATAACCTACTTCATTTCATGACTGATGGCACCACCTCAATCTACATCTAAATACTTATCCTAGAGCCCCTCCTACATTCATCTCAACCCCACCATCCCTTTCACATGCCCCAATCCTCTAAGCCAACTCACCACCTTTTCACACACTCACAGACACTCTTTGTACCAACACCTAGAATAGATAAATCACAAATTGCAAATAAGAATGAAATGGTCCCCCATTGACCTTTTTATCTATATTTTTAGGGTTTTCACCCAATCATTAATGGTTACCTAACATCAAAAGTTGACCCTAACCATCATTGATCACATCCAACCATCGATAGTTAGCTAACCATCATTAGTTGTCTTAACCATCACTATTTTCCTTTCTCCATATTTTTCCACACTTTTCCACCTACAACCACCTCCACTTGGGGAAACATTTTCATTGACCCACCTTGACTTATTTAGGAGTTACCCTCTCCTTCTAAAAAACTACATTCAGCCTAAAGCCCATGTTGGATCCACTGTCTATAAGACTATGTAGGCAACATCCTCTTGCCTAACGTATTAAGAGTTAGCTCAACTACCCCCTACCCACCCAATTACCTGACCTATTTACCTTTTCCTACCTCAACAATGGTACCCAATTCATGCACCTTACAACAACCTTGTTTTGGTCATGTTGGCCACCTTGACCAATTTTTCCATGTTGACCTTTTACATTATGCACTACCTCATACATGACCTGACCCATTGTGTTTTTCTTATAAACACTTCCTACCCTAGATACCTGAGTAAACACCACCATTTTCTATGAACCATGAAAAGTGTGACCCAATCAACTATGCCCAATGTTGGGGACCAGTTACCTTCTCACTAATCCTAGACCACAACCTCAATTCTACCAACATAGCAATATTTGTCTTTATGTGATCATGCTTATCATAATCAGTTGGATTTTGTGCGCATACTTACATCTTAAATCCCCAACCTCATGGAATTTATTACACATTTTATCAAACCCTATCCCAATTCAACCTTCACCTTGTTGGCTCTTGGTTTAAGGAGAAATACACTCTTCCCATACTCGAGGAAACTAGACCTTGACTAGTCGATAGTTTATTTTTATTATATGGATTATTGACCTAAAATATATATAATAAAAAGGGAAAAATGTAGACACTTAAAAGCTACACCATGATAGTTTTTAGTGTTGTCTTTACCTATAAACCCTTAATCAACTCTTCATCTGGTGAACCACCTAGTTTACTAGCATTATGTCAAAAACCCTCCAAAACACATCACTTCATTTATGACCTTTTCACCCATTTACTCATGACCCCTCGACCATCACCAGTTAGGGTAACCATTGAGTCACCCTAACCATCAATGGTTGGGGTCATAAAACTTGCCTTAAGATTTTAAATTAGCTTCAGCTTTATTCGAAATAAGCATCCTTCAGAATGGAAACTTGCTTTAAAACCATCTTTTAAAGATGAATAAAAATAGGTAACTTTATCCGCTCCCAACTTAGAAACTTTCCCCTAAGCTTCCCTCTCCTTACTCTGTAGTTTTTTGCTATAAATAAAAGACTCTTAGAAGAGTTATGGATCTATAAAATTTGTATCTAGATCCTCTTGTTCTCTTTGTGTAGGCATCCAAGACCAAAAAGCTCTATTCATGTGACTTTTAAAGGTAGGAGTACTATTATGCTATTCAACTTTCTTCAAATTTGAAATATCATCCACTTGACATCATACATATATCTTTCCTTTGTTTTTGGTGTTTTTACCCTTTATCATAATTTATTGTCTTGATCTATTCACCGCACACCCGTACATACCCTCAAAACCCTTATTTCACCCTTTGATAACTAACCACATCCCCTTACTTCCCTTTTATCCTCTTACCCATTCTCCCATAGGTAACCATAGATGGTTACTATAACCATCACTGGTTATAGTAATCGTCATCAGTCATATAACCATCTTTGATAAAGACAACCATCGTCAGTCATCATGACTATTGTTGGTCACTATCAGGGAAAAATAATAGTTTATTACTTTAGCTTTCCCCACACCCTACCAGAACTTCTTTTATATTTTGACCTATCTACAGACCCTACTTAAACCCTCTGGACCTAACCTTGGTACATTTTTTATCATGCCACATCTTCTATCAAATGGGTACATTGCTTATTTTCCTACATATTTACTTTCTTATCAATTGAATGCACATATATTTATTATATCATTTTCAACTTAATTATCTTATAAGTGGATTGACAACCTCCTAGAAAGATTCATACTTTTTGGATCTAGCATATGCTAGACAATCCACTTAACCTACCACCTAACAAATTTTTTTCTAGTCTTTTTGTGATTTGTAGGTTATCCTCCCTAGCCAAAGATGACTTCCCACATTCATCTGGATCAACACGTGCGTTATAATAGGTATTCATCTACACACCTTCATATTCACTTTCTTTTATCTAGATTCATATCTAATAAATGAAGGAAATTAATTGAAACATGTGGTGCCATTTTTCATGTGGTGCATGAATAGTCAAATATGAAGTAGGTGGGGATTTGCATTTGGGTTGGTGAGTCTCCCATTTTGGTTAAGAAGTCAAAAATAGGTGCCCTTTATCTTTCCCAAAGCACTAAAGAGGTAGGTATCTCATTTTAAAGGATACTTTCATATGTGAAGGTAAAATACATGTTGAATGATGGCCCCTTAAAGTGAAATTTGCCATATCTTAAGGGGGGGCCTTGTGATGCTTGAATGAGGTCATTAAGTACCTTGGGAAAGGGTCCCAAGTGGGGTTTGATGTCCCACATCAAGCCACCTCACTTCTAATCCATTTCACTTTCCATGTCACCTTCCATGTCACTTGTGTTGGGGATCAACCAACAAACTTGATTACTATGTGAAAGCAATAAAACATGAAATTGAACCAGAATGATAAGTAACTAGAATCAGAAAACAACAAACAATAAGAGATACAAGAAACCACCCTGAAAACTTGTATTAAACTCTTTATAGAATAAATACAATTGAATAAACTTCTTTTCTTCCACACCTCTCTCAGATTTATAGATCTCTTTCCATATCTCTTTCCCTCAAGAGTTCTCTCTCTCTCTCAATTACAATCAACTCCAACAACCTGGATTGATTCACATATACAATTCTTGTACTGTTACTCTACCATTACAATAAGCTATGAATATTTATCCCTATTATATAACTTTAGGGATCATGAGCATACAATCATAACCATTAGATGCACCTCCTAATCAAGGGCTCAAAACAGTCTTACTAAAGATAGAGATGCGGACTTAAGACTAACACTTAATCCTATCATGCAAACATTCTGTTCTATCCACAGAAATAGCATTCTAGATGCATAGGTGACTAACATCAGTCCCTACCTGTTTGCCTGTGACCGATGTCAGCCGATCCATGACTGATGCCGGCATCTCCTAGTCGACTCCTGACTGATCTCGGTCTTTCCTGACCAATGCCAGTGACTGTATAATTCTTGCAACCTACAACTTGCTCATTTGGTGAAGCTTTTAGCTCCACACCTTAACAATCTCCCACTTGGAGATAAATAGTTGCACCAGTACCTGTACAACAACATCTTCTAGCTCCTCCATCTTCAAACTCAATCATGAAGACCAACAAAAGTCGAATGAAGATTCAACTTCTCCTTTGTTACCGGCTTGGTTAACATATCCGCAGGGTTCTTATCTGCATGGATCTTCTCCAGCTTCAACTCACCATCCTCCAATACCTATCTAATGAAGTGGTACCTAAGCTATATATGCTTTGTTATTGAATGAAAGGCTAAATTCTTAGCCAAATGAATTGCACTCTGACTATCACTGTATAATCTGCATCTCTCTTGCTCCTTTCCTAGCTCTTCCATGAACCATGTCATCCATATCATCTCTTTGCTAGCCTCTGTGACTGTAATATATTCTGCTTTTGTAGTTGACAAGGCAAAAACCTTTTTCAACTTTGATATCTAGCTAACCGTCATTCCACCAATAGTGAAAACATATCTTGTGGTGCTCCTTCTACCATCCAAATCACCTGCCATATCTGAATCTAGATAACCATATAGAGAAGTTTTAGACCCACCATAGCACAAATGCCTACTGCTAGTCCCTCTCAGATATCTAAGGATCCACTGAATTGCTTTCTAGTGCTCCTTTCTTGGATTGGCCATATACTTACTAACAACTCCCACTGCTTGGGCAATATCAGGCCTAGTACAAACCATTACATACATTAAACTCCCTACTACAGAAGCATATGGAACTCTACTCATGTACTCTACCTCATCATGTGAATTAGGACACTGTTCTTTACTCAACTTGAAATGTCCAGCCATAGGTGTACTTACTGATTTTGCATCTTGCATATTAAACCTCTCCAACACCTTGTTCACATAATCCTCTTAAGACAAAATCAACTTGTGATTTTTCCTGTCTCTCTTAATACTCATGCCAAGGATTTTCTTTGTTGCTCCCAAATCCTTCATGGCAAATGTGTGAGCTAATTTCACCTTAAGCTCAGAGATATCCTGCATGTGTGATCCTGCAACCAGCATATCATCTACATACAACAATAGAATAATATATCTACCATTATCCAATCTCTTAAAATAAACACAATGGTCAGATTAACACCTACTGTAGCCATGCTCAGTCATAAACCTATCAAATCTCAAATACCACTATCTAAGAGCTTGCTTGAGGCCATACAAGCTTTTCTTCAATTTGCACACTAACTTCTCCTTACCTTTGACCTCAAATCCTTCTAGCTGATCCATATATATTTCTTCATCCAAATCTCCATGAAGAAACACTGTCTTAAGATTAAGCTACTCAAGATGCAAATCCTCAATAACAACTAAAGACAATACAGTCCGTATAGAAGTCATTTTAACTATAGGATAAAAAATCTCACCAAAATCAATACCTGGTTTTTGTGCAAATCCTTTCACTACCAACTTGGCCTTATATCTCATCTGTCCATTCTCACCTTCCTTCAATCTATAGATCCATCTGTTCTTCAGTGTCTTCTTTCCTGCTGGCAACTCAACCAAATCCCACATTTGGTTCTCTTTTAAGGAATCAATTTCCTCATTCATGCCTAGCTCCCACTGATTCTTGGATTCCACCTATATTGCTTCATCAAAACTCTCTGGTTCTCCACTATTAGTAAGTAATAAATAGAATAATGAAGGGGAATATCAAATTGGAGGTTTACTTACCCTTTCTAACCTCCTGATGGGTGTCTGAGACTCATTCACAACACATTGTCCACCCAAATTCTCTGACAGTGACCAACCTCGATCACTTCCAGGCCTGTAACTGGCCAACATCGGTTCTCTCTGACCGACATCGGTTTCTTCCTGGCCGATGTTAGTCACTGTATGATCGACATCGGTTCATGTATTACCGACGTCGGTTCCTTCCTGACTGACATCGATCTCTGTGTTTTCTTTTCTATGATTATTCTTTCTCGCGAGCTCATTTTGGACCGTCACCTCATCCAATTCTCCATTGCTCTACCCAGATTGATTCAGCTTCTTGAGCTGATCACTATACATCACTTTTTCATTGAAAATAACATCACGGCTCCTAATTATTTTATTAGTTCCTAGATTCCAAAACCGTAATTTGAAATCATCAGAGCCATAACCAATAAATGTGCACCTCATAGACTTAGCATCCAGCTTCTTTCTATTTTTCTTATCAATATGCACAAAAGCTTCACAACCAAAAACTTTGAGAAATAAGAGATCTATATTTTTACCTATCCATGCCTCTTCTGGAATTCCACCATCCAGAGCTGTAGAGGGTCCTCTATTAATCAGGTAAACTGTAGTATCCACAGCTTCTACCCAAAACTCTAAGGGCAAACCAACATGCAATCTCATACACCTTGCACACTCCATTATTGTTCTGTTCATCCTTTCAGTAACTCCATTTTGCTGAGGTGTCCTTGGAACCATCCTTTGCCTGCATATTCCATGCATATAACAATACCAGTTGAACTTGTGGCTACAGAACTCACCACCATTGTCAAATCTCAGGCACTTCAATCTCCTACCTATTTCATTCTCAACCATAGCTTTCTAAATCTTAAAAGTGTCAAAAACATCAGATTTCTTCTTTATACAATAGACCCATACCTTTCTTGTAGCATCATCTATGAAAGAGACATAGTACTGTGATCCTCCAATAGAAGCAACCTAAGCCGGTCCCCACACATCTGTGTGAACAAGCTCCAATTTGTGCTTCTTCTTTGTTGACCCAGTCTTGAGAAAACTTACTCTCTTCTGTTTCCCAAAAATACAGTACTCACAAAAATCTAGATCTATGCTTTTCAAATCTAAAAGCTTACCTTTTGACTCAAGAATAGACATTCCCTTCTCACTCATGTGGCCGAGCCTAGAGTGCCACAACTTTGCATCCACATCTGAAGTAGATAATACAGAAGGAGAATTATCAGTAATACAATTACATAAATAGAGAGTACCTACTCTTTTACCTCTAGCCAATACAAGTGCACCCTTGGTCACCTTCCAAGATTCAACTGTGAGAGTTATTGTACAACCCTCATTCCCTAACTTTCCTGTAGAAATCAAATTCCTCTTCAAACTGGGAACATGCATGACATCTCTCAACACCCATGTGTTGCCATTTTGCATTTTCAGCGGCACTTTTCTTTTGCCAACAATTTTACAAGGATCATCATCCCCTAAATAAACTATTCCAAAATCTCCATGGACATAGTCACTAAAATATTCTCTATTTGGGGTAGCATGAAAAGAGGCACCAAAATCTAAAACCCAAGATTCTATATTATTATGCAAAGAGAATATAAGATCATCTTTTGCAATACCTGCAACTTTTGCTTCTTCTTTACCTTCATGCTGATTGTCCTCTTTAGGTTTTGACTAGCTATCTTTGCTTATGTGCCCTATCTTTCCACAATTCCAACATTGTGGCTTCCTACCATTTCTAGATTTGGATCTACCTCTCATCTTTGACTTAGACCTTGATCTCCTTTTCTTGCTCTTCTCTTTTTGCCTTCCCCTGCTCTCAAAACTTAAAGCGTTCCTTGATGTTTCCTCTATGCTTTTCCTACGAATTTATTCATTCAAGATTACACTAACAACATCATCTAATTTTAAAATATTTGAAGCAGATGCAGTATTACTAACTGCCATTACCAAGCTATAACAAGTACACTTAACATTCTCTTTCTTAGGTTTATCATTGGAAGATGAACTTTCAATGGTTATTTTGGAAGAGGTTAATTCTTTATTATTCTATTAATCCTTATTATTCTTATTATTCTCTTTGTTTAAATTTTTTACTTTCCCATTCCTAACAATTAGGGCTTGAGGTTTTGTGGACTTCATTCAGGGTTCATTTTAAGAGCCCATGTCAAAAACCCCATATGTTTGTTTAGGCAAATCAGATTTGTAGCCTTGGTAAATCTCAGTGTATCCAAGAGAAAAATCACCTTATTTATTTTTTGTACAACCACTTGGTAACATTCTATCAAGTGAAAGGCTATAGTGTTTTTCTATTAGTCAGCACTATACTACCAGGTAGTAACATGTTATTAGGAGATAACGATATGCTATCACTCAACAAGATGCTACTGGGTGGTAGCATGCTACTATAAAATACTATGTTGCCAAGTGATAACATGTTGTCAAGTGACAAAAATCTGCTACCACTCAATACTATACCACTACTTGACACTATGATGTCACTCAACATTATTCTACTAAGAAGAAATATGTTTTTAGGTGATAGCAATATGCTACCATGCATTACTATGTTTTTGCTTAGTAATATACTATTAGGAAATAACATGTTGTTAGGTGACAGTGTCATGCTACTGCTCTCCATTATGTTACCACTCAACATTATGCTATCATGTGGTAGCATGTTATCGAGTGATAACATAGTACTAAGTGGAAACATAGTGTTGATCAGCACTATGTGACTATGTAGTTTCTGCCACATGACATTATGCTACCACTATCGGTTGATACTATGAAGCTAGGTGATAACATGCATGTGTCACTAGGTAACATATTAGTGTCATCTAGTTGTATGCTATCAGGAAAAAACATGCTATCACCCCTCACCATATCTTTATTATTGGGTGGTAGCTTATTGAAACATGATTGGATCTCACCAGTCATGTAAACTAGTTGCTTCTATTTCCCCATAAAGATTATAAATACCCTCCAACACCCTCATTTTCATACTTTATTCTTAGGTTTTTATCATCCCTCCCTTTTCTTTAGACTTAACCTATAACTCTTAAGTCGAAAGTAAAATACTAATGGCTTTCAAATCCATAAAAATTCAAATAGGTGTCATCCAAAACATCATTTAAAAAAATATATTATGTCTAGACTTCCTCCAGTTGGTGGAGCAACCAAAATCCTATCTGGATTGGATAGATGCATGCAAACTTAGGGGCCTAGTAGAAATGCCTCAATATGACACCACCATCAACCATAACCTACTTCTATCTTTGGTTTCTTACTATAATCATACTAAGACTTGATTCCATGTGTAGTTTAACACTAAATCCATATCCTTTAGCACCTCTCCATTAGATATCTCTAATTTAACAAGCCTTCCACATTGTAATGCAAACCCTATGAACAATAAGGTTTTTTTATTTGATAAAGAAAAAAAGTATTTAGAGTCTATCTACAACTTGGCCATAGATCTAGCTAGTAAATGTTAATTTTATTAATGATATTATCATTTTTTTATTATTATTGAATCATTATTATTAGTTTGATGTCATAATTGCATGTTTTTTACTTTCATTATAGATAGTTAGCTCAAAAAGGGAGTCCAAGTTGAAAAAATATCTAATCCATTTCTCAAAACTATTATGCATTTATTCCAAAATAGAATTGTTTTGTAGGGAATACTAGTGGACATTCCCTTTTGAATTATTTACTACATTCTTCATTCTCTGTCGAGTGTGAATTATGATTGGTGCATGGTTATATCTAGCAGGATTAGGGTTGAGTTGAATCATCCATTTTATAAGGAAACTTTCACCATTTCATTTTCTAATTATACTATGGACTTATAATATGAGGCTTTATATGATATACATAATACATCAATTCCCACTACCCTCCATACAAAAATGACAACTAATTCATTATCTATCGATGAATAAGAGGTATGTTTAGTTTTCAAAATAATCATCTCTATTGATTTATACATATTTAAAATTTTAGCATTTCTTGGTTTGTTAGTTGTTATAGGTAAGAATTCATGCATATGGAACAATAAAATAAGTAGCATCTAAAGGTTTTCATGCTCATGAGGGCTCTAGTGATACCGAGTCCATAGAGTCTTTGTTTAATTCATTTCAAAATTTTGAATTCCTAAGAACTGATTTTGTATCATCTCCACTTGCAGGTTCTCCCAAATTTCCTTAATTATTTATTTCTTATATTTTTTAATGGAAAAATTATTTTTATATTAGTTTATTTGTTTTTTACAGTTGACTCTTGAACCGTTGCCTTTGAGGATTCTTACCAACAATGCATTTAATGTTTTCCACTTTACATCTTTTTTTTTAAATTAAAGTTTCTTACAATTGGGTAGTTTATTAAATAGATAATTTACTCTTTTTATAGGGGAAACCACCACTATCACTCTTTTTATAAAAGTCATAATGGAAGAGGTAATCTCCTCGAGTACACATAATAATTGTTTCATTTTGAATTTTCATTAATTTATGTTTTTGAATTTACTAGTTTTGAATATTTTTTTGTTTTGTAGGTCACCTTACATATGCGAGGAGAAAAATAAGTATTCCACCACCCCCACCACCCATCTAGACTCAGAGAAGAGGAAATAATATCTCCCTCCCTGCACAGAGTAGAATAACCTTGCAAATTTTTGAATTCTCAAATTTCTCTCTTGGTGGTGTTTCTAGTGCACATAGTCTTACATATTTACAACACATTGATCTAGATGAAGTGTATCTTGGGATAAAAAATGGGGCCTTGTCTGGTGGTGGATTCAATATACATGACTTTATTCAAGTTGCTATTATGCCTACAGTAGAAGTGCCTTCTACCTCTTCCCCATCTACCCCACCCACCACTGATAATTTGGATGTGTTTGATGATTCCATAACTAATTTTTTATTGGATAATTTAATTTAGAATTTTTTTTTGTTAATCTAAAGGAGGGTGTTATTGATGATTTTTAATTATTTAAAATAATGGGAGATAAGGGCAAAACATTGATCAAAGAAATCAATTCTTGTTATAAAATCACTCTCAAAGAGTTAATTTGTTTTCTCTTGTTCAAAATGAAACCTCAAAGATTGATGCTTTATACAATCAAGCTCAATTAGGGTTAATTTATGTTAACAATGTTTATAATGATAATGTTTTAAGAATTATGATAAACAGGGTGAAAAATTTTAATGGATAAGCCCGAGCCTATTTCAATAAATGGGCTAGAGATGTAAACCTTGTTACCATTGTGCAAGTAGAGAAGGAAAAATTTGTGGTTAGTTTTCATTATTTCTAACATGTATTCTAGTTATTATACTTTTTATGTGCTTGAGTCTTATATATTATTTGTTAATTATAGGCAAAATATGAAATTGGAAGAAAGAAGCACCATTTCTTAATATGCATTTGAAAAATGCCTACAAAAGTATCACGTCAATGATTGCATTCAAGGAAAAGCTTGTTCAGTTAAATAAATATAACAACACTTGGAAGAAAATTATTAAAGAGAATGGGATGGATCTAGACATTTTATTGAAGCAAAAAATAGATGTGGATCCAAGTATTCTTTTAATTGGTGATGTAGTGAATGAGGAGAGAGAAAATCTTAAAAATATCAATTCTACTATAAAAGATCTTCTTAAGAAAGGAGTTATCATGGAGGGTACATAGGCAGGTCAAGAGAGTGGGGTTTCAATGGAGGACAATGGCAAGCAACAAGTGGGTGGAGAGTCTATTCTAGAAAAATGTTAGTTTATTTCAAAAAATATATAATGTTAAAAATGACAATGATTTATATCATGTTTGTTTCAAAAAAACTTTATTATATTTGAAACATACTAGTATTATTCAATACATTTTATCATGTCAATGATATTTTACAGTTGTTTCAAATACTCCGCATATATAATTTTAATATTTTAAATGTATTGTGGTCAAGCTTAAATATTTTATGGAGATGTAGTAGTGTAGTATTTAATTAATACTTTAGTGATTATTGATTTTATGAACTAAATGATCTAAATTAACTTATGTTTAAATGTATTGTGGTCTAGATTGTAAATGTTTTATAGTATTTAATTAATACTTTAATATTTAATTAATTAATACTTTGTAACACTCTTGGTTTGTAATTTAATGATTTTAAATATGTTGTGATTCAATGTAGTTAGCCTTAAATATTGAATGGTTATACTATTATGGTAGTTGTACTATTTGAAAAAGTCATGGTTAAATGTATTGTTTAAATATTCTTCAATCTTAACTATTATGGAGGCAATTTTCAAAATGACTGATAACTATTAAACACTTATGTTTAAATGTATTGTGCTTCGGATTGTAAATGTTTTGTAGTATTAACTTAATTAATACTTTGGATTTTAATTTATTTTTTGAACAATTATTAATTTATGGGGGCAAAGATATAATATTTGTTACACTATGTTTGAAATACTCTTGGTTTACTATTTTATGATTATAAATGTGTTGTGGTCACTGTCAAGCGTAATGACTAGCCTTAAATATTTAATGGTTATATAAGTTGTACTATTTTAAATACATATAATTATAATAGGAAAAATAACTTGTGCTTAATTCCAGTCTATTGAAAAAGTATTGCTATATTTTTGACTATCAAAGTTTCATATGTTTTAGTGTGAAAATGAAGGCATCAGTTTTAATTGACTCTCAATTAATCCATAGAGTTTAAGAAGATAAAAATTAGTTTACATGCATGAAAGAGATTACACAATTTAAACTATTTGAAAATGAAAAAATATAAAATATTTTAGAAAATAGTAATTTTTATACTTATCAAACTAAAACTTAGACAACTGAAATAGTCCTTGAGAAACTTGCTCATCATAAGTGTGATTTGCATCTACCATGATAGTGCCATTTTAATCTTCTATATTAGTTGTCATATTACTATCACCTCTTATTTCAACTAGAGAAATCCATCTTGCTAGTGCTCTATCATAAGGAAACTTGTCTACAGAATAATGTAAAACATAAAGTCTCAAGCAAGTCTCTAGATTTTTATCCAATTTATTTCTAAGTTTTGATTCCATGAAAGATAATGTACTAAACACTTGTTCATATTCTAGAGAACCTGAAATCATTATTGAAACAAGTTCATATAATATGAAATATTCATTAATACTTTCTTGTAAGATGTTGTTCAGATAAATTTTTTTCCATAGCTGTGTACTTGCACCATTTTTAGTTGGGTCACTTAAACACTAAAATTAATCCATCATTGTAATTTCAAACTGTGCTGATTGAGACATCAATAATTGTTTGATTAAAATATAATTAATATCAACTCCATTCACATATATAGATTTACATAAATGCTTAATAATTGAACCCATGTATTTTTGAAATAAAATGTTAATATGTTCTTGACTATTAACACTATTCCAAAAAATGGGGTTCACAACTCCCATTCCCTCCAATAACTCATCCCTTTGAAAACATTTTCTAATCTCAATAGATAAACTTTATGATATTTGGCTTAATTTAATTTACATTTTAGATAAAATAGTATCATATAGTAGACATGTTATAGGTACATCTTTAATTTTAGCTCCCACAACTTTAAGTCTTCTATAATAAGTGTGCATTAGGATCTCAATGTCATTTAACACAACACAAATATGATCATTGATATTGAATTTCAAATAACTCTTAGGATTCTAAAAATATGTCAAAATTTTCCAGGTTCTAAAATCAAGTTCATGAAATCTTTCATTTGATGTGTATAATATATCTAAAGATTTACATACATATTTTCTCAAACATATGAAGCCAATACTATAGATAGATCTCTCATGGACATGTTTCATTAAATAGTTAATTTCCTTCAACATTGGTAGAATACCACATAATGTCAGAATGTTTCAAAATCTATTAAATGACATAACAAACATTTTTCTTTGTCAACTTCCCTATGGTATTTATATATAAAACTTATTAAAGATGGATATTCCTTAAAAATTCTACATACAGGTTTATACATGAAAATCCATCTTATTTCAACATCTTTTATCAATTTTTTTTACCATCAATCACCCCAATTACAAATTTTTAGAACTTCAAACTTTTTTGGGACTGATTGATATATAAGCATGTAAGTCAGGAATGAGCTCTTCCACTTTTGTGACATTATCAAATGTGCTAACAATTTTGTATGCAAGATTCATCCTATGAGCCATGTAATGAATTGGAATCATAAATGGAGAAACTATTATTTGAAGATGAACACAAAGATCACTTCTATGCCCCTGCATCACTGATGTAAAATCAGTGCCAATACATAACAACTTTGTAGCTATGGTATAATCATCCATCCCAACTTTATCTCTTAAATTAGATACAACCAATTTATGAAGATTTTTTGCATTGCAATTTTCTACCATTTTATGGATAACTAATAGATGATATTACCTTGAATAGTTTTTAAAAGTATACATATACATGCAAACCCATGATGTGTTGTTAACTGTAGTGACCTCATCAATAGATAGTGAGATAAACAATGATATATTAATACTTTCTTTCAAATCTCTCTTCTCAACCATTGATAGACATTTTGCCATTTTCCAAGCACTGTTATCTGACCAATGTGATTATGGAATATCTAGAAACCCTATATGTTGAAACAAAATATTAAAATATAAAAAATCATAAATGGGTCTACCATTTTTTTAAATATATAAAATAGTATAGAAATATACATATTTTGCCTTAAGATTGGACTACATAACTTTTCCAAATTGATCTTTGATTATTCCCCCTTTCTCAGCAAGATGTTTTTTAAATTTATGATCATTTTTGTATTCACATGCATATCTTACATGAATGCATTCTTCTCCATTTTTCCATTTGTGTATTTCTCAATTGTGTCCAATTTAAATTATATTTTATGTTCTTTTCTAAGTTTCCAATTGTATATTGTACATTTGCAATTCTGTTGGAGGCTCATTCCCATTTTATGGTTCTACAGGTTTTATAAATAAATTTTTTGCAGCCCAAACAACTTGAAAAGAACTTATTATTGTCCATGTACTTCTCTTACTCTATAAAATTTTTGGAGTGTGATTTTAAACTAAATTTGGTGTCTAAAGATAATTTTAATTCTCTTTTTAAGTGTTAAGAGGAGTGTCTTCTATGGGTGACATGTCATTAATAAAATATTTAGATGGTGAGATGTTATCGGGATTAATTCTTTATAATGAAATAGTATCATTTTCAATGGTAATTTATACATTGAAATGATTTTAAAATTATTCTAAAATTAAAAAAATACTATTTTTTTTAAAAAGTTTTAGAATTACCTATATTTAGCGTGCATGTCATTTGCACAGTCTTCTTTCTTGGGTTTCTAAAATAAGATAGTGTGTTTAATTTTCATAATATTTGTTGTGGTGTTTTACCGTTACCATTACCACTTGACACCATTATAACTAAAGGAGGATGTTTTAGGACTCAAGATTTAGATGGGTGATAATAGTTGAGAAGGTGTTGTCAGATGATAGTAATTAGGAGATGGTAAAATGTAGTTGGGTGATAGCAACCAAAAAGATCATATTGGTAGCTGATAAAATGATGCCAAGTAGTATAATTTTATCAAGTGGTATACTGATATCATGTAGCACACTATTGTTAGGTGGTACAATACTACCATGCAACATAATGCTACTAGGAGATATAGTGTTACTAGGCAGTGAAGTAATACTGGGTGATAAAGTGTTGATGGGTGGCATAGTTCTATTGAGCAACAAAATGCAATCAGTTGGTAGAATGTGGTTGGGAAACATATTTCTATTAGGTGATAGAAGTTGGGAAATAGTGTGTTATTGGGAGATAGTAGTCAAGTAACACAGTGTGTTGTTCAGTGGTAGCAATGAGGTACAAAGGTGCTAGGAAGGATGCAGGTAGGAAATTATAAAAATGTTGTCAAGCAACCTCAAGGCTCAAGATCTTGGTAATGTGGTAAATAAATATACTTTAATGATAACCCTTGTGAACATATGTACTATTATAAGGCAAATTACATAGATACCCCCATAGATATTGTAAAAGATTGTGAGATGACTTCTACAAAAAATCAAATCCTAAAATTTTAGGTGACTGTTCCCTATGCACTACTCTCAAAAATTTCCAAATTTAATTTCATAAAAATTGAATATTCATGAGTTAATGAATATTTTCCACTAAAATTTATCCTGACTTCATTGTGCCCATTTATATTAACTTATCTTTCTCTTGAGTCAAGTCAACAATAAAGGTATATAAAGAGGGCATCTTATATGTAGTGTCTAGAGCACTTTTTCTGTCATGGAAATTAGAGACAAAGACTAAGTAATCAATATATATCTTAGAGAGTATAGAAAAATAAGTTGGTTATCTTTATTTTCTATCCCACACTCTTTTGACTACAATCTTAAAGGCTTAAACTTAGTGAAGAAATCCTAAAGGGTGTCAAGGTTGCTATCACTTAGGTTGATTAGCTCATTTTAAAGTTTGTGAACTCTCATCACCTCTAGCTTTATAAAAATATTTTACAAGATGGTCCACACTTCATTAGTGGATTGAGCAGGTTTAAAGTGAAATAGAAGACCATGAGACATAGAAATCTATAACAACCCATAGAATTCATCATTATAGTTTTACCACTTAAATTTTTCTAATTCTATATTAGTTTCAAGTTTATTTTCCATTGTAATATGATGTAAACCCTTGCTCCTTAATATAATTTGCATTTTTTTTTCCATTCATAGTAGTTAACTGACATTAGTGGATTAAATGAACTTGAATCCATTAGTGTAGAAATGAAATTGAAGTAGCGTAATTTGTAGTTTTTATTATTGAAATAATAAAATTGTAAGAAGAATGGAAAGAGTGACACAACAAGCATAGTAAACCCCCTGAAATATAAAATGATGACCCCCCCTCCCCCAATTTTTTCAAATAATGCATGCCCAAAAGACATTAGGCACAACCAAGAATGCATCTTGAGCAAATAGTGAAAGTGTCGTAAAAGATATGATTTAAAAAAAAAGGTGAGGATGTTGAGCTCAATTAAAAATGCATACAAGAGTAGTATACACAATAAGAAAGAAAGCGAGAGAAAGTATTGTTTTGAATGTGAGGGGGTTTGACCACTTGTCAAATTGAACCTCACCCTCTGATCTTCAACAACTAAAAAATGAAGAGATTTTAAATAATAACTTTATATATTTAAGAAAAATCATAATTTATTAAAAAAAAACAATAAAAAAAATATAACTCCTATAAGAGCTAATGACCTCCCCACAATATTGTTTTATGGAAAACAACAAAAATAACACCCTCCCTTTTTTATTTAATAATGCTTATTATAAAATATGATATCACTATATAAATAATCATGTAATATTAAAAAAGGTTTCCCACCAAAAAGGAGTAAAAATATGAATTTTACTAAATGGTTTAAAAAACCATTTGCATGTAGATATGTGGTTTTCAAATATTCAAGGAAAAAAGTGGTTTTGACACTTTAATAAAAATTAGTTTTTTGGTGGGAAGGTTTAAAATGATTAGTGAGTTGTGGTAAGAAAAATATATTGTGTTGAAAACCTTCTCTTTCAATCCACATGCATGTAGCCTTGAAAATACTATAGTTTTGAATAGATTCTACCATAATAAATAACAGTCATAATAGGCTCAAATCAGTGAAAGGAAGCATCAACTAGTTGATACTAGAGCTAGTTAGGGGTAGACCAAGGTATTTAACCCATGAAGGTATGGTATATAACTTTAAGTGTCATGTCTTGAGGATAGAAGGTCATCAAACAAGTAGGTTATAAAAACATTAACACCTCCCTATGCATGAATGGTGATATTCTGGTTGTAGAAAACTCTAATGGCATTAAGGAGACTAATATTGAACAAGCTATGTAAGGATATGTATGAAATAAAAAATGCATCATGTCCATAAATCAATCTTGGATCAGAGAAGATAGAGCATACCTTCACTTCTGATTGGGGATACACTTGTTAAGTGAGAGCATGACCAATATGGGGATCTACAAGACCTAATTAGGGGATCACTTGTCACAACATATCATGCTAGGAAGGGTTCAAAAGCCTATAGTCTGACACAATAACATTACAACCCTAATGGATTCCTAAGGTTTAAAACATTCACCTATTCTAATAATAAGAAAGTAAATCTAATCTAGTGCACACCAAAGCTTGTGGCACAAAGTGGGGGTTAGAAACAATAAAAAAACTAAACTAAACATTTATTAGAAGACATATACTCACATTAATATATATATATATATATATATATATATATATATATATATATATATATATATATATATATATATATATATATATATATATATATATATAATCCTAATACATGGGATAATAATACAAATGCATTATCTATCTACTCTTACAAAGGAGAAATAAAGCTAGGAATACTTACCTTTGAAGATGAACCCATTGAGCCTCAATCTCTCCCTTGGCCAAGGTGATTCATAAGAGATTGTTGTGGTATGTAAGGATGAATAAGATAAATAAACTTTAGGCTACATAACCTATCTAAGCATCCAAAAGACTTATCCACAAGATAAGATTTGTATCTCTAAATAAATTATGGAACCCTAGGCTTTTTTCCTCAAGTAGAATGGTTAATAATTATATGTTTGTTCATACTTCTTCTTTAATAATTGTTCTCTTATGAAATGGTGGGAAATGAACTTGTATATAAAGTTGGATCTTTCCCTAAATCCTCTTGAAAATTTTGGTTGTATAGGGTCAAAATTTTTGGTTGTATAGGGTCGACCCAATCAACCCAATGTTTTTTTAGGGATAATTCACTAGGTTTGAATTGGGTTGGACAAAATGCTAACAAGATAACCCCTAAACTATATGAAACTATACTAGGTCGATCCAGTACAACTGAGTATCCAAAAGGGTGTTAAGGCAAGAAAAGGAGGAATGGAAGGAGGAAAATACTAGAATGGGTAGAACTGATAAGAATAAGCTTAGGGTATATATTTTTAAGAGACAAGTGTGTAGATGGCAAGTGGTAAAAGGAAAAACAATATTATGAAGCACCTATGGTCTACCCACCCCTTTCTTGGTATACCCTTTAAGGCATACACTTAGAGAGATTGAGACTTGACAGGTTCTTACAAGTAACAAAGTGTTAGTAATCAATAAAATTTTGAAAATATTATGTGTATATAGATTTTACTCAAATCAAACACTTTCTAGGCACCTTTGCATGCTTGTATCTTCTAGTTTTGAGACACGAATTACTGTTAATGAAACTAGTATTCTACTTTAATGTGAAAAGACTTCATGTAGGTTGTGAGAGGCTATGGATATTAGAGACTAGATAGAAAAACTATGGAATAAGGCCAATAAAACACCCTCATAACTTTCTAATCAAGAAAAAAATAATTCAAAAAAAGAAGACAAGGTGCTCACAACATGCCCAAATAGTTAATGTAAACCCAATATAATAAAACTTGAGATTTCAAGTAAAAAAGCTCCTACAATTTTTTTTGATCACTTTGGGTGACGCTGAGATTTTTGAGATTTCAAAAACACCCAATTTTTTTTTCAAATCCTTTAAAATTTGCCTCAAATAATCTCAATATTTCAAAAATAAATATTAAAACATAAAATAATATATACGATTATCAGGGTGGCTCTCATACCATATCAGATTTATGGCCAAGATCGCTAGATCATGAAAATACAAAGGTTTTTGATAGGTGTGATATAAGAAAGAACTCAACACACAACTGTAAGTTAATTAAATTAAATATACAAGAATATCATAAAAATAGAATAGGATCCAAAATACCAATCTTCCATTAACTGATGAAGCTCACAAAAGTGAGATGTACATATAGGAGAGTGATAGTAACTCCTCCATAAAAGGTGGCAAAAGACACCCATAATAGAATAGTAACTTATCCTAAAAATGTGGTCAACATATCCAAGAATAAAGGAATAACTCCCATACTCAAAATAATTGATCAAGGAAGTTGATTCCTATTCATTCAGTCAACATGCACACATAAGAAAGTTTCTCCTTAAAAGTAGGAAAACTCCAAATGAGAGAAAAAATCCCATAATAAATAAATCCAAGAAAAAATAAAACGCATAATCTAACATTAATTAATTTTATTTATTGAGAAAATGTTTGTCTTTATCCATATAAACTAATGGCTCATTCATTTTCCCTCTCTTATAAATAATCTCATAAGAACCCAATACCAAAACGTTTATTTTGAAATGTTTTTTTTATTGAGAAATAAAGACAAATAGATATATATTTGTGAGATTTTTTTTTTTTTAAATTTTTTTTGTAATTGAAAGAATGATTCATTACTTTTATATATTTATAAAATGACTATCCTAAACCATATAAACTAATCCCATTCAACATCTAAATCCATTCTCTACAAGAAATTCTTTGAAAGCCTACAAAAGTTCTATATGTGATGTAATATGTAACCAGGCATGTAATGGACATCAAAGATTATATAATAATTTTATTATGAGAAGAAAGGTAGGGAATAATGAAATTAAATAATGTAAGTTGCAACCAATCATGTAATAGACATGAAATATTATATCCTTATTTTATTACAAGCAAATAAGTAAGGTAGAGTTATAATTCAAATATTTTTATTACAACTTTGTTGTCCCTATTCACTTAAAACACTTGGGATGTATTTGATAATTGATCTCCATTAAATTTAATTACTTTTTGGGTTCATCAATGTATTTGATAATGTAAAATTATTAGTATTATTGATACACCTTGTGGATATTGGAAATCTAGCATTCAAGCAATGAGAAAGCAATGTTGTGAGTCAACAACATTCCTAAAACTTGTAGCGTTACTATAAATTCTAGGAAATTTTGATGATGGTCCTGTTTTATACTTCTAATGATTTATAATAGAGTAATTTTAGATTTTTATGTAGTGGAATTTGTGTTTTTATTGTTTGGGTGGTATCTCTGCACTTTTTTTTATAGAACAAATAAGTTGTTAGCTTTATCTTTGTTTGTCTTCTAGAGAAGCTCAGTGTGTTTTATGGAAAACATTTACTATATTGTTAACTCAAAAATTATCATAATAATTTAATACATTATTTATCTTATTAAAAATAGTATTTGATAAATATTATTTTGTTATTAATATTTCTATTTTTTAATTTATGGTAACTCAAAAATAAATATCACTTTGTCATTATAGGTATGTGAGATTTGAAAAGGCCTAACATGCATCTCAAAGAAATTATTGGATACACTCATTTGTATGTATTTTTCATTTTCACAACAATATTAAGACTCAATTTCTTGGTGATAAACCTATCACAAAACTAAAATTGCTTATATAATTTTTCATCTTCTCTAAATTAAGCATGAAATGGCCATTGGATCTAAATAAATAGGGTAATTTTTCCTCTAGCAATATGGTTATATGATTATAAGTGCAAAGTTGAGACATGTTTTGGCTTTATATTTATACATTTTACTGTGTGATTGAAAAAATCTAATTTTGATGAAATGTTAGTTTTAGAAGGTGTTTTTAAGATGTTTAATATCATGATATTTTGTAGCTTGAAATTGTGTCTAAGTCTTTAATTGGTTACCATTTTCTTATATTTACTAGAAAAAAAAATAGGATATAATATTTGATGTCTATTACATGTTTACTTCTATAGGATTTTGGAGCATTCATTTTAAAGTTTAGATTTAAATTTTGATCGAGATAAATTGATGTGAGTTATGACAAATGTTTTTTCAATTAAAAACTTGTTGAACACACTTGTTGGTATGTGTTCTTCATTTTCATATTTTGATTACATTTATAATAAAAAAGACACATTATTTTTCATATTAATTGGGTATAGTGTTTTTTTATTAGTATACATTATTATACATCTAAATTTGCTTGCTTCATTAATAATCACTAATATTACTATTAGTTGACAATAATTTTACTTATCGCTTCTAATCTCATTTATCTCCTTTAATTTGATCCTAATACCACCCCTTATAGTCATTTTTATATTATCTCCCTTCTTTACTCTTCATCCACTAACCTTATCCCTACCCCAAAAATAAATTAATATTATAATCATCTATGTATGAGACTTTCAAGATCGAATACTAGAAGATCAAACACATAACTTTGTTGCAATGAATGAAAACACACAAGAGAAAAATTGATATAGATTGTATTTAGTGAATGAAGGTGTAAAAAGCATGGGGTTCACACAACTCACAACTCTATCACTCATAGATATCACAACACACTAAGATAATCTAGCATACTAACATAATGGCTCTATCACCAGAATGATTATTACACAATTGGCACAAGGGCCAAGTAGTTCCACAATCCTCACTATAATCTATAATACTCCACACAATTTACTATGACTATCTTAAAGGAGAGGTCCTTATATAGGTAGAGAAGAGGTATTGAGCCAAATCAATTTGGCATTGAGAAAACAACTTAGTTTCCAAGTGAATAGTAAACCCATGTGAAACATGCCAAGCCCCACATGTCAACATTGGTTTCCAAATGAATAATGCAATCATGTTGAATACAAATAAACATGTGCGTGTGCAACTAATGACCTCATTATTACACATAGGTGACCTAATTATTCCAACTAAACAAGCTTAATAAATGTATATAAAAACCATATAATGGATAAAACTTACACCAACAATTAATTCACCTAATTCCCCATTATCTAATAACTAATCCCACTTGTTTGTTATATTGTAATTTTAAATTCCAATTCCACCTACCTGTAGACACCGAAATCGTGTCGACTCCCCTGGTCATTCCCCGTCTTATTCTTCTTCGCCTATTGAACCCTTGTCGATCACTTGTTTCACCAACCTTGACCCTGGCAGCATGTAAAGAGGAGCACAGAGCAAAAGGTAGACTCTATCCCCATTATGCATCTGCCGACGTCGGTCTTTACCCGACCGATGTCGGCAATCCTGCCGACGTCAGTCACCTTCCCCTTGTCCGTTATCAGTTACCATTCGGTTTCCCGAAACGGTTGACGAACCGTCTCTGGAACCGTCCTCGTCCCCCGCCTTCATCAACCTCTGCCAGCCATTCGAACCAAAACCCCAAACGCTATCCCGAATGCTTATCAACCGAACGCTGAGCAACTAACCTGCGAATTCCTCCATCAACCTGCGAACTCCGAGCAATCATCAACACTACGACATCAACTAATCTGCACACCATGGCTTTCATCGCGTCTTCTACCAGGTAAGTCTTTATTCTGTTTATTTCATTTCTTTCTTAGTTATTATTTATTTTCTGTCATCCTGACTCTGTCCAAAACCCTACCCTGACCTTATCAGACCCTATCCCGACTCTCCCAGACCCTGTCCTGACTCTATCCAAAACCTCGTCCCGACCTTGCCCAGACCCTGTCCCGACTCTGTCCAAAACCCCCCAGACTCTCTCAGAACCTGTCCCGAACCTTTTCCCAGAACCTGCCCCTACCGACGCCGGTCACTACCCCGACCGACGACGGCACCTTAACCGACGTCGGCATCTTCCCTAACCGACGCCGGCACCACAGAGACCGACGCCAGCGACTGTGCAGAACAGTGCCGCATATCAGGTACACTCTTTTATTTTCTGTCATTTATTTCTGTCATTATCATCTACTTTCGTCCAATATTCTGCTCTTTTTTATCAGTGGGTTGATATCCTTCTAGGGAGTCTTCGTACTTCCGGGATCGGGTGTTCGCCTGACAACCCACCATATCTTTGACTAACATTTTTTCCGTGTTTTAGCCTTTTCTTCGCAGGTGTCATTCCTCCACAGCAAAAGAGGAGAATCTTTCAACATCTGATTTCGGTGCGCACGACTTTATCAGGTATTTCTAGCCTTGACCATTTCCTTAGTTTCTTATTTCTTCTTTGAATGTAGAAAGCAATTTTGCATTAGAAACATTCTGGCACGCCCGGTGGGACCCTAGGTCCTCCTTGGGTTCTTTCTTTCTTTCGTTCATTTAGGTGCATTAGGTTTCTTCCTTTTCGCCTCCTTTTGTCTCTTCTTAAACGACATCATAAGCAGAACTAAAACGAACATTTCTTTCTTTCTTGCACTTCTAGTCATATTCTTCGACTCTTTCTCCATTCGTCTTCATACGAACAAACATTTCGACTTGGACATTAAAACACTTTGCATTCATCTCTGTTTGCCTGCATCTTTTAGACCACACATAGTAATTAAACTGCATATTGAATTAATCTAGATCACTTGATGTTACACGACCAAACCACCTGCACAAAACAAACATAAAACTTACCTGAGACAAGGCCCGACTGGGATTTCATCCCCCAGCGGATACCTTACCCGTCCCGGTGACCCTACTTGGATTTCATCACCAAGGGGGAAGCCCACTCCGTTCTCTGGTGGAGTCTAATCTCTAGGCGAGGTATATCTTGGCTAAGCGAAACCAGCTAACTACTGGAATCGTGAAGTGAGGGGAGCTTGCTCCTTAGCACCAGGCCGCGTACCAGACCCTAACATAGACTTCTTGAGCGCCTTAACAAAACCCGAAACCATTCATAGACTGCTTCTTCTAGGACCCATTTTTCAGCCAATCTTCCTCTACACACACATTCTAAGGCATAAGCCACTATAATCCTAAAAATTTACTTCTAGGGTTTTAGGATCTGCTTGTGTCTTCATCTTTTTTTTTAGTTCTTATCTACTTTTTTAAGCTTGTGAGGACGTTCTTCCTTGCCTTGAATGGTTCTGACACATAGTCAAACCAAGGCCCTTCTTGACCATGCTAGCCATCAATCGCTTTCGCCTACCCCGTCTATAAACAATCATATAATGGAGTTCTATTCGAAGACCGAAAGAATTCCTACTAGACTATCTCCAACTCAGACGCCTATCATCCCAGAAGGGGACCAAGATTTTGCAAGATTCTTGGACCTCAATACCGCAGCCCTCCAAAACTATCTCGCAAGAAAACCAATGCGGGACCTTTCGGACGACGTGGCGACGACATCAACACCGTTCGCCACCCAACCTTTTACAACTCAACCTTTCGCCTCAACCATTAACCCGACCATGGCCTATACTCAAAGTTCGACCTCCTCGTCTATTTTTAGACCAACCTCCACCGGGGTTTCGTTACCCCCTCAACCACCTGTAATTCAACCAAGTTCTACATCATATCAGAACTTGATTGTCTCGACCCCACACACTCTTGCGCCCATATATGCAGGAGTGCCTACCTCGCCCCTTGTCAATGCCGTCACACAACCTTCTTTGGCGGTATCTGGTCAGCCTATGCCTTCTACCTTCATAACCCAACCACCTTTAACCTCTACTTCTGCCCCTGCGACTAGTCATCCATACGTTGTACAACTGACTATGTCGCACGCCTCTTCTAACCTCTTTCAAGCGCCTTACAACCTAGGGGGCGCTCAACCCGCCAATCCGTCAGCGGATCTTATCAAGATGCTGATGGATAAAATGTCCAGTCTCAAAGCTTCTATCTTCGGTTCAAGCAATACTTTGTCATATGAACAAGTTTGCAACGAGCCCATCCATCCTTCCGTCCCTATTCGACCATACCCCAACCATTGGGAGCTTCCTAAATTTACTCACTTTCAGAGTAAGGAAGACCCACAACAACATCTAAAGGCATTTAGACATGCCTGTTACCTTATCGCCCACGATGATGCGTTGCTTTTACGCACGTTTCCTATGTCCCTTTCTGGTCCTGCCCTTGACTGGTATAGTTCTCTTGCCAGACATTCTATCTTTTCATTCATCCAACTCACCCAGCTATTCATTGACCATTTTTCTATCAATATCACTAAACAAGTTTCGATCACAGACCTTTACTCCATTAGGCAATTTGACGACGAATCAATCGTCGACTTTGTCGCTCGTTGGAGAAGCTTGATTAATCAGCTCTCCTTCTCCTTGCCTCAACCCGAGCTCATTGAGCTCTTTTCCCGAGCATGTGTCAGTCATATCTCGTCCACCTTGCGGGTTCAGACATTCCACACTTTCGACGAGGCCTTCACCATGGCCCGAAAGCTTGAACTCCGCGCCATTGAAGAAGATAAGGTCAAATTGTGTAACACTAACACAAGAACCAATGACCATTCTTCTTCCAGACCTTCTTCTGCCCACTCTCAATCCAAGGAGTTGGCAAACAATGTTATCTTTAAACCATCATCTTCAACAATAACCAACCGCTCATCATCTTCAACATTAGACTACATCAATAAACATTTTCAACGTCAATCCATACAGCGTCAATTCACTCCAATTGGAGAGTCATATGCCTCTGTCTTGGATAAACTCGTCAAACAGGGGGTCCTCAATCTCCCTCCAATCCGACCACATCAATTCGACCCCTCAACACCTATCCCTGCATGGTACAGGGAGAACCACTTTTGCAACTATCACCGTGTCAAAGGCCATGACACAGATTACTGTCAAACCTTCAAAAACATCGTACAGGACATGCTAGACAAGGGGGATCTTATTTTGGATAACCCGAATGCACCGCCTAACCAAAACCTTGACATCTTCAAGCAACCCTTTTCTAATCACCCGCCTACTCAAGACAACGTCCAAACCATAACTAATGACCTTCAAGACCATGATATACACACGGTCGACACTATCTTTTCTCTTATCCTTGACCAACCTCTTTCACAGGTGGAAGACCTTTCTTCCCCTATACCTCCTCCACATGGCGAAGAACTTTCTTCTCCCACTTGTCCTCCATTGACTTCTCCCATATTGGAGAACGCTTTGACCACATCAACACCAGCTACCTCGCCGTCATCCTTATTATCATCCATAGACGATCATACCTTTTTGACTCCTCAACCACACACAGAAGCCATGACTACTCTAGAGCTCTTTCCACTTAAAGAGCCCACACCTTCAATCCCTTCTCCATTGAGAGAAAAACTGTCCACATCTAAATCCAAACCCGCGCAGGCGTCCATCATGCCCAAAGAGACTAAACCTCTTGGTGTTCGCCCCACATCTAATCTCACCTCGCACAAAGGTGGCCCTCAACCCAAACTAAAGAAGGCTACTAGACCACACCGGAGGACTCCTCCCCTATCTTCGTCATTACCTTCAATCTTGGGCCCGCATCCGTCCACTTTACTCAGAGTGCTTTTTACTCCCATACTTCACAGAGGTAAGTCACCTCCATTATTCTATCAACCCGTCAGACTTATACCTCCTTCAAACCATCGACCAACACCTCTTACGCCTCCCAAACCAATGTCACCAACCCTCTCTGCAATAAAACATCCCGACCCGTTAGCAGGTTCTTACGCCTTGCTGTTACGGCAATTGTTGCAGTCCTCTCGTCTCTATCTCCCGCCTCTTAGACCATATCACTCTCTCGGACCTAAACCACCATGGTTCGATGACACTCACATTTGTGCGTATCATCGCACGCCTGGGCACGACACGGAGCATTGTCATGCCCTCAAGGTCGTCGTTCGCCAATGTCTGGGGAATGACACCTCTCTTCTCGACCACGTTATCAACAAACCTTCAACACCACCCCACTCATCAACTCTCAGATCAAGGCCATCTTGGTTCGACAACTCTAAATTTTGCCACTATCATCACACTCCGGGACATGACACCGAGCGTTGTTGCGCTCTTAAAGCTGTCATTCGTCACCACCAGAAAAAGGATTCCTTTCTTATCAAGGATCCTCTCGACCACCCCTTTGACAAATTATCAACACCAACCCATGCTCTCCAACCTCGTCATCTAAATCGGGATCTCCACGTCAGACTAAGGTCCCTTCGCTGCCTTTAACCCCCTTATTCGACATTAACGTAGTCCATCTGACCACTAAGCCTCAATCGACCTTAACTAATCCATCAAACACTCTCCCTAGCCACTGGGGGAACTCAACCTTCATCCAAACTTTGACCAATTTTTCAACACAGTCTCGACCATATATCAATCACTCTTTCAACTTAACCTCAACCAGACTAGCAACCAAACATTTAACCCGACCTCAACCAAACATTCGACCCAACCAAAGACCAAATACCAACCAATCAACCCTCGACCAACCATTGACCAATTATCAAATGACCAAATCTCAACCAAACATTCGACCCAACCCTTTTATCAAAACATTCAACCTTTTTTCAACCAATCAACAACCATATCAACCAACTTCACATCTATTTATCAATCAACACTTGACCAATCCGGAAAGAGGCAAATGGGGCAAGTTTGCTCCTAATTGGCTCGGACCTTTTATTATCACGCACAAGTATGGATCAGGGACTTACCGTCTGTCTTCTCTTGATGGACGCCCAGAACCTGAGCCTCTTAATGCGTTGCATCTGCGACCGTTCTACTGCTAGTCGAGTATTCGTCCACTTGACACTTAACTTGAGCTCGTCCCTTGAGCAATCCCCGTCCTCTTCATCTTTCTTCCTTTCAACCCTATTCCTCTTAACAATTCCTATAACCCTTTTATGATGTATGGATGCTTTGTCCTAATAAAAGGGGCGTCCTTGACCTTCTACCGTCTTGTCCATGACTCAACTTCTATCAAAACAAATCAAGATGTCAAAACATATCCATGGTCACTATATCCATATCAAAATCAAAAAGACAGACTGATCCCTCGAAGGACAACTGTACTATCATTGCTGTAATAAATAGACTGCTCCCTCGAAGGACAGCTATTCAAAAGCCTTTATATTAAACAAAAATCTAGACCACTCCCTCGAAGGATGGCTATGACTACTCTGGCAATAAACAGCATTATTTTAGAAGCTTCCCGCATTGATCAGCTTCACAACATGACCATACATCAAATGACATCTCTATGCAGGCTTCCCGCATTGATCAGTCTGCGCAAAAAAAAAAAAAAAAAAAAAAAAAAAAAAACGAGTCACGGACTTGGCTTGTAGTTGTCTCAGGGTCTCCTATAAAAAGGGGCAAAGTTATCTCTGCTCTTAAAATGGGTTACCCTCTTTCCTCCTCCTCTTACCTACTCAAGGGACTTTGAGCTCACTTTAATGTCTAAGTGATTCGATTACCGCTCTAACATAACTATGGTCAACGACGTCACGCATGAATGGGGCTCTTGGTTCTCATAACCCCTATCTATGCTATCTTTTTGGTCCTTGTCAATGAAAGAGCAATATGCTTTTCACTTCTTCTACACTTTGGTCACATTCACCCTCATCACTTGTCGATCAACTCAGCTCAACTCTCTTTTCAGACCATCAACATGACCTTCCCTATTCCCCCTAGTTTCTATGGACACCAATACACACGGAAACTATCGACTCGCCACAATTTATGTTCAGCATAAACCAATACTTGCTGAAGCATAAATAGACCTCAATTCATTTTTAGCATACATCCATCACGCATATGGGATATTGCTAGGGATGGAAAACCCCTCAACCAATGTTGCAGAATACACCATTTGGAAAAGGCTGCAACATCTTTTTTTTTTTTCCTCACCATCCCTTTGACCCTTCCTCCCTTCTAGGGAGAACTACATCGGCCTGAGGCCCTATCACCAGGGCTATGTAGGCAGCACTCAGTTGACATGGGGTCTTCTGGGGTTAGCTCGGCCGCATCCTTTCGTCCATTCATCCATCCATCGACCACCAACCATTGGAGATCATGCCTATCTCCTCCGACCTCGACCACTTCCAAGACGTTGTTGCCTTGGTTGTTTTTGCATGTATGCTACCTCATGACTGGTTAGCAGAATTGTGCACAGACCTTTTTGGACCCTCACAAGTATAGGATCGCACACTGGTTGATCCACACTACTTGTGACTTTTTCGCATTTCTAGGAGCACTTCCTGAGCCCGGGATACCTAGAACGCGACGACCCATTTGGAGCTTCAGCTTAGATTGAGTGACCCGATCAGTAGACGACTAAATGCTGGGGCCTGATTACTTCAATTTTGGCACTCCTCGACCCTTGACCTGCGACACTTTGGCTTGACTATCTCGTGTAGTGGTATGCGCGCAATCACGACTTTTGCAGCGTTCACCCTCACCCCTTTTTCATCCACTCTTTATCAAATCAGCACCCGATTCCCGGTTCCCTTCCCTTGACTCCTGCTTTGAGGGGGAATACCTCATCCTTACTCGGGGCATTTTGCCTCTCATCCTTACTCGGGGCATTTTGCCTCCTATTTTTGTCTTGCAGTTCATTCGAACAACCAACAAGGTGAAATCAACCTTATCCCTCACCTGGGGCACTCACTCCTATTTTTGTCTTGCAGTTCGTCCAGAACAACCAACAAGACAAAAAGGGGCAAATGTAGACACCGAAATCGTGTCGACTCCCCTGGTCATTCCCCGTCTTATTCTTCTTCGCCTATTGAACCCTTGTCGATCACTTGTTTCACCAACCTTGACCCTGGCAGCATGTAAAGAGGAGCACAGAGCAAAAGGTAGACTCTATCCCCATTATGCATCTGCCGACGTCGGTCTTTACCCGACCGATGTCACCGACGTCGGTCACCTATCGGCCGACGTCGGCAATCCTACCGACGTCGGTCACCTTCCCCTTGTCCGTTATCAGTTACCATTCGGTTTCCTGAAACAGTTGACGAACCGTCTCTGGAACCGTCCCCGTCCCCCGCCTTCATCAACCTCTGCCAGCCATTCGAACCAAAACCCCGAACGCTATCCCGAACGCTTATCAACCGAACGCTGAGCAACTAACCTACGAATTCCTCCATCAACCTATGAACTCTGAGCAATCATCAACACTACGACATCAACTAATCTGCACACCATGGCTTTCATCGCGTCTTCTACCAGGTAGTCTTTATTCTGTTTATTTCATTTCTTTCTTAGTTATTATTTATTTTCTGTCATCCCGACTCTGTCCAAAACCCTACCCTGACCTTATTAGACCCTGTCCCGACTCTCCCAGACCCTGTCCCGACTCTATCCAAAACCTCGTCCCGACCTTGCCCAGACCCTGTCCCGACTCTGTCCAAAACCCCCCAGACTCTCTCAGAACCTGTCCCGAACCTTTTCCCAGAACCTGCCCCTACCGACGCCGGTCACTACCCCGACCGACGACGGCACCTTAACCGACGTCGGCATCTTCCCTAATCGACGTCGAAACCACAGAGACCGACGCCGGCGACTGTGCAGAACAGTGCCGCATATCAGGTACGCTCTTTTATTTTCTATCATTTATTTCTGTCATTATCATCTACTTTCGTCCAATATTCTTCTCTTTTTTATCAGTGGGTTGATATCCTTCTAGGGAGTCTTCGTACTTCCGGGATCGGGTGTTCTCCTGACAACCCACCATATCTTTGACTAACATTTTTTCCGTGTTTTAGCCTTTTCTTCACAGGTGTCATTCCTCCACAGCAAAAGAGGAGAATCTTTCAACGTCTGATTTCGGTGCGCACGACTTTATTAGGTATTTCTAGCCTTGACCATTTCCTTAGTTTCTTATTTCTTCTTTGAATGTAGAAAGCAATTTTGCATTAGAAACACTACCCTAGCCTATTATTATGCTTTCATGCATCCCTATTCCCTAATCACCTATCTAACCACCTACTAATCTTACTTATCCCCCCTAATGGATTATATAATTATCTAATTATAGAATCCTATCTATCTTAGCCCTTTCTCTCTAAAAGCCTCTATTCTAGAGGCTTCTTAGGAATTAAAAATTCTTTGGATAATTCTCCACCAATGATCCACTTCATCCCAACTTTGAATATTATCCATTGATCTTCCCTCCATGGCCTATTTAAATCTACCTCCTCTCCATTGCCAAATTAATCAAAATTATCATAAGCTCTCTAAGTATTCATACTATCATTAAGTCTAAGAATCCATGTCATCTTAATCAAGAAAGCATCATGCTAAAAATGTGAGTCTTTGGTAAGAAATCCATAATCTATAGTCAATTAATATTTATATTATTTTGATCTTGATCTAGAACACTTAGCTTTTAGGATATAATGTAGGTATGAACGTTTCATTTGTCATGGCATTTTATTCTTAAATGTCTCTAGATTTTAATGGTAGATTGATGATTTGAGTGATTTTGATATAATTTGCATATCTAAATCCCTTACTCAAAATTTCCATCCTACATTTTGAAATTTTTTTTATTGATTTTATTAAGGCTTATTGGATTAACCTTTTGTTTATTATAGGGTTGAATCTAGTAGAAATTTTAACTACTAACATCTTGTCTTAATGTCATATTTTTGTCTAATGTCTTGTCTTGTAGGTTTCCCCTTAAGATTGTCAAATTAAAACTAATAATCACTTGCTTTGTAGGATACCTATAAATTATTTTGGATTTTTTTAAAAATATATTGTATATATTGTGTAATATCACACTTAATTAATCAATTAATAAATATTTTTGCTTGTTTGAGTGTTACTCAAGGGTTACAGTGGTGTATTCTCTCCTCCCTACATCCTAGTAGGGAGTCTTGGAGGATATAAAACCACTAAGAAATCCCCCCCCCATTTTTCATTTTTATGGGAAACATGATGTGGAAGTGATTCTCACACACTTGTCATAGTCCTAGGGGGATTGTGACTATGGATGTCACTACCATGCACAAATCCACACTGCATGTTCTGGTAGAGTATAAATATTAGGGAAAAATATTGTTAGGCTAAGCATTTGACCCTATACAAGTATTTAGTGAAGGGAAAGAGTTAATTCTCTAAAACAAGCATTAGACAACACCCTATGTAGACTTGGGCACCATTTTACCTAGTGTATATCAAGGACTCCCCTATAAAGCATGTATATCTTACCTTAGGAACTTTTGATCGTAACATATGAATTAATTCCAAATTTAGTATTAGCTCCCAAATTATTGTCATGTGTATATGGGGTTGAGAGGGGTTGAAATATTATATAATAGGTAACCAAACTATAGCCTCACCTAAAAAACCTTTGGATGGTGCAGTCATTGGGTTACACACCCACATGTTTACTAATAATAGGTTTTTGGTTTTCTTACTTTGGTGTGTGTCATGTTAGACCAATATTATTTATGAGCTAAGTCAACCTTTCACCAAACCTTTATACGACCATATAGATATCCTATATCCTCATCTTATATATTCTTGTCTATATCATATTTACTTGTACACTATTAATCATCTTGTACATCCTTTATCCTTCATCATACTCTTGTATAATCTTGTACATCATCCCATATTATGCATATCCTATTCTGGTTATCTTGGCATCCTCCTATCTTATACATACTTATCTTATCAACCTCCTTTTATCCCATCTAGTCTTACCCCATCTAAAAAAAATACCCTCTTACTTTGTTGGTATTTGAGGTCATACACTTGCCAAAATCATATCTACATCATTAATCTTACCCCTAATCATCATTTCATCAACACCCTTATATACTTGTCCTGATCTTAAATCCCATCATCCTTGATCCTTTCATCACATAATCTTATAATTATCCCACCTTGAGAAAATTGGTCTAAGACTTGAGATAGTCCTCTTTTCATCCTTACATATCATCCTATCACTCTATTCAATTATCATTTTTATATCACCCATCACTTTGTCAGATTTCATACTTGGTCAATACCCTATTAACAACCTATCACTTTTTTGATTTCAATCTTGACTCCACTCATTATCAATCTAGTCATCTTGCCTATTTATAACTAGCACCCATCTAATCATCATATTATTAGTTTAAATCCAAGCATTAGTTTAATCCCCATCTTGTTTCTAGCTTGAAAACTAAGTATTGGTGATAGATCATTAGCACCTATTGTACTATCAATTTTAATTTGATCCTAGTCTTATAACATAATCCTTTTAGTCTATCTTGTACTCATTATCACCCAATGTACTAGCTCAGTCATTCAGACTTAACTTATCCAAGGACCATATTTTAATCTAATACTTAATCTACCTTTGCATCATCCCCCTTTTATAATTTGTCTACCCTTCATCCATCATCTAGTCAAATGGATTTGGACCCAATTATTATGGAACATTACATATTTTCCAATAAGGATGAAATCCTTTTGTGGGCCCTAAAAATGGGTGCTCACCTACCTTTTGACCTTGATCCCATTAAGCCTAAAATAATGTCCCATGTCCTTCCCCATAAATAATACCCATCTAAACCTATCACCCATGCCAACCCATCATGATCAAACCCTTTTTCCATTCATCATAAGCATAGTCATGCCATCCCTCAATATACAAGTGATAAGGTCACCCTATTTAATGAATATATATTTGCCATCAAGGATGAGTGTCTTTTGTAGATATTAGAGATGGGTACCCACCTTATTTATTATTTTTAACCCATAATACTAAATTCACCTACCAAACAAGTGCCCCATCAACTCTCATCCCCATCTAATTATTGTTACAACCAATCCCATTCCATTCCCTCATCTACTAGTCCTAATCCTAGTCATGACCTTCCTATTCTAATAATTACCTTGTTTAATAATTATATTACTAAAAAAAAGGATGCAATCCTCTTGTGGTTCCTTAATATGGGGTCTTAACTTCCCAAAGGTCTTGACCCCATTCAACTAACCTTACCTCCAATTTTTACCTATCCCTAGTTGAATCCTCTATCTACTGATCATAGTACATCACAAATATTTTATCCTACTAGAAAAGGGAAGATTATCTTGTCAACCTCATTCAATTCTCATTCATATCCTAAGAAATCTCACACAATACTATCCCCCTACATCATGACATCACTGTCACATTCTTCCACATCCAACACCATATCCAAGTAATATACCCTATCCCAATATATATGGAATCCCTATTTTAGAAATTGAGGTCTATAGGCATGATTATCCACCCAAAAATAAGACCTTTAGATTTATCCAAACATACACCCTCTTATTATCGAGCAAAAAAAATTAGTATCTACTATAAATTACTTGGCTTTCTATTAATAAATGTCACCATTTTAGAGACTATATTCAAAACTTAATTTATAATGGTGACATTGAAATTGATGGAAAATGTAATGTGTCCACACCTAGGAGTGTGTAAAAGGGAGTATGCTAAGACTCTATTCCTAATCATGGTAAATATTCTTTCCTCCTCAATAAAGGTCATGACCTCAATCCTTACCATACCACAACCATCCCCCATTTTCACAAATCTACCAAACCTAAAACATCCAGTCATAAATCCAAGGTGAATAAGGTACTTACAAGCAATGATGATGTATAAAGGCCCTATTTATGGATACTAAACAATCATCTATTGATGATATTACCTCATCAACATTCCTGTCATATTCAACATTAGAATGGTCAAGATCATGTTTGACATTAACATCTAAATCAAAATCCATGTCAAAATCATCATCCCTTATAGATAATGATAGTCATCCTAACACCTATCAATTTGAGGATGCCCCTCATTCAAATGTTGACCAATCAGAATGAATAATTATTGATCTATATTAGTATGATGAAATTATAACACAATTCATGTATGCTTTATCAGTCTAAGATCATCAAGCTATATATGATTTGAATTTATATGCTAATTACAAAAAAATTCTTAGTGATCTTTTTGATATTCTTGAGGACACCTTATCTGATTTGAGGTTTGGTATCCTAGTAGCTATTATGAGGGCTATGCTTCCCATCATATCTTTAATCCACTTGTTCCATCACCCATCCTAAATCATCCCCCTCCTATTAACAATCCCTCCATCCCACTCCCTAAATGGGACAAATAGGGACATACATTATTGGATTACCTTCAATATGCAATATAATGTACTAAATATATGAGGATCTAAGCTAATAATCAATTAATCAAGACAAATAATCAATTTAGTTATGATCCAAAAATGATCAATCAAGGTCAAGAAGAGTTTCATAATCGGCCAAGTCAAAAAGCATCATCCTTTAGTAAACATATCCTTGATGTGCTAGAGGACCATCAATGTCAAAATAATCATCATATATCAATTCAAAATTCAAATTACTCTAGTGAAGTCCAAAATTAGGCACCAGGGGGAAATCACAATCTAATTCAAATATCATCAAATAAAAAATATTTCAAATGCAATAGCAATATGGCTAACAATCATCCTAATATTTAGATCAAAGAGCAAGAACGTTAGAATGTCTTAGATACCTTAGTCTAACATAACATATGATACCAATAAAAAAGGTGACCTCCACCATATATAATATTATATGCATCTATTGAACCCCATTTCCACTCCCCTTCTAATCACATTATCCATTATAACTATATCACTCATTCACATCCTATACCCCACCATCAAAATCCAAACATAGTCCCATCCATACCATACCTCAACTCCTTAGGTAATATTGTCTCTTGTATGGGTTATAAAGACACATAGTTGAGACATATAGGGGACATTAAATCAAGAATCAACAAAGGTCATAAGGACATTAATGAATCTAACATCAATTACATGGTTTTAACATCACACATATATAGAATAGGTGTCAATTGAAATGTCAAGAAAGAATTTCCATCATGCATCTCACTTGCCTCTAATGAATCAAGATGCTAAGAAAAATTCATAAAAAAATAAATAAAATAAAATAAAATCATTCATTTAATGGTGAAAACTAGTATTCTAGTACCTTGGGCAAATACCATGATGAAAATCAATTTCTAGCATCATGGTAAAAAATCTCTTATCTGTAAGTACCTCAACACGTAGGGGTAAAATCCATCCCTTGTCAATCCCATCCATGTCATTCTTGTCCATTTGATCCCTCTATCTATTTTATTTACATATAATATGCCATCATATCTTATATCCCAATATATATCCATCCTTTGTTCTAGTCTTGACCTTCATAAGGGAGTAGAAGATGTCTTGAGAAATGTTCTAGAATAATTATGGCATATACTCCAATGGACACTCAGGAAACTATATATCTGATTCCTTCACAATGTGGTCATTTTAAATCCATAGTCCATTTTCCTTTGTCCTCATACACATTTCTACACCACCTCCATATTTTTACCATCTTGTCTATTATTTCATCCATCCTAATCCTAGTTGTTAGGCTTAGTGTTCCCTTTGCCAGTAACCCCCATTTGTCTTATGATTATTCCCCCATTTTCATCCATATACATGGCCTATTGTATCTCATCCACTATTATGAATTGGGGAAAATATATTCTATATCTATCTAGCATTGACTTAGTCTCACTTTATCCTGATAAGTCTTGAGTATCTCATCTACATGACATAGTCAATCCTCAAGTCGACTAGACCCTATGTTTTATCCCTAATTTATACCAAATATATACCCTTGTCTAAACCCATATACTTAATCCACTTCCACATCATGATCATCATGACCAAATTATCCCAAATCATCACCTAATCAATCATTCCATTGAATCTCATCGGGATAATTCAACTAGACACAATGGCATTGCATGTACATAATTATGTGTGTTACTTGTTTGCTTTGTGTTATCTAACTTATTTATATGTCTTTTATCATGTATATATCTTATTTTTTTATGTTTTATTTATTTATCTATGTTTTCTTTTAGTTTTGTATCATGTATCTTTTTGTCTATTGGGTAATGAATAAGGATGCTATGATGACACCAAAATCCACAATGATGCTTTTAGGTGCCCTTGATGATGCAAAGTTTGATATTTTACCCCCTTTATAATCATGAATTTTGGCATAATTTCCTCTTGTTCATACTTATATCATCAAGAATAATACTTAGTGCTATATTTACATCAGATTTCTTAGACTATGATGAGCCTTATCATATTAATGATGGCTTGACACATTTATAATTTCTCTTAATCCTTTTATCCTCATCCTCTATCTAAAAACTAACATATCTAACATCCATCATAATCATACTCTTCTATTATATCTTTCCATCTACCATATAGTATAAACTACATTGGCCTAAGGTATTTTTATACTATATAGCAACACTCAGTCACATGATGTGCCTGAGGTCATATCGACCACTCTCTCCTCTTTTCCCATCATTTATCATCACATTTATCTTATTATTCATCATCCTCAAATCTTGAATAAATCAAATCCTTGAGCTATAAATCATTAATCAATCAGTATATTAATAAATCACCATCTCCAAAATCATCTCCTTAATATTTTTCATCAATCACTTGAACTTGTTGATTGGGCCTAACAATTCCCAACATTCATCATTTCTTCCATCAATCAACCATTATCACTGATTGGTCAATTCATCATTTAAAGTTTAAGGTTTACTCCTTCTATGGGGGCATGACCAAAACTATAACTTTATTATCATCTATCACTCCTTTGCATGTGTCCTTACTAAAGGCATCATTACTATTAATTGCATTATGGCTCATTGATTAGATGTATTGTATTCCAATCTTTCCCTTCATCTTTTTATCACCCGATCATATCATTTATTCTCTCTCATTACCTTCATCATATTTCTCAAATTCAGATTTTATCTACACTTATCATTAGTCTTATCCTAGCCTATAGATCTCCCTTGCATGCATCCTTACTTGGAATACATCAAAAGCTTATGGCATTTTTGTATTATCATCATCATCATGTTATGGTTGATTCCCCCTTGGGATGTGTTGAAAACCATGACACAGTCATTTCCACTCCTTGTGCATATGTTTTTTCTATGGGCATCATCACTTTATAGCTCACTACTCAGGTCAATTTCATATTATTCATCATTTATCTCACATCTATCATCCCATCCCCTTGTTTATTCATTACATCCCACCCCTCATTTCCTCTCTCGATTGGCCATCTAGCTCCTTCCTCCCCACATGTTCCCTAGAGGGGGAATCATATCCATTAATATCATTTACTAACATTCATTCATGACTATCTTTCTTATTTGAAATACCAGTACTCTTACTTCATCCACTTGTAATTGCCTTTCAAAGGGGAAAAAATGTATACATCTAAATTTTCTCACTTTATTTATTATCACTAATATTATTATTAGTCGACATTAATTTCAATTATCCCATATAATCTCATTTATATCCTTTAATTTCATTCTAATATCACCCTTTCTAGTCATTTTTATATTATCTCTCCTATTTATTCTTCATTCACTAACCTTATCCCTACCCCATACATCAATTAATTCACCTAATTCCCCATTATCCACTAACTAATCCCACTTGTCTATTATATTGAAATTTTAAATTATAATCCCACCTACCCTACCTATTGCTAGGCTTTCTTACATTCCTAGTCCCTAATCACCTATCTAACCACCTACTATTATTGCTTATCCTTCCTAATGGATTATAAAATTCTTCACTTATAGAATCCTCTCACTATCCCTTTCTCTCTAGAATCCTCTATTCTAGATGCTTCCAAGAAATTTTTAATTCCTTGGATAATCCTCCACCATTGATCCTCTTCATCCCAAATTTGAATATTGGCCATTGATCTTCCCTCTATGGCCTATTTAAATCTACCTTCTCTATATTTATAAATTAATTGAAATTCTCATAAGATTTTTAAGTCTTCATCTTATCATTGAGTCCATGAATCCATGTCATATTAATCAAGCAAGCATTATGCTAAAAATATGAGTCTTTGGTAATCAATCCATAATCAATCAGTCTTAATATTATTTTGATTTTGATCTAGAGCACTTAGACTTTAGGATCTAATGTAGGTATGAATGTTTCATTTATCATGGAATTTTATTCCTAAATGGATCTAGATTTTAATGGTAGATTCATGTTTTGAGTGATTTTGATATAATTTGCATATCTAAATCCCTTGCTCAAAATTTCCATCCTAAAATCTAAATAATATAATCATATTTAGGATAATGTTGAAAAGTATTGGGATAAGTTATTAACTTTAATGTTGAGAACAAGAATTAGAAATTGAAAGTTCAATAAGTCTTTTTTTAGTATGAATAAGATTAAAATATGAAAATGAAGAAGACAAACTAGTGAGGGTGTCAAATAAGTTATTTGAGAGGCATGTTGGGCATTATCATATCTCATAATATTTTTATTTGAGTTACCATAAATGAAAATAAATAAATATAAATATTTATCGAAGAAAATTACTTATCAAATAATATTTTTAATAAGATAAATATTGTATTAAATAAATATTATAATTACATAAACAATAATTAAAATTGATGAAATAATAAATTAGCTGTTATTTCCAAAAAAATACACTGAGCTTCTTGACAAACAATGCTTCTGGGATGGGTTTATTATCAAGGAATTGAGCCTTGATTTGTATGCTTCCCTTTACATAGAAAAAAATGTTTTTTTGAATTGTTTGAATCAACAAATATTGTAAAACTATAACTAGTTTGACTATCAAAACCTTGTGGAAACTATTTTAAAATGTCATGATGCAAAGTGCCCTGATATAACTTATAGGTGCTGATAATCACTTCATATTATAATGGTGGGATGAACCAATTATTTCAATAGTGTCACACTAGTGATTCCATGGATACTATTAATAATACACATACACCCCAAATAACCCTCTAAAATTAAAGACCGATTAAACGCCTTATAATGCTACTTGCTTGTTTCTCGAATGCTAGATTGCCAATCTTCATGAGCTATATTTAACATGGGCATTAATTAAAATTATTGATTTAACAAGATAGAAATGTTTCCTAAAAAATATATTGAACTTCTAAATGTTTTCAATTTTATTTGTAGCATCCTTCATGACATTGTGTTGAAAGGTGGCGTTGCTTAAAAATCTTTAGATATGACTAAAATAACATATTATCAATTCAATGGTGAATCTATCCTTTATTTATGATGTATTTAATATTATAGCACTATTGGTAGGATAAATACAACTCATGGAGATTCATAATTGAATATTGAAGCATCAAATAAGTAACATTGTAAAAGACTCCATTTCAATACATACACATCATTTATATGCAGTTTCTTTTGCCAAGATAATGATAATTGATTATTGATAATTTTATTCAGTTAAATTGATTGCAAAGTTTATTTCATTACAAAATACCATATATGTATCTTTAGTATACAAATCATGTCTCAAGAATGTCTCCACGGTAAAACTTTCCTCCATCCATGTGATAAAAACCTTTAATTAGAATCATCCATCTCATCTCATGCATCAGTCAAAGAAAACCAATTGGCATATGAACATAAGTGTTATATAACCTGATGTGTAGTTCATAAATTGATTTTACCCTTTTTTGTCTTATTTGAATTAGAATTAACATGCTCATTACAATTAAATGACTAGGGAGAATTTTTTTCTACCAACATAACTACATGATTACAAATAAAAAAATTGAGACATTTTGGATGTATATTTATACATATATCCATACAAGATATATAAAATATATTATTTAGGGAATGTTTGATGTAGAAGGTGTATACACATAATATTTTCAAACTACATCAATTATTGATGATTTCTCTCTTTTAAGAAGCCATCAATTCTCAATCTTATTAAGTGCACACCTTAAATGGTGTATTGGGAAAGGGGTGGGTAAATAATTTGTGCTTCACAAGATTATTATCCCCTATGCCACCACTTTAAATATACACAACTATCTCATATACACTTCCCTAAGATTTTACACCTACCTTACACACTCCTCTAAGCATTTCTCTACCTTATTTAGCCCTTACCTAACCCTAAAACCCTTTTTGACATTTACTGACTAATGTCAGCTTAGGCTGACCTTGTATTAAAATTAATAGTAACATGTTATGAGTCTAGGTCAACCTTGGCCAACCCAAACTAGAACCTAACTTGATTTTATCAATTAAAGATATAAGCTCAAATTGGGTTGACCTAATTAGTGAAACTTTTTGAAAGGTTTAGGGTTATATTTAGTTATATATACACATTCATTTCATCCTTTCTTAGAAAGAGACAAGAGTTAATCATTCATTTGGGCTTATTTACAATCTACCCTTTGACCATTCTACTTGAGGAGTTGTCTGCTTAGGGTTTTACACTTGGAGGGAAGAACTTTATCTTGTGAAAGCTTGAGATTCATTAGGAGGTCCTTCACTATAGTCTATTATCCATCCTTAGCTTATTACACAATACATAATAACCTCTTGTGAAGTAACTTTGGCCAAGGGAGAGATTGAGTCTCAATGGGTTCATCTCCAAGGTAAGTATCTCTAACTTTACTCCACTATTTTAGTAGATAGAAGTAGCATAAGTAATGGACTTTGAATGTATTTCTCTCTTCATGAATTAAGGTTATATATACATCTTAATTAAAACTATTTTATGTATGTTTAATTTCATGTTTATCACCCCACTTTGTGATAGAAGCTTTAGTGAGCACTAGATTAGATTTTAATTTAATTTGCATGTACTTTGTTAATATGAAAACATAGGAACTAGCTAGGGTTATTGCATGGTGTTTTTTGACTAGTGGATTTGGAACCCTTTTTAGTGATGTTATTGTGATAAGAAACCCCTTAGTTAGGTCTAGTAGATCCATATTAGTCATGAACCTAATGCATAAATGTATCAAAAAATAGAAAAGTAAGTAGGATTTATCTTCTCCAAACTAGGATTGATTAATAGGTTAGTTGTATTTTCCTTTGTATACATTATGGTGAACCCGATGTGAAATTTAATCCTTGCAAGTTTTATTTCATGCATTTATTTTATTATCATATTATATATTTTTATTTTTGAAATTACTATATCAAACCTATCGATAGAGTTTAACATTTTATACATAGGTTTAATAAATAGTGACTTAAAATGACTAAGTTTTGTCTACACAAGTCTTCTCCAAATACAGGTGACTAGATCGATCAAGTCAACATAGTCTTCTTATTTAGTTACAAAATTTCATTCTTTGTACACTTAGTCAACTCTATTCATAGTTCCTTTTTTATCATACAATTTTGTATATATAGTCAAGCCAATCGACTCTATTTGTAGATTCTTTTTCATAACATAGGTTTTTGAAATTGCATCAACCCAGTCATCTCTATTTGTAGAATATTAAAATTAGCACTTGATGAACACAACATAAAATCTAAAAACTAAACATATTAAAAACTACCAAAGTTCATGTTTACCTTCTCTATCATTTCTATTTCTCATTTACAGTATTATTTTTCACAAGTTTGTAGTCTATAAAACTATAACTCTATAATGAACTAGGTCGACTAGCTCAACATAATTGTGTATCTTATTTTCTTTTTAAAAGACACAGTCAACCTGTTAGATTGTGTTCTTCTAGATCTTACTTCTATAGAATAATAATGACCCTGTCAACTCTATTTTATATTATTTGTATATAGTGTCACCTGAATTGACTCTGTACTCTTCATAGTCAAAGGAATTAACCTATTTTTCTAGTAATTAATTCACTTTCCATTTTAGTTTCTTTCATTCTTAGAGTAACAAACATACATTAATTAGGTGGTTTTTTAATTTACCAATTTAATCACACTATTTTTATCTTTTACACACATTTGTAAATTAATTTACACTAAACAAAATTAAATATTTTCTTCCCAAGGTCTACCTAATTGGATTTCATCACTAAGGGGGAAGCCAACTTGGTTTTATAGCTAAGTGTCTTTGATGGTATAAATTGTTAAAGCACCAAACACCCTTATCACTATGGGATTGTGAAGTGAGGGTGTAGACCCTAATACCAAGCCAATACCATAATCAATATAGATCCCTTTCATCCTAAAATTTATGAAACTATCCATAGATTGCTTTTGAGTTCCTTCTTACAGCCAATTCCCCATCACATTAATTTCAAAATTTATTATAACTTAAAAACATTCAATAATGATTGATTAGTTAGAATTTATATTCAAGTTTTGTTGTATGCTCTTTGATCACTATATTTTGTATTGTAAAACTTTTACTATCTAGCCTTAGTGAAAGGTTTGTATTGTGTGCTAAAATTAGATCAAACACATCGCTCTAATTTCTTGTGTGCTTTATTATACTTGCTTAGCTTTTATCTTTAGAATTTTTTCCCTATTTTTAGAATAATTTTGTCCCTATTGACAAAGTTTCTTATAGACTATTAGTATTTATTACCTTCATTACACATTTGACTTATATGACTCTGTGCCTTTTTAGATTACTTGTTTTATCCCTTTGAAGTACAAAATTAAATTGTCTAAATATGTCTCTTTTTATTCTATCCATTTTCTCCATCTGCAGTACATAGTCGACCCATACAAATATGTATCTTTTTAGCCTATTTAAATTTTACCATTTGTAGAACATAGTTAATTAGATTGATTATTTATTTTTCATCCTATTGTGTGGACCTTTTTTATAGACTCTATTGACCTAGTCGACTATATACCTATTGGTTGATACTATTCTATGTTTGGCTGACTCTGTCCCTATTTTTCCTCCTTGCTTCTTAATTTTAGATTCTACCTTGATGTATCATGAAATCCCCTATCATAATATTTTTGGACAACTTGAATCTATTTAGACACTATATTGGATGTTATTTTCTTCCTACCTTCTCTACCTAAGAGCATATTCACTCTTGGAGCACCTTTTCTCATCCCTCATCTTTTGATTACAACATGATTCAAATCACTCCAATAGATGAGATTGGTGGATTAGACCTATTCCATACTTATCAAGATAATTATCACCTTCAAACATCTTACCATACTATGGGGTAAATTGACACAAGCTAAAAAAATAACCCCATAAGAAACCTTCTCAACACCAACAACCCAACTCTTACCAATCTGCTACCTAGTAACCCTACCCCTAATACCAATTAAGGGTATCCTCCTACCAAAACCAACACACCAATTGATATAACTCAAATTATTACACAAATGATGCGAGAATGAACATCATGAAAACGTATAACATCTCTCAAATGATGTAACTACAACATCATTCAATAAACATAGCTAATCACCTTCCCATTCTTCTTCCCAAAAATAATCAAAATTTAATCTCTCCACCTCTTAAAGATGATATGGGAAATGTTATCCCCAAACCTATAATGCAAAATAAAATGATTAAAAACATTCAAAATGAACCTTTATCCCCTTCATTTTATTTATTGATATTGGTAATATATCTCCAACTATTAAATATGATGGGACTAAATCCCTATATCTTTTACAAAGGCATTTGGTAATATTTATAAAGAGTTGATCCAAACTAATACCTTAACCACGATCAAAATTTTAGTTAAAACTACACCAATTATGTATTATAATGGTATAACCAACTTCCCCAACATTCTATATGGTAAATTTAGAATTAGTCAATCCTTTAGTTAAAGAATTTCAACATAACAATGTTCCCAAAAAATTTCTTAGTCATTTCATCAATGCTAAACAATCCCATACCAAATCAATTCATGATTTTATCAAATAATGGAAATATTTGACTCACAAATTTGATCACAACATGATTGATGATAACCTCTTCAGACTATTCATCACAACCTTAGCACCTTCCCTCCAATAAAGGTTTGAATGTTTGCTCCCAAAAGTTGAAATGATGCTCTCGACCAAGCTAATCATCAAGACTTTCTAATGAAATAGTTTTAACCTAACACTAAAACCATCAAGGTATCTTTTCAACATTCAACCAATGTAATCACTAGCAATCCTCCTCAACTAAAACTAGGAGTAGCAAAAATAGAAAATCCCCAACCTTGCCATATGCTGCTAACTATGCAACAAATGAAATTACTTTTAACACCTTCTCAACCATTCATGTATTCTAATAATCCCACTCAATGGTATGATCCTAATTTTTTTTGTTGGTTTCATGTTGATATAGGTCATTCCTATAAAACATGCCTTGGGCTTACAAATTTTTCCATTTGTTTATACTGGAAGATTCATTCAATCATGATGCGATGATCAAAATGCATCATCATGATTATGTTAATGATTCTCAAAAGAAACAAGATTTCAAATCTTCTTCCTCTAAGAATATAAAAACTCTCTACATCCAACCCTTAACAATCAAATAAGGATATTTGTGTGATTGACACTAATTATGATCAATACTATACCAATTCCTAATATATGAATGCATCTAAGGTCAATTATCGATGTAAACCTACCCACAAAGATCCCATCACAAAACCAAAGAAACCATCTTTAGAATAGAAACTTCTCAAAGATACTACTACCTATAACTTACCTTTGGAAACTAATGAGGAACCACTTCCTCAATCCAAACCTCCTTCTACTTTTCTTCCTACTAAACATATTTTACCTTCTAAACCTCATGCTAGTTCTTCCTCTTCCAAAACTCATTAGAATTTCTCAGAGGAACTTAACTCTATGCCTTGAAAAATACCTATTATGGAGTTAGTTCTCAATTATCCCTATCATCATAAATTCCCAATGCAACAACTCCAAGAAATCTAAGAACCATATTCCTTATAAGAGGAAAAACCTTCTCATGAGCCTCAATCAATAGAAGTTCATTCCATTGAATTTGTTTGTCCTTCTTTAAAACATTACATAGAGTTATTTGAAGAAGACATGATTAATTATGAAATTGTCTTTCACATAGATGATCCACCTCTCTTTATTAAAATAACCATTAATACCACACTTATTTTCAAAGTATTAGTAGACAAAGGGTTAGGAATTAATGTGACATCTCTTTGGATCACTCAACAACTTGGGTATAACAAATATCATCTCAAAAAAACTTGTTTAACATGTCATGGATTCAAAAATACCAATAAAAAGTTGTTTAGTTGTATTTAGATCCCTCTTACTATTGGACCCAAAACTATAAATGTCAATCTTATGGTTTTCAACTTATTATTATCCTATAATATACTCATAGGATGCCCATGAAATCATCACATGAGGGATATTGACTCTTTTAATAGAAAATGTATCAAGTTTATTAATAATGGAAAATTGTATAAACATGAGGACAATCCAAGCCCATGGAGTATTCAGCTTCCCAATCCTAAATTTTAATATTGAATTTCCACTATTCTAAAAATTAGTAGTACACCTTTACCTAAATTCATAAATATGACTCTAGACTTATGGGTCACTCTTGATGATTCTAATAATGATAAGCCAAATGATTTGAAACAAACATGCAATACTACCAAATTACCTCCTTATTGTTTAGAGTGGATTTCTCCTTCCTTGTTACCTCATGATCATACCATCCCTCTTATCAATGAACTCATTGACTTCCCTCCTCCATGTAATGAACATGAAGGATATTACATAGAAGATGATTTCACTTTCAATTATTATGGAGTGGCCAATTTATTTTAAGACCCTTTAACCATGTCACCTCATAAATTTAATGATCTAGGTGTGTCACCTTTGGAATTTAATTTAGAGACACAAGCATGTACTATCCCTCCCACATATGATGACAACTACATTATGGCCTAATCTCAATCACGAGACTTATATTTTAAACAATATAAACAAAACTTAGTTAAAATACATGCTTTTAATTGAGATGTTCATACTATTTCCATAAATATTGAGTTAGAACCTGAAGGTCATGTACCTCCAGTTAATTTTCCACTTCTCAATACTCCTTGGGTTATTAAACAAATATTATCTCTCAAAAAATTATAACTTTTGAAACCTTTTATACCTCATATCACATTGATCACTCTACCAAATCTCCTCCCTATCGATGATTCTAAAGATTTGCCTATTATCAATCTAATTGAATCTAATTAACCTTCCTCCATAGTTCCACCTGCTCTTGAGATCACTCTTGATACCAAGACCATATATGTATGTCAAATACATTATGAATAAAATAAAAAATCATTGATCTTGAAGTAGTTGTGGAATATTATGGACCTTTACTTATGTTACCTAGTGATGAAGCCATACTTGAGTTGTTCCATTCCTAATAACCTCAACTTCCTTGACAATATCACAAACCTGGGAATTTCAAGAAAAAAGATCATCATTTTAACTTCATTGCTAGCATTGATCCCAAAACTAATCCCATTTCCTCTCTTCCCAATGTGCCATATCATTTTCAAGATGGAAATGCTATGATTATTCAAGAAAACTTGAGAATAGAATATGGCACACCCTCATGTCCTTGACTTATAATAGTTTTTGGAGAACTCAAGTCAATTGAGCATGATAATTTTAGTCTATTATTTGATAAATATTGTGAGACTTTCACTTGGTCATACGAGGACATGTCTGGTATCAATCCTAATATCATTGTGCATAATATAATAACATACCTTAATGCCAAACCCATCTATAAAAAATAACATACATTTACATTATAAAATACCACCCTATCTACCTTCCTCAGATGGTCTCTACTATGCCAAAGAAGTTATAATTCACTTAGATTGACATACATTGACACTAAACCAATATTATCATTAGTTTAAGTGACTATAAAATAATTTAAAGGTAATTTACTCTAGCCATCATCACCTAAGAAACTGCTCACTCTTATGAGACGATGGGTCTATTCTTTAAAAGATTATACTTCTCATAGAATCACATTGATCCATTTAATATATTAAGATTGAGAAGTTCAACAATGCATCTACTCAAACCATTAAATCACAACTCCTTCTAATTATAAAGGGAGACACAATTCTATCTTATAAGCCACTCATGACAGCTTTAAGCAAGAGAATCAAACTATTCATTTATTAAAAATATCCCTAAAGGGTAAATAATATTTTATACATCTAGGATCCTTCCCAAGGTCTTATAAACCAAGCATTCAAAATAGATACAACTCAATTTTTAACACTAAAGTTTCAATAATATAAAAAAGTAAATATTTTAGTCCATAGTTGGAATATTATTCAAACTCTTTCTTTTATAAGTTTATTACAAGTACGATGGCTGTTAAAGCATTAATAATACATTATATTTCATCCATTTATTTACATAAGTAAGAGCACATCTTGAGGCTTGATTAAACAATGAATAACCAATTAGTCTTCAATGATGTTCCTCATCCACTGTCAATCATATTCTATCCATAATAAGGAAGACTCACTACCCAACCTTTTTTTAGCATCAAGCTACTAATCGAGACACCCCTGAGCTTGAGACTCCTAGATCTAACCATGTTTATATCACTAGGTAAAGGCAAGTGTGGATATCTAAGAAAGGTTACCTTAACACAAGGAAATGACCATGTAACACCTACAATCTTATTCCTAGTTATTATCCCAAGATACTATCAGTCTCAATATACAGTAAACACACATTCAAATGATCATTCAAGTGAATCCAAACAATTAAAAGATAAAAATAGTAGGTAAATTTATATAGCATAAATAAGGCTCATCATATGTTAGAGTAGAAATAGGACAACTCACTCTATTGTTTCCATAAAATAGTCATGGTAGGGTTAAGAATTCTACTATCATAGATAATCATGAGAGGGATTACGAATTCCACCATAAAATTCTTAGGAGGGTCAAGCATTCTACCACCATGCACAACATAGGAGGGCTTGACATTCTTCCACTATGAATATGATTATCATAGATAACCACTAAACTATATCACAAAAACATTAATATACTTTAATCAAGAAGCTGAAACACCCAAGTCGAGTGAGGAGGAACACAACCTCTCCAAGGCCCTCAACTAGGCAAAGAATTGCATGGTAGCTAATGCACAACCATGACAAGACAATAAGGTATGCAGAGTAAACCAAGTAGTCTTATTCTCCTTTAATCAAGAAAACAAGAAAATAACTAAAATTATTTCATTCAAATTAAGGAGGAGCAATCTCTCCAAGGCCCTCAAATAGGAAGCACTACATGATAGTGAATGCACAAACATGGGCAAATAATAAAATAGGTAGAATAAACTAAGTGGTCTTATTCTTATGAAATCAAAAAGATCAAATAGAGAATATAATCATTTCATTCCAAATAAATAATATAAAACATAAGTTATTATGAATCCTACCTATCTTCCTCCAAACCACCTGGGTGTTATCCTCTAGTTGTCTAGATTTGGCTCTCCTAACCCATTCTTCCTATCTACTATTTATCCTTCTCTTATGCCAAGTCTAACTTCTTTTTGAATTGGCAAAAAGTCCCAAACTAAATTATTTCAAATCCTATTTATCGATGTCTCAAGATTGGCCAACCATCAAACACTTGCTAACCCGTGCCTTATTAAGGGACATTCATATGGTGCATGGTGGATTTTGCAAGCTTATATGTTTGCTTAATTGACTTACTTCCTTTCCCACTGGATTTTAGTCTAAGGCAATTAATGGAAGATTTATCAGTCAAACACTAGTCATTCTAGATGTTGGTTATAATATCTTCATGTCAGTGTTAATAATTTTCACTAACCAGGCTTAAAGACTAGCCACCTAAAATATTTGCTAAGTCAACAAAGGTGATAGACTAGGCATCTGATACTTATCATGGGTTTCAAATGGTTTTAAGGGTAAAATTGATTAGTGATATAACCATGTTCAGTGTAGTCTCTTTGCTTCACTGGCCCTTTTCCTATTCCCACACACTCTATGCACACATCAAATTCCTCTAACTTAATAGCCAAAGCTATAAAATTTAATCAAATAAGGTGATTTCAATTAATAAATCATATCTAATCATTCTTGTAATATCAAAATCCATGTAGATGTTTTCATTTAATTCCATACATACATAGTTGCCCATTTCACAAGCTTATGAGCAATAATTTAGCATGATTTAAGTCAATATATCTTATATACATAATCAAATTTCATAAAGCAACATTACATAAATGAAATGTAAGCATCATACTTTCATAAGTAAGCAATCCAAAACATGATTGATAATAGCTCTTTCTCATATTCCCAACACATAAAAATCCTTCCTAAGTCCTTGCATGCCTCAACAAGATGTGACTTAACAACATAGTTTTATAATAAGAACATATAAGTCATAATTTCATGGTTATATTTGTCAAAGATAAGCACTATGTAAAATGGGGCCTTACATCCTCCTCCTTTTATGTAGACTTCTACTTGAAAGTCATTGAAAGAGGTGAGGATACTAAAACCTTAAAGGTGCATCACCTTCCCAAGTTATTGTTGATTCATCATATTTGTCCCATTAGAACTTGACCTAATCCAAGTCTCTACCTCAAATTGTTAGCATTCTGTATGCTAAAACCTTGATAGACTCCAAATTCATAACCCTGATGATCTTGACCTACAAGGTGGTCTAATCTAAAACATGAGCAATATCAATAATATACTATCTTATAATAAAAACATGAAAAACATCATGAAAATGATCTAGGCTAGGTGTCAAGGCTAGTTGATAAGCTATTGGGCCAATGGTCTCCAAAACCTCAAATGGTTTAAAAAAATGAGTTGCCAACTTTGACCCTTTTCCATAATGGGTGGGGATATTATTGGGTCTTACAATCAAGATAACTTTATCACCAACATTGAAATTTTGATCAATTATTTTCACATCAATATAATTCTTCTATCGATATCTAACAATCTCTGGGTGATGTCATAGCTTAATCACTTGTTGCTCCATGTCTTCTAACATGGCATGGCCAATCATAACTTTATCCTAAAGTTGGTCCTAGCTTAGTGGGGTCCTTTAGGCTCGACCATAAAAAGCCTAGAAAGGTGTGATCTTAATTGAACTATGATAGCTATTATTGTAAGAAAATTCAACAAGATATAATAAGTCTTCCCAATGGGATTATTGGTCCATAATGTACATGCACAACATGTCTTCCAAGACTTGATTGAATCTCTTAGTATGTCCATCAGTCTTGGGATGGTAAGAAGTACTAAAATTGAGCTGAGTGCCCAATGTCTTTTAAAAATAAGTCCAGAAGTGATAAGTATATACTAGATGTCAATCAAAAATAATCTTATGGGGAATCTCATGCAATCTAACAATGTCATCTAGAACGACCTTTACCACTGAATTAGCATTGTAAGTGGTCTTTATGTGAGAAAAGTGAGCTAATTTGGTTAACTTATCCACTGTGACCATGATCACATCATGATGATAAGTCAAGGTAGGCAAGCCTACAATAAAATTCATGGAAATAGTGTCCCACTTCTATTCTAGAATCTCATGAGGATATAACAATCTGACTAGATTTTGATGCTCTACATTTACCCTATGGCACTCTAGACAATGAGCTACAAAATAGATAATATCACACCTCAAACCAGCACAATGATATAATTTCCTTAACTCGATATGCATTTTCTTAACTCTAGGGTGCATTTGGTAAGGAGCTTTGTAAGTCTCAAATAGAATTATCTCATACAAGCCACCAACTAAGGGAATATAGATACACCATTTATGGTAAAATAAACCATTAGAGTTGAGAGAATAGCCTTCAATTTTACCTTTCAAACTCATACCAAAATCCAACAACTATCTTATTTCTTTATAGAGGTTGTCCTCTAGAATTTGCTTCAAAATATGACTTCTCAAGTTAGTTCAAAAACTCATTACTACCAACTCATGGCGCTAGCTACTTAAGGCATCAATAACTACATTTCCCTTTCATTTAATATACAAAATTTCATAGTAATATTTACCCAACAATTCCATCAAATGTTTTTGATGCACATTGAGGTTAGGTTGATTAAATATATGTTTCAAACTCAAATGATCTTTCTTTAAAACAAAATGACAACCAAGTAAGAAGCATCACCATTTTAAGAAAGCATGAATGATGGATATAAATTACATATCATGCATGGGGTATCTCATCTCATAATCCTTGAGTTTTTGAGATTCATATGCACTAATTATACCTTCCTGCATAAGTACAACTCCCAATCCTTCCTTCAATGCATTAGTGTAAACAAGGAATTCTACCTTAGGATTAGGCACAACCAAAATTGGTGCACTAGTGAGGCACTATTTTAGCAACTAAAAATATTCTTCACACCTTACTATCCAAACAAACTTCTTCCCCTTTTTTTGAAGTGAAGTGATGGGATTCGTAATGTGAGATAAATTCTCAAAAAAGCATTTATAATATCCTGACAATCCCATGAAACTTTAAACTTATGAAATGTTAGAGAGTGTTAGCCATTCTATAATGGTATGGATCTCAGTAGGATGCACAAATATTCCTTCTTCTAAAATGATGTGCCCAATATATTTCACCTTAGACTAAGTAAATGCACACTTTTCCATGTTTCCAAATAATTTTTTTATCTTAAAACCTATAGGACCTATGTCAAATGTTCCTCATGCTCCTCTTCATTATGTGAATAGATTAGAATTTCATCAAGAAACACCAACATGAATCGATACAAAAAGGAGTGAAACACTCTATTCATCAAACTCATGAATACTATTGGAGCATTAGTTAACCCAAATGGTATAACTGTAAATTCATAATTCCCATACCACATTCAAAATGTAGTCTTATGAATATCAGGCTTTGCAATATGAAACTGATGGTATCCATATTTCAAATCAATCTTAGAGATCAGTTTGGCTCCCTGCATTTGATCAAACAAATCATAAAATCTAGGTAAGGGATAATTATTCTTAATCATTACTTTATTCAATTGATAATAATCAATGCACAACCAAAAGGATCCATTCTTATTATTCACAAAGATGACTGGTGCTCCCCATGGGGACACATAAAGATAGATTAATCCTTTATCCAATAGTTTCTCAAAATACAAATTGAGTTCACAAAAATATAGGGTGGTCATCATATATGGTGATTTTGAGATGGGCTCAACCCCAAGTACTAAGCCAATCCAAAAATCAATCTCCCTCAAATGAAGCATACCTGATAATCCATATAAAAACACATCAATAAATTCCCATAGAATAGGATGGTAATCTAAAGAATCCTTCTCTAAATAGTTTTACCTATCACTTACCAAGATAAAAAAATAATTTACAACCTTTCCTTACACTCTTATTGAGTTAAATCATAATGATCATGTGAAGGGAAATATGTTTCTTAACTCCAGATAACACTAAAGGAGTCCTAAGGTCATCCACACACTCGATAACCTTGTCATGATAATCTAACTTAGATTTATGAGCCACAAACCAATCCATACCCAAGACAATGTCATAAATGCCTAAAATAATAATGGGCAACTCCATTGTCATGGAGAAGACACCAAGATATATTATACAACTATTCACTAGGGAGATAACAAACATCTTGGACCTAGAGGCTAACCCAACTTTCTAACAACCATCAACCCACAATGATCCATGACAAAGGGAGAAATAATGAGTTTGACACTCCTAAATAAAAAAACTAAAATTGAAATTCCTCTTATCTTACATGTGGTTTCTATGACCATTTTTTGGTGCTCATCTTGTTGATCATCTACTATGACATAAATTATATGTCCTTGACCCATATCACCCACTATTTGCTCTAACACTAGGGCCTTTTTCTTGCTAGTAGTTGATAGTCTAAGAGTAAAATCTCATGCAAAATTATCAAGAGGTCTACATGTGAAATAAATACCTTTTTACAAGTCTCACTTTGAGGAGACTTTAGCTATTGTAGGTCTAAAAGAAGTAGTTTAACCTAATGGTATTATTTTCTTGGACTAATGAGTTCATTTAGTCCTAGTCTATTGATTCTTTTGTAGCTTAGCATTGTAGAATTGAATTGGAGATACATGTGACCCAAAATATCAATCTAGATGAACAATCCCACAATAAGAGCCTGTAAGAATAATTTCAAAGAATGAATAAATACATTTATTCATTCACACAAAAATAATAGCTGATTGTGCTAAATTTTCTCTATTTTTCTCATTAATAAATCTATCATATCATTATAATAGATAGATAAAATAGTTTGTTAAATGAAAACAAACTATTTGTCATAGGTATAAAAAAGAAGAAAACTGATTAAAATCAGTTTTCAATAAATACGCACAAACAATATATTGTTGAGAAATCTCAACAGTAAAAACAAACTCAATTACCTAGGTAATTAATATATACCCTAGGTAATAAATAACTTACCATAGGTAAAATTATACTACCTAGGTAAGCTTACACACATATTATTCTAATACCCTCCTAGAAGCAAAACATAGGGAGTATGAATCAAATATGGGTACCAGATACTAAGCATGATAAGGTATCCATGTACAAAATAGAAGGAAGGTGGGAGTTCATGGGAAACCCCCCCCCCCCCCCCCAAGTACAACTTCATTCACCCCAAACATCTCTCACAACTAAAGATAATGAGGATAAGTTAAAGGTTTAGTGAGGATGTTAGTAATCTAATCAACAATAGGCATAAACTCTAGAAAAAGAACTCCATCTTGAATGAGTTATTGAATGAAGTACATGTGAATCTCAATGTGTTTGGTGTGTTGATGCTCAACATGATTACATGAAATAGCAATCACACTTTGGTTATCACACCAAATAATAGTAAAACCCTGTTGTTTAAAACCAAACTCTCTAAGTAACTGTAGAAGCTAAAGGATCTCCTGACTGGATTTGATTGCACCTTGATACTCTACCTCAATGGAAGATAATATAATAACTATCTACTTTTTGCATGACCAAGTAGCTGGACTAGAACCAAGTGTGAAATCAAATCCACAAATGGATTTGTGAGTGTCAACATGACTAGCCCAATCTGAGTCAGTGTATCCAACAAGATGTGGAGAACTCTATGGTGTGTACTAAATACCAAAGTGTGTTGTGGCTCAAATGTAGCATAAAATACGCTTGACTACTATTCAATGACTCTCATGAGGCTCATGTGAAAACTAATAGATAAATTTCACAACAAATGTAATGTCAAGATGTGTATGAGTTAGGTATAAAAGACTACCTACACATTGTTGATATAATGCCAAATCAATAAGAGGAGTCATGTAAGTGGTAGATAACACAACACCTAACTAATATGGATTGGGGGAAAGATTACAATTAGTTATGCCAAACTTATGAAGAATATCTATCACATACTCATGTTATCCAATGGAGATACCCTTAAAAGACTAATAAACCTAAAGACCAAGAAAGTAATGCAGAAGTCCTAGATCTATCATGTCAAATCTATTTGCCAACTTATCCTTGATGTCTTGAATCAAGGACTCTGAACTACCAGTGAGGATAAGGTCATCAACATACAAAACTAATATCACAATATCCTCACCTTGATTTAGGATATACACTTTGTGATCTGACTCATAATGATAGATATTAGAACTTAAAAGAAAAGAGTCCATCTTCTCATACCAAGCTTTAGGAGCTTGTTTGAGACTATAGAGAGAATGATGGCGTATATAAACTAATGATGAGTCCTATATAAATATTGGAGGTTTCTCCATATAGATATGTTCGTGGAGATCACCATGCAAGAAAGCACTCTTCACATCCATCTAAAAAACTGATCAATGATGTGAATCAGTAAGAGAAAGTACAAGACTAATAGAATCCATCTTAGCTACCAAGTAAAAAGTTTTAGAGTAATCTACTCCTTCAACTTGTGAAAAACCCTTAACTACTAATCTAGCTTTGTACTTATCAACTAATGCATATGCAACATATTTGGTCTTAAAAACCCATTTACATCTTATTGGTTTTTTTCCCTTAGGAAGAGGAATAAGATCCCATGTATGATTCTTCATCAATCAAGAATACTCATTATACATAGAAACATCACACTTAGGTTTACCAATGGCCTTAGAAAACAATATTGGATCATCAGTAATGGCTTTTCCTAAGAGATAAATACTATAGATCTATGAGTGAGTGTGATGAGAGTCAAATGGATCACCAACATAAGAACCAACTACCTATAGAGTGCTCTATGCCCATTTGGGCATGGATGATGAAGTAGATGGCTATGGTGGCTGAATAGGTGCAACATCAAAATCATCCTCATCATGATCAATAGAAAGCAAATCCTCACTATCATTTATAGAAGAGGAAGGAGGAGTAAGAGAAGAAGTACAAGATGTATACTTCTATGGAGTGGGTAGCTCATCAACACCTACATCCCATCAAAATAATTCATCAACACCTACATCTTCACAATAGCCAAAAAACAAGTGGTTGGTTTTTCTTCTCCAATGTTTTCTATTTATCATCCAGAACAAATGTCCATGCCTGACTATCAAAGACATGAAAATCTAAAATATCAAGCTTAATCCTAGACCAAGCTTCTTTAGGTGTTATATTTTGCACAACTTTGTGAGGTATGTAGTTTTGAATGTAGTTTGCACAATTTACTGCTTCAGTCCAATATTGTGAACCCAAATTTTTAGAATGAATCATGAAATTTTCCATCTCTTTCAATGTTTGATTCTTCCTCTCTACTACACCATTTTATTGGGGAGTGTATGGTACAATGAACTAATGTTGAATACCATTCTCACTATAGAAATATAAAAAAACATTACTATGATATTCCCCCCATTGTTTATTCATATCTTCTTGAGAGGAAGAGATGATTGCTTTTCAATAAATGATTCAAAAGCCTTGAAGGTCTCAAATACTTCACTTTTTAACTTGAGAAAATATAACCAAGTTTTATGAGTGAAGTCATCACTAAATGTGAGTACATATTTTGCCCCTAAAAAATAATGAGTTGGAAAATACATCAAATAACTATGAACCAACTCTAAGGGTACATGAGCATGTGTGGCCTTACCAACTGGAAATGGATCTTGGTGTTGTTTACCAACTAGACATCTAGGACATATTCCATCAATACATAAGACCTCAGGAAGACTTTTACAAGATTTTTTGTACTCATTTTCTTCATATAACCAAAACTTATATGCCCTATCCTTTCATGCCATAATTTTCTAAGACTAGCCCCATGTGCTACAAGTGAAGAACCAAAAGTCCTAGAAGAAGACTCAAACTTATCAAAAGTGTAAAGTCTTGTAGAATGATTTGCTATACCTATAGAAACTATCTCACTAGGATAATTACATTCTCTTATTACAACATCATGTGGAGTGAACTCCATAGTTTTACCAGTACCAGAATGACATATTTGATACATAGAAAGAAGATTAGAAAGATTTGGGGTATAATTAATACATCATTAAAACAACCATCTTGTTTGCTAACAATATTTGGTCCCAAAATGTTAATCTATGAAGTGTTCCCCAAGACAATATGTGATGTACTACAATCTATAATAGAAGACAAGAGATCTTGAGAATGTGTGAGATGATGAGAGGTACCTGAGTCAAAAATACACTAATCATGAGATGAAGATAAAGCCCTAGTTGAGAGTGCTTACCCTTTCCTTGTGGAAGGAGTAGAAGATGTAAAAGGTACATAAATCTTATGTTGTTTCAATGCTACCTCTAATACTACCATCTTCTTAAAAAAATTTACTTCATCATGATTAGGACCACCACAAAAATTACAAGGACCAAAAGTTTTATTCTTTTGCTTAAAAACCTTTTTGTTCTTAGAAGACTGAGAAGACTATGTAGTGGTGTCTACTGATTTATTGAAAGATAGTGGCTTATGCTTTGATTTAGGTGAGGTATTTCATTTTGAGGTATTAGCTACTAAGGCATGACTAGGACTAAGTAGATCATCTAGGGCCATAAATTTTGTTTTCTCTCTAGTTAGTCTTTCACAAAAAACTTCAAAAGAAGGCCATTTGAATTCATCACCTAATGTATCCATCATGGTATAAAAAGTAGAAGAACATACACTATATGGACCTTTAAATTTTGATAAAATCATGAAGATACACTCCTTATCATTTTTATCCTTCTCACCAGCTTTTAACTATGATCTAATAAACTTAAATTTTGGTAAAAAATCATCTATAGAAGAAAAATCTAATAGAGATAAAGCACTTAATTTCACATCTAATTTCAACATTTTAAATTCATTTACTTTGCCAAATAGTTTTGTAAACTTATCCCATACCTATTTTGGTGTTTTAGCATCTATAATGTGGAATTGAAGACTATGTAAAATGTTGAGGCTAATCAACCCAAGTGCCTCATCCTGCTTGTAACCATGTGTACTTGTCCTTTTTAGTGGTAAATGTTGCACATGTGTTATCATCAAAAATCCTCCATAATATTTTTGATTGAAGAAGTTGCTGCATTTTTGGATTCCAAACATGATAATTTATGGAGTTAAGAGGTTCAAATAATAAAGAATCCATTCCCGAAGGTGAAGATGACATTGATAAAAAGGACGTAGACATTCCTTATACAATTTCCTTTAAAAAAATCAAACCCCTCCCATTATAATTTAACATCTTTCGACAAAATTTATACCCTTAAAAAAATTCAAAGGTATTATTATTATTTTTAAACAGCTTTTTTGAAAAAAAAAAATAGAGGGATTTGACCCTAGGACCTCCACCCTACCAAATTCTTAACAAAAGTAACTTAGCCACTAAGGCAAAGTCTTCTTTGTGAATATTATACCCAAAACTTGCCTTTAAACCTCTTTAAAAGAAAAAAATTAATTAAAAAAAAAACTAAAAATTGACCCACAAGTGTGAGGAGGGATTAAAAAAAATAGGCTTACTCTAGAATATTTATAGCAAGGTATGGTGGTGTGAGGAATTCTTAGAGAATTCAATGATTATTTGAAAAAAAATTGCAAGAAAATTCTTGCAAAATGCCTTCAAAATGGAATTTGTGCACTCTTTCCAAAACCATATATGACCTACTCCAATTTGGAATTTTTTACCTACACATGAAAGTTTGGGTTGTCTGCTAATGTCTCTAGGTGTCAAATTTTAGAAAACAATAGTGTATGGTCTCCCAATTGAAGAAAACTATATAGATATATGACAGATTGCAGGTAGACTGTAATGTCCCTATTGAAAGGGTTGAAAACATTGTATAACCTCCTTTTTGGGTGTATAGACTTTATCCACATGAAAGCTAGCTGAATAAAATTTTTAGAATAGGTTTTAGTTTTCCCAAAAAGTGTATGGAAGGTAGAAAATTGTACAAAAAATGTATGGGTACCTTTTCTACTGCAAAAAAATAGACTGGTGGCTTTTGTCCAAATGGGCTATACGACTTGGTCAGAATGCAAAAATTCAAATGTTTTTGAATTCCTCACAAAATTTCCTTTCCATTGAGTATATTTTTTTCAATTTTTGGAAATTTTAATGTCCTGAAATAATTAGAAAATGACAAAAAATTTAGAAAAATACTTGATAAAAAGCCAAATTGTGAGAGAGAAACATTTTTTTTTTGAAACTCAACAATTAACTAATATTTTGGCCTATGTTAAAATTTAAATTGATAAAAAAAATGTAGGTATGAGGATTTTCAACTGAAACTCTAGGATCTACTACCATGCAGAATTGAACCAGAGATACATAGGACCTAAAAGATCAATCCAGATGAACAATCCCACAATCAGAACCTACAAGAATAATTTCAAAGAATGAATAAATACAATTATTCATTCACATCAAAATAATAGATAATTATGCTAAATTTTCTCTATTTTTCTCATTAAGCAATCTATCAAATTTTTATAATATATAGATCAAATAGTTATTAAATGAAAATATTTTTGAGAAATATCAATAGTAAAAACAAACTCAATTACCTAGGTAATTAATATATACCCTAGGTAATAAATAACTTATCATAGGTAAAATTATACTACCTAGGTAAGCTTACACACATATTATTCTAACAAGCATTACCTCACCTCTGATGGTATTTATCCAATCAGTTCCTACTCTGACTACGACCGAAATAGTTACCTTCAAATTAATTTTATTTAAGGGGAATAAAATTGGATTGAGTTGATTTACAACTTAACTTAGGTATAGCCTATGCACCTTATGACCTCGAGTCACGTTGAGATTACAATTTGACACAGTAAAATTCTTGGGCATCCTAAGTATTACCATGAGACTCCTTGGCCAAGTTATTGGAAATAAGATGACTAAAAGGGGGAGTAAATTAGTCATAAAAAATTTTCATTCATTTATGCTTAATCATTCATGAACCATTCTTCCAAGCACATACATCTTAACAAGCATAAACATCAAATCAAAAGAGCATGAAACATATGAACCCAACATACATGTGGGAAACCTTCATGGGGAATAAAAACCACTAAAACACAACTTGGACTATAGTCTTATAAATTAATAAATCAATCTTCAGTTGAGCACCCATTCAACTTGGACACCAACCCTAATCTTCCAAGAACCAACTTGACAAAGTCTTTTGTTAAGCACCAACTTAGCAAGGAGCACCAACCCCTAATTTACCAAGGAGTTAATTTTAGTAGCATACTTATTTACATACACAACTTTGAGTCTATAACGAATAAGTTTCCTTTATATATTGATGGTCACTAATTACTTAGTGTCTTCTTATGTATCCTACGTTATTCTACGTTATTCTCATAAGATGCCTAAGGTATGCTTTTTGTATTCCCTTGTTCACTCCCTACCAATCCTAATATTTCCCCTTGAGAAATATTGCTTTGTTCACTGATCACTTCCCTATGGATTCCATTTGTGAGTTTCATTACAAGACCATGGATAGGACCTAGCCTTCCTAAAAAATTACCAAAATTTTAAATTATTATTACCAACATCACCTTTTAATAGATTTTCACATTTATTCCACCTCATTAATGTTCCATTTATGAGTTGTAGTGTAAGACCATAGATAGGACCTAACATTCCTCATAAAATTACCCAATAATCCAAGTCACAACAAAATTACATGTGTCAAATATGAGATAATATTTGATTGATCATGAAGTTACACATCATTGACATGTTTCTGATCTTGATTTAGTATGTTTTATGCTTATTTCATTATTCTTTCACATTTAACTTCTTATTTTCTGATTGCATGTAAGAATCCAACCATTTATTGAATTTTTTATACTTCCCAACTTGAATTAGTATGATAAATTTAAGACCAATTTTTCCAATTTTATTTCTCTTTTATACTTCCCAATGTGATTTAGTATGATTGATTGACTCAATTGATTTGTTTTTATCCCATTTGTCTTTCACGTGCTTTTTATTTTAGTATATTATTTTCATATTTCTCAATGTGATTTAGTGTGTTTTTACTTGTTTTGATTTGGTAAAAATATTTTTCATGGTTTAAAAAAAAAAATTTCCCTCTTATTTACCATTCTTTGGTTTATTATACTTAGTCATTTTCTTGTTATTACACACTTACCAACATGAAATAGTGTGTAGTATATTTATTTTTGATTGATTATATTTTACCAAGTCTTGTCGTATATTTTTTTTAACCATGCATGCATCCTACATAATGCTAAAAAAGAAACCACAACACATATATTTCCTATAGCATATACAACAAAATCTAAATACATGTGTTAGAAAGAAATATATCCATGCATCCACAACCAAAGCCACAATACAAACACATAAGATCAACATCTAACTATCAAAATTGTGTGTGTGTGTGTGTGTGTGTGTGTGTGTGATGTGTTTTTGATACAAAATACAAAAATACATCACTTCAACTTTAATACTAGGCTCTATCCTATCTATCTTGTGGCCTAGCCATGCTATCCATAGATGACTCAAATAGTCCCATCCAAATGGTATGTTGTAAAGAGGTTTTTCAAGATATCAAACTTATCACCTATCCCTATAGGTTGGCCACCTAAGCATGTACCTATGTTAGTTGAGTCATGGTATCCATATGCCCAACTTTCTCCTGAGCCAAGGCCTACCATGCCTATGCCTCTCTCACTCCCACCCCTGATGGTGGCTTTAGCTCATCCTTGCATTCCTGTAATCACCTCATAACCTCTCCTATTAGTCTGAACTAGCTTGCTTAAGATGGGGAAAATAGTATCACATGATCATCTAGTATATTAGGGTCATATGGCATCAATGCCTCATCTAAAATCTCATGGAGTAATCCCCTCACTAGGAATCCCTATATGGTTTTATCCTCTATAATATCTATAAAATTCAAACTAGATATATATTATATTATACATACATACATATATATATATATATATATATATATATATATATATATCTAATAATCTATCTCTAATCTATGTCAAAAAAATTCAACAAATTACAACCATTTATTATTACCTCTTTGAATGTCACCTATCACCATCTCCCTATCTGCATGACTATTGAGCATGATCTCTCCATTGGATTATCCTTTAATTAACTCATCCATTGGACACTTCTCAACTAATTCAAACCCCAAGGTCACCACCCATTCCCATCTCAAGTCTCACTTGAGTGGTGCCTTTATAGACTAGCTATGTCCTAGGCTAACTGATGGGTCATTTGGGATTACCACCCTCTGTGTTATCTCTCACTACTGGCATCTCCATCAATGGTGTGACTAAGATGGTCACCTCTCCTCCTAAGGTGATTTTATATATTATATCTCTAACACTCCTACATTTACATCCATTTCCTTTTCATCTACTGAATGTCATGCTCAACCTATCCACAGTCTCTCATGCCATGGTCTGATCTCTAGTCTCATACCTAGTGGTCCTGCTCCTCCTCTCCCCCTCAACTCTTTTTCATGTCTCTCCCAAAATGTGAGCACCATTATCAGATATAATGGGTGAGTTAATCCTAACTATCTTAGTATGCATGCCATTAGATATGACTTTATCCACTAGGTGTAGGAGCCTATAATCTATGCTCATGCCAATGTTAGTGCCATTGTCCTCCAACTACGACACACTATTATGATGTGACCATATGGTTACCACATGATATCTACTTGTGTGACTATTTATAGTGCTAGCATGTGGGGCACAACTTATGCCACCTGATCTTATTACCATCTTTGCACTTGAGGTAATTGATCATCGATTACATAGGGAAACCCAACTAGTCAATATATCAATAACCTCTCGTATATCCAAGAACTCAATAAAATCACTGACCCCATGGTCTTCTTCCCTCTAGACAACATCTCATACATATCATGCATGAGCTAGACCTAGCTGATAGAACCTAGATCATATAGTGCCCCTTCTTCAAAATAGACTGGCATAAGGCTATCACATATAATAGTACCTTACCATCTGACTTATGACACAACACCTGTACTATCATAAGTTTTATCAATACCTTCTAAATATCCATAATATGAGTTATATACATGCCAAATAGTCTCACTCTCAGCCTAGGATTTATCCTATCTTAGCCTATCACCCATAAGGCTAAGACTATCCTCTCCTCTTATCCATTTGGTACACCATGATCATCGACATACCTCCTATCAGAAGTCCAAAAATAACATGGACATCCTCTAAGGTGATACCCACCTCGATGGTATCCCAATCCACTAGCCATATAAAAGTATTACTTAATCATTCCTAGGTTCCTAGGAACATGCCTACAATATTTTCACTCAATGGTACTTGACACATCTCCATAATACCTCCTAGACCTAGTGTGACTAACCTCACTCAGTCTTCCATTGTCAATTTCTCCAAAAGGTCTGGGAACCATGTTGCATCAACTAATCACTAGAATTTTAGATGGTCTTGCAACCATCAAATAATAAAATATGTATTATACCTCCATGTCACTTATAATCAAATACATTATTTTTAAAATTTTAACAAAACCAAACCTAATTAGCCTTAATCTATCTATTTCTGACCAATTTGACCTATTTTTAGCCTACTTGGCCATTTTAGTACTTAGTAAAGAATTTTAGGCCTTTCAAGTACTATTTTGGCTTATTTCCCACATTTTTTTACTATTCTATCTACTTATCAAACACTAACTTTTCTAAATAGTCCTCATTTTGACCATGTTGACTCAACAAACTAAGTTAACCCTTTCATTTCCCCCCCTTAGTAGTAAGTCAATAATCTAGTTCAAATAAGTAAGTTGGTAGTGAGGTACTAAGTCAAAAACTTACCTAAACAAACTAAGTCAACCCACACCTATGAATTTAGTAGTGTGGAATCAAGATTTTCAGCCTACTAGGTTGATTGGGTTGACCTAGTTGGTTCAGACTGTCAACTCTTTCCCCTACTTATAATAAATGCCTTTAGTAATTATTATTCTGATTCTTTTCAACCCATTTCCCCTTTTTGACTCTAGTACCCTTAGCAACTATCTGGGGTTCATAAAAATGCTCTAAAATTACAACTTTCTATAAAAAAACTTAATTTCAAATAAAATATTTAAAACAAGTTTGAAATTCTCATTTGCCTACCTATGTTTCACCCACTACAGTTGTTAAGCATCCCTCTCATCTCGGTTGTCATATCCTCACCATCTTAGCTATATAATATTTTTTGTGGTCTCTCCAAGCTCTATTTTTCTCTCAAAACAAGTAAAATAATAAGCAAATGACTTTCTTTTCACCCTATTTAAACTTACTATTCACAATTCTTTATCTTTCAAATATTTATCATTAGATTCCTTTGTTTAGATTTAAAAAAATTATTCACTCATTTTTAAAACCATAAAAATATCTATAATCATGACATAGAGAATATTTTCCACTAATATATTCCTATATTCCAAAAAAAATGATTTTTTCTCTTTTTTGAACTAATCTCTATAGGTTTGCCTAATATTCTTCACATTGGAGACCTTCACTTCTCTCATAGTCTCCTTCTTTATCTAAAACACTAAGGTAAGTAAAGGTATGTATTTTTCAATTCTTTCCTTTTATTTATATTATTTTCTCCTTATTTCATTTTACTTAGCATTAGCATTATGTGTTATCATGTTTTATTCCTGAAGCACCATCCTATGTTGCACTCACATGACACACAATGAGCTTCGAGTGGGGCATATGTATATACATAATATTTTCAAAATTTTATTAATTATTGATTCTCTTTATCTTGTAGGAACCTATCAAGTCTCAATCTCTCTAAATGCATGCCTTAAGGGGTTAACTAGGAAAGGGGTAGGCAAACCATTGGCGCTTCACAAGATTGTTGTCCTTTTTGCCACTTGTTATCTACACACTTGTCTCCTAAAAACCATTCCCCTAAGTTTTTTCTTTTCTATTTTACACTTCCTGGTCATTTCCCACATTCTATCCCCATTTTCCTACTCTAAACCCTTTGAATGTTTATAGTATTACGTCAAACTTACACTCTTATGGGTGAAATTCATTTAGGGTCTAGGTCAGCTTTTGGCTATCCTACCCTGTGACCTAGTGAATTTTTGTCCATAATTTTATCAGGTCTACTGGGTCAACCATGTCATTCAAAACTTTCAAAAGTGCTTAGGGTTAAATCCACCTATATATACAAAATCATTTCACCATTATTTAGAGAAGAGAAGAAGAAGTAAGAGCTATTACACATCTGCTTATCTACCATTCTACTTGAGGAACAAGCTTAGGGTTTCATAATTTATTTAGAGATATGAATCTTGTCTTGTGGATAAGTCTTTTGGATGCATTGATAGGTTTTTTAGCCTAGAGATTATTTATCCTTGTCATTCTTACATACCACAATAACCTTGTGTAGCCTAGAGTTGATTTATCCTTGTCATCATTACATACCACAACAAACTCTTGCAAAGCACCTTGGCCAAGGGAGAAATTAAGGCTTGACAGGTTCATCTTCAAAGGTAAGTAATCTTAACTTTATTTCTCCTTTACAAGAGTATATATATATATGCATTTTTACTTCTCTTTCATGCATTAGGATTATGTATACATTGATATGAGTATATGTCTTCTATGTATGTTTAATTTTTTTATTTATTACCCCCACTTTGTGCCACAATATTTGGTGAGCAATAGATTATATTTTTACTTTACTTATTATTAGTTTAGTGAATATGAAAACATAGAACCTAGTTAGGTTTTTTTCATGATTGTGTTTGACTGGAGGCTTTATAACCCTCCCTACCATTTTTTTATAGTGGTAAGAGATCCCCTAATTGGGTCTAGTGGATCCCCATATTGGTCTAAGTTCCTAATTATCTCACGTATCCCCAATTGAAAGTGTAAGTATGATCTATCTTCTCTAAATTAGGATTGATTTATAGACATGATGCATTTATGATTACATACACTATCCATTAAACTTCTCTACCTTTGATTTATTATCATCTACCATAGTTCCCATTCAAGCTATAATCCTTATCTTCCTGCAATTTAATCTTCATCAAACAAAACCTTTTCTCTAATACCACTTATTAGGATAAATGCAATGCATAAATATATCCTCAAAATTTTAATAAGAGAAGATATGAAGTATAAATAAATAACTTACAAAAATTAAAGCAAAACTTGCAACATAGAAAATAATGTGGTTTACCCAATGGGATATATCCATGGAGAAATTTGTCATCCTTTTAGTTGCATAAATAATAAGGAGAATACATAGTGAAAACACCATATCACACCTCTCTCCAACCTATCAAACTCATATCTTCAGTGCATCAATGTAAGCTAACACCAAGCTTACAACCCAAGCTCAAAACCAAGACTTAATAAGTCTTCACCCCTCTTCCTCCAAGAATGAAAGAATACATAGGAAAACATGGAATATATAGGCACAACAATAAGAAAAACCATGGGCTAAAACCATGGGATAAAAACATGGGCCTTCTTTGTCCTTGTCCCCCATATGGCCACTAGAAGACAAAAATTCTACTTGACCACAAGTAGACAAAAAAATCATCTTTGTCTTTTATACCAAAGAAAATAAAACATGTGAATCACTAAAGACAAAAAAACCTTATCTTTTAATGGAGTGCTATGCCCCACTCCTTTTTCATATCAACTTTCCACATGGAGATCCTCTATGGGCCATGCCACATCACTTGTATCCCACATCACCAACCACCTCATCACCATGAATAGTGTTTTCCACCTCATCACCATGAATAGTGACTTCACACCCAACATTAGGCAAATTTGAAAGTGAAACCAAGATGAGTAATACAAACTGATAAAGATATAAAATGAATGTTTTGAATGTGAGGGGTTTTGGCCACCTGCCAAGCTAGACCTTACCCTCTAGTTTTTGACTAGCAAAAATATGAAGTGTTTGCAAAATAATATTCCCATATTTTAAATAAGGCTCACAATATATTATTTTTTAATGGAAAAAGTTAAAAAGATCTAAACCCCAACTATATTATTTTATTAAAAAAAATAATCCCACACATGTTAATGTCCTCCAGTTATAGGTTACTACCCTTAAAATCTTATTAAATTGTTTATAAAACAATTAAAAACACCCCTTATTTTAAAAAAGGACCCACCTTCACAAATCACTATGCTATAATATTCAAAGTTAATGAAATATTTGAATTTTTAAAACATTAAAATTCATTATAAATGTCAGTTCAATTTTCAAAAAAGGATTTTCCTACTCAATAAAGAGGAAATACCATTAATTTCATAAACCACTTGCATGCAACAAAAGGTAGTTTTCACCAATGAGATGTGGGTGAGTTGGTAAAGTGACTTGGTTTCTAAAATCACCACCTAGGTTCAAATCTTAGTATGGTATCAAAGGATGGTTATGGCTGATCATTGGTATTCTTAGGCTGGTTATGGTCATTTATTGGTATTTTTGGGTCAACTGTGGTGATTATTGGTAGTTATGGTACCTTTGATAGATGATCACTTAGGGATCTAGGCCACTGATTATGTCTTAAACTAGTTAGACCTCTAATTAAAATCATATAGGTTAATGATTCCACCAAAATTAGTGACTATGAAAAAAAATAAAAGGTGGTTTTCGTGCAAACATGGGCTTACCATTGGTTGATGCCTTAGGACGGATTGAGTGAGATGAGTTGGGTCTTTATAAAGAGTTATAGGTTCTAGGTGAGGATATGAGATCAAAATTAGACCTATGGTAGGCCAAGGGAGGAGGGATCCAATTGTCAAACTAAATGAGGATAAAAATTAGATAGTGAGTAGTGTGTAGGTTAAAAAATGAGTGATGAGTTAACCATGTATGACAAGAGGTATCAAACCCTTGTAGATAAAAACTAGATCCTTGTAGAGAAAAATAGAATCTTGTAGAGAATATTCACTTTAAATTAATACTTTGGTTGAGAAGGATGCATGTTGCAATGCAAAAAAAGGCTAGTGAGGTCATGGAACTGTCAGAATCCATAAACAAACTATTAAAATACAACCAAATGCATTGATGGTTAGAAACCAAGTAATGTAGAGGGTTTTATAGGTAGTAAATATCCTCATTAATTCAAAAAACCAATGTTTTCATGTTATTTTGGTTTGGAATAGAGACAACAAAAAAATTCCCTACATAAATCATAAGGAAATCAAGCCAAGAGAAAACTAAAACCACATAAAAAGTTTGAACAATCCAAGATAGATCCAATACAATAAAACTCAAGATTTCAAGTTAAAAATAACCCTATGTTTTTTTCATAACAATTTCTGAGGTTTTAGATATTTCAAAAATCACATGAATTTTTTTACAAACCCTCTAAAAATGATTTCAAATAATCCTTAGATTTCAAAATAAAGCTTACTACATAAAACAAGATAGATTATTGGGGTGGTTTTGATACCACATAGGGGTTGAATCCAAGGTCTTTAGATAGACTGAATGCACAATTTGAGTGATAAAATGAACTAATTAAGTGCACACCACAATGTATCTATAAGCAAAATATAATAAATAATACAAGAATATTGCACAAATAATCATAAAGCAAAACCAATCTTTTATTAATAAAGCTCACAAAGGTGAGAAGTAAAAATAGGAGAGTGTTGATTAACTCCTCCAAAAAAGATGATCAACAGACCCTCATAATATAATAGTAACTCCTCCATAAAAGCTGGTCAATATATCCAAGAATAGATGAGTAACTCCCATACTCAAAATAACTAGTTAAGGGAGTTACTTCCTAGTCATCTGGTCAACTTGTACACCTTAGTAAGCTTCTCCATGAAATTAGGAAAACTCCAAGTGAGGAAAAATCATATAATAAATCAATATTTGAATATATTAAATCCATACTCTAATAAACACTTCTATTAAGGGGTGCTACCTACATAGATAATACTCTAAAGAGGACCTCAGACTTATGTACCCATATGTGTTGGCTTGTGTGTGCATAAGGATGCATGTGTGATAAGCAATTACATAGAGTGACCTAGATTCTAAATTTGAAAATATGTCTCATGGGGTGATCTTTTAGTACTTTAGAATTGTAGGGATATTGATCATATGCTTGAAATGGAAATAGGGATGAATAGGGCATATTTGCTCACTTGAATTCTTGATTGAGTGATTTTGGTAAGTTTCCTTGTAAGCTACTAGGTGAGGAATGGATGAGGGTTGATCTTGTATATATCCCAATAATTTTAAAAATGTCTCACACTAAATTACTTAAGACAACATTTAGGATATGTTTCATTCATAAATTGGATGGATTTTGGGCACATGACACTTAGATTAAAAAGGGACACTAGTGTTGATGTATGTGTTTGATTGCGACACAAGTGTACAAGAAGTTAGAAAATAGGTATAGGTATAAAATTTTAGAGAGTGATAATAATTAGGTTTATATCATTTTTCATATTATAGAGGGCCTAGTCATTAGAATAACAGTGGTCAGACTAAGAGATGAGAAATTTGGCATAAAGAGATAGTTAATATGAGCCTTTCGATAATGATAAGGTAGTAAAATTGAATGGTATAACCATGATAGGTATTTTCCAAGTGTACAAGGCTGAGGTGATATATAATTCAAATTTAGTGTCTACATTCTCCCCTTTAATCTAGTAATGAAATTATTAGTTTAAAAGAAAGAATGTGTACTTAGGTGTGTATAACACACCTTGCCTTTGTGTGGATCCAACTTGAGTGATTTTATGGTGACTGAACTTCAACTAAGAGCATGTTAAATATATAATTAGTGCATATAATCTATAATTGAAATATTTTTAAATACTTGAGAGTAAAAAGAGTAAGGTTAGGATCAACTATCTTGCCTTTTCACAATTTAATTTAAATAGATTTTTTCTTATGAATCCTTCAAGCTGAGAGATTGGGACAATGTGTAAACCTAAAAGTGAATATATACAGAGATATTAAAGGAAAACATGGCACAAACCATGGTGAAAATGTGAGTTACCACATGACTATTGAGTATATCTCAATCGTGCAACCCAATCATACTTATAACCTAACCAGTGTGAGTGATCCAATCAAATCACACTATATATCTAGTGAATCTAGATAATTTAATCAATTTTAAATTATAGTCTTGGTAATATTGAGTGATTCAATCACCTCAACCCTACCAAAAGGTTAACCAACTAGTACAGTATATTAGATCAATAAAGTTTTTAGAAGTCCATCTTAGGTATGATAATATATTGTTATAGCATTTGAATTCTGAAATATAATTTGATTTTGAAATTTAAGGTGATCTTTGCATGGAATATGTACCTAATATACGTCTTGAGTTAAAAATTAGGTATAACAATGGTACCAATGTATATAATGCTACCATAAATGTATACATAAATAATATAACTGTGAAATATGTCTAATTTGATTTTTTTCAAGTGTGAAAGACTTGTCCCCATGACATGCCTCCACTCAATTTTGAGAATATAATAACTATTTAAGTGTGGATAACATGCCCCCACTATAATTTGGTGATGTTGAATATTGAATAAGTGTGGAGCTCATGCATTTTTACATGCCCCCACTGGAATATGAAAATATGAAGGTATGGAATCCATGCCTTTAGACATGAACCCACTAATATGCCCACCATTTTGAGGTGAGTAGAATTATAAAATGGTAGTTATGTTACCTCAAAAGGATAAGATAATTATATAATATGTGTATGGATCATGTAGTATATATGAGTATCATGTATAGGTAGACATAGCAATGAGGTACATAGTATGTGATCACATCAATTCCTAAGATACATCATGTAAATCATGGAAACATATATATAGTAATAGTACAAGATCAACAAAAAATCAAATTCACACACAAAAGTACTCAAAAGCAATACAAAAGGCAATGGTCCAAAAATACCACATAGAAGGGGAATGTTAAAATACTAGATAATTAAAGGGACATGACTTATTAAAATGTCCTCAAAGCATATAATGACATTTTTAAATGTCCACATATAACAAATAATGACATATGCACATTTATAAATAGGCAAACATAGGCACAGGGGTCAAAAGCAATAGAACATATTCAAATGATCGAACAATCAATACAATGCAAGACAATATAAAGCAATGAACACACTCAAGGAAGTGAAAAAAGGAAGGCATAAAATATAAGAACCAACATAATCATATCATACAATTCCTTGGATATATGTGTTAGAAAAAAAAACATTAAGTACATAGCATATCAAGTATGTTAGATATAATCATGGATAAAGGCATGTGTAAGTATATAAGCTCAAAACATGATAATAGAAATGACCATATAATAATGTAACATGTGTGTATCATGATCAAATAATTTTATTCCCCCAATGTTCTAAGGACATGATTAGAGGTAAGATGAAACATCCATATGTGCATATATCATGTGTTTGGGTATGCCTGTATCACACTCAAAAGATGTGTTAAACATATGTGTGTATATTGAAAGAAATGAAATGATATCTACCAATATGGAACCAACAACATTAATGCTAATATGCTAATAAGACATAAAAATTCTCTCTCTCTCTCTCTCTCTCTCTCTCTCTATATATATATATATATATATATATATATATATATTATTTTTCAAATATTTGGAAGGACAAGACTATTGTATGATCTCATCCAATTGATGGTCATAGGCATATCCACACTCAAAACCTATTGAAATAAAGTAGTGGTACTACCAAGGAACATGTATATGTGTAATATTTAGCACTAAAGGATCTGTGATGCTCTATGTATGTATAATAGTAATTTGTGGTTATGAGGAAATAATAAAATGAATAGGGGTTTGTGTAACCCATCATTGAGTGATCTTTAGTTTATTTGTAATTAAAAAAATAGGAACATGTTTGATTTCTCTATGTATCCAAATATGTTGTGTAGTAGTAGATAAGGATTCTATGGAATCCATTGTGTAACTCTGATGCAATGGTTTATCAATTAATCATCACCTATGCATGAGGATTGCCTATTTATTACCCTTTCATGGAGGATAAACCTTAATAATTTTTATAGTTAATTGCCTGGGTATAAACTTGTTTTGTTCAAGTGGATGTTTATTTGCAATTCTAGAAACTATAATTACCTTATTGGCATGAATGTATTTAACACACCCATGTACTATAGAAAGTACTATGTGTAGTGTATGTATATAAGGTCATCTTAATAACATATCAAAGAGTCCCATGTATTGTATAATTGATAATGTAGTGATCACATGTGATGGGCTAACCTATAAAAGTAATTCAATCTCACTAAGGACCTATTGTTAGGTTCCATCAAATGCTTTGGCCTCTTTGGTCAAAGGGTGTAAATCATCATGTGTATATCTCAAATGCCTAAGTGATGTCACGGTGCAAAAATTCTCACTATAAATATTATCAATCATAACATTGTGTATAGTTTGGTGATTAAGGTATTCCCAAATGAATAGTTAATGAATATTTGAGTCATCATCCAAAATCTCACTATCATCAAAAGTAATATAGGGTCTCTAATTCATGGGAGGTGTATGATGTGTATAAGTACCAATAATCTCATCTAATGGGTGCCCATAATGTGGTGTAATAGGGTGTGAATTTTATTCCATTTATACTTATGGTTCCTTCTTAGAATGGTCTTGTAAAGGGTTCTTAAATATCTTCTTATTCTAGTGATCACTAGGTTGTGAACCTGATTCCTTTGGAAGATCATCAAATGTATTTTTTTTGTCATAAATAAGGTCTTGGATATTACACTTCAAGGGAAAACATTGGTTTATATAATGCCCAAGGCCTTGGTGATAGTCACAATAAGCATTTGAACCATATCCTTTGGGTAGAGTCAACTAATATCAACCTCTATAGAATGAGGAAGAGATATGAGGTGACACTGCATAAACTTTAGAATTTATGAAGCTGAAGAATTAGGTAAATATGTAAATTATCTCCTTGATGCATTGGATAATAAAAGTTGATTATGTTGTTGTGACACTACATTAATCGTAGTATTTATTTCATTTTTATGTTTTGTAGGTTTTACCTTATAACTTGATTTGATAATTAACTTTCTGTTTTATGTAGTTATTGTGTTTGATATATATTTAAGTTTATTCAATGATAAAAACTTTATTTCAAAATCATTAAAAATATGGCATAAGTTATCAAAATATTTGAACATTTTGAAAATAATGGACTCATGTAATGGGAAAAAAAAACTATGATTGAAGGTGTATTTAAGATATTTATTTACCATTTTATTGGTCATTTTAGCCAACATTGTCTTGTTTCTTAAGACATATTCATTTATAGGTTCATTGGTTGCTTGTTTTATTTTTTCAATTTGGGTGTTGGAAACATTTTTCATAATTTTGATAGATAAGTGTTCTAAAAATTGATATGTAACAGGTTTGAATGATTTTATTTATTGTATTGGTAAGTCATATAACCACTTTAGGTCATAGTAATTGAGTATCCTTGGAAATAGTTTAGTTAAAATTTTATCATTGGAGGCATAATCAAGGCATGTTACATAGAAATATTGAAGATGTTGTTTAGGATCATAATTTCCATAATAAAATGTGAACTTAGGTGTAAAAAAAATTATTTGGAAAAGGGTGAAAAAATATTTCAAGTGAAAGAGGGTTATGTAAAACTTCCTATGAATCAATAGCATAATGTGATTTTTTTTTATAGTTTGGACAAGATCTTGCACATCTTGATCACTAATGTTTAAAGTTTTGGAAGTCACAAAGGGAGCTATACCCATAGTTTGAGTGGATATAGGCATTGAAATTGGTAATCGGGTTGAATTATTTATGTTTTCCATGTAAGATGTAGCAATAATAGGATTTGCTTTAGGGAATAATGGTGTAAACACATATCCCATGCCCCCATTAGAAGTATAAAGTATTGATGTGCCCAAGGGGAGGGTTATTGGTGTATGGGGATGGCCCATAGATATAATAACATGATCAATAAATGGACCTATATGTTCATCTATAATTTTTTATTTTTTAGTTTCTAATATGGTTCTTACAATCTCATCAAGATCATCTGAGTTTTACTAGATATGTTGTCTAAAAATAGCAAGACCTTGTACTTAATCTTGGTTTATTTTTTCATTTTCATTATTTTCATTAGATTCATCATTTTTATGATTAAAATCATATTATATGATAAGCTATGTAATATCCAGTTCAGTTTCATTAGTAATTTTTTCATTAGATACAGGATTGGTTTTTGTTTAACCCTAAATTTATATAATAGGGTTATCTTGGGTTAAATGGGATAGAAATAGCTTAATGTACAAGGGTGATAAATTATATCTATAGTAGGCCAATTATATTTGAAACTTAGCTATAACATATATATAATTCATTAAATTACCATAAGATAAAATTAGTAAGTACAACTATGTTAGATATGGAAATGAAAAAGAAGTAATGTACTTAGTTGGTTATGATACTAACACAATTTTAAATATAGAATAGATAATAAGCATACTAGATGAGGATTCTAGAATAATCACCAGATTATGGATTGAGTGCCTCAAGAATTGTAGACACTAACATTAGCTTGGGATAGTTGTGTTGATGCTAATGTCTAAACCTAACACATGTGTCTTATATGGAATACCTACAAGAAAAGGATGTCACCATCTGTTTGATTTTGGGTTTATCTTTTCCTTCACTTTGATTCATTCAAATCTAGGTCTTGGATTATTGTTCCTCATGAAATTACAAAACCTTAGTTCCTCATCTTCATAATGACCTTAGGTAAAAATGGGTTAGTGGGCTCACGGTATCGAGTTAACTCCAAAGACCTCTCTATCAATGAGTGTTGCATATATAGATAATAATCCAAAGAGGGACTCAAAATGATATAGTTTTCCCCTGTGTGTTGTATTATGTGTGAATAATATAATAGAAAGTACATAAAATAATAACGTAGCTTATAACTTGACAAATTGCGCTCTTGGGCCATTATTTCAATATTTTAGTTCTATGTATGTGTTGTACCTATGATCAGTATGAAAATAAGATAAAATTAGGAAGATTTTCTTTATCAAATTCTTGATTAAATGCTTTGATAAGTTTAATTAAGTATTTTCTAGGGTTTTTAGGTATGGAATGAATGAGGGTTAATCTTGTATTTATATCAATCCCTTTGAATAAATAAATCACATTAAATAACTTAGGTTGATCATTAGGATATGTTTCATTTTCAAATTAGATGACTTTAGGGCACTGGACACTTGTTTCAGAGTAGGACACCTACATAAATACAAGTGTCTATCTAGGAAAGGTCCAAAATTGAGAGGAACAATCAAGAAATGGACAAGGGGCACAAGATAGAGAAGATGTGAGACTTATGAAAGTGGGAAAATTCCAAAACTAAGAGGAATAATCAACGTCTAAGTTTACCAAGTGTGCAATAATGAGGTGCTATATAATCTATAAATATTATTTACATCCCCCCTTAATCTAGTAATGACATTGTTGGTTTAAAGGAGAATACATGTGTACTTGGGTGTGTATAAAATACCTTATCTTTTCTTGAGTCCAACTTGACTACTTTTTTGGTGACTAACTTTCAACCAAGATCATGTTATAATACATAATTAGTGTCTATAATATGAAATTGAAAGTATTTAAAAGATTAAAATTGAAAGAGCAAGGTTTAGGAGTACACCTATGTATCGATGTAACTACCTTGCCTATTGGCAAGTTGATTTAAAAAGATATATCATTGTAAGGCTCTAAAATGAGATTAGAAAAAATATGTATAAATCTATAAAGTACATATATCTAAGGAGATAGATATAAAGAGAGATTGGAAGGCACATGCATTCAACCTTAGAGAAAAGGTGAGTTTCCATCTAGCAATTGAGATTATCTCAAGTATGTAGCCTAATCATACTTATACCCTAGTGAGCATGAGTGAATAAAGTTAAATCATACTATCAAGTTGATAAGGATGTATGATAAAATCAAGTAAAACTTGAAAAATTCACAAGATTGATTGATTTAATCACCTAAACCATAACAAAATCAAACCAACTATTGTGGTAGATTGGCTCAATACAATCCATAAAAGTACATCCTGATGTGTGATAGTAGTCCCTGAGAGTGTTTTGAAATATGAAACTAATTTGGATTTTGTAATATTAGGTGCACATTGAATAACATAAGTACCTTAGATATGTCTCATGCTAAAAATATGTATTACAGTGGTACCAATGTATAAAATTCTACCACAATTGTAAATTTGAATTATATAACTATGTGCTTTGGATAATTCAAAAAATGTGCAAGTGTTGTTGATGTGGGTTCTATGCAAACCACAAAATTTTAATGAGGTTGCCTCTAAAATTTTAGGATCTCTATGTAAATTAAGTTCCACTACAGGGCATGAGTTGCAAGTATTCAAATAAAATAACCAATTGGTTGTAGGTTGATATTTTAGGTTATTTATCTAGGTTTATGGATAGATGTGTGGAATCTAAAATAAAGTAAACACAAAGTGAGTTGGTTGGGTGGAAAATTATTTTATGATGGGTAGATCTCAAAGACACTCAAAAAGGAGAAGAAATTAAGGTAGAAAATAAGGATCTATGTTACTAAAATGTCACTCCCAAGGCTATTTATTTAGTGGATGAATATCTCCAAGACCAATGTTTGTTGTTTATAGCACCTCATAGTTAAATAGTATAGGGAAATAGGTATAGGGAACTTAATGACCTTAGCTAAAGGTTGATCTTTTTAGGATTTTTGTTAAACACCCTTAGTGGAGAGATTATATATTGGATCAAGAATTTATCTATAGTAGCTACAACACACACCTAAAAGACTATACTAAAAAAATATACTCCTGCACACCTCAAAATATCAACACAATCTGATCTAATTGCTCAAATAAATGAAATTTACTAATCTTCAATAGTTTTTACACATCTAATCTCAACATACATAAATTATAATAACCATATTCATCCATAACATTCACACACTTCAAAATTATTGAGTTGATACAGACAAGAAAGCCAAAATTTCAATAACATAGAAAAAGAAGAAGTCAGAACAAACACAATTGCATGATAATCAATGAATCAATTTACTCCTATATATTGATTAAAAACTCCAACCATTTGAAAAATGGTTTTAAAAGTATTTAAATACTTGGGTAAGGGGTTTCCTCATCTTCAAAGTGTAGTGAAACTTCAATTTACATCAAAATAGATAGAACTTAAGTTCTAGTTATATACAAAATTGTATGTTATAACTCATGGATTACAACAATCATGAAATGTATGTATGATAGAAAAAATAATTCAATTAATTATAACATGAATGAAATGAAGCTTAGATATCCATTTGTTTGATAGAATAAATACATGAAAAAATTGTATAAAAAATTAACCTTTAGTTAAGGCTTGCTTGGTGGATGCATAACACTACTTGTTGTGATGGTTATAACTGAAGTGGTAGCTGGGGCCAAATTGGAAGTTGTAGCTGACACACCTGCTAAACTATTAGGAATTGAAGTGGTAGGTAGTGTTGAAACTAGCACATTGGGTGGAGTCTGGGCTACTCAACTAGTAGATGGTGCTAAAGTAAACTTCTTCTTGGCCTCTAGCTCCTGATAGTGTTTATATCCACTAACATGTTTCACTCATATTATGCTCATGTCTAGAAGAGATAGTTTGTTCAACCTATTCACTTGTGCCATACATCTTACATGCTCAAATTTTATATCTCAAAATCCTACCCAAAATACTTTTACTTTAGTGGCCTTCTTCCTCACTAAACTTAACTTTGACTCAATATCTTCTAAAGTTAATCCTTGTAAACTTTGCTTGAAATTTTTTGAGGCTTACTATAATAGTTGGTCAAAAATAGACAAGTCTAATAGCTTCCCAATTCTATCCCATGCACATGTTAATTTTATTTCATTCAAAATTTACACTGTGTGCTACTCTTGCTCCTTGATATTCATGACTAAATCTTCAACAATAGTTACCCATTTTTGGGCTTTTTTGCTCTTGAGACCACTAGATTCAATGCATTTGATACCTCCAGGGGGGACATTAAATTCAAATGGTTTAATGCCTTACTTTTAGTATACATAACCAAAAAATTAATCTTTTTCTAATGTTCCTTGAGATCCTTAAACAGTTTAGTTATTATAGTTGCCTGAGGAGCCAATTGTGCCATCAAAGAATTAATAGTATCTAGTATCTCATATAGCCTCAATGCTACATTTTAAACATTTAGTTCTATCTCAAATGGAATGTGGATTACTTTTTATTCCCTAAGGGTCTCTAATTACCATCTCAACTCTTTTCTTGCCTACTCTATACCCTCATGAATGGCTATCAAAGCTCCAGAGTGGGTCTCTATATAGGACTTAAAGTCCTCAATGAAAGGGGACTAACCCTTCTTTCTATATTGTCTCTTTGAAAGAGAGTAGATATCCTCTCTTTATTACATAATTAAGCTATTTCCAATGTTGTCCTCTATCTTCCTCTTCCTCACCCTTTACATGAATCTAGTTGAATTATCAAAGAGTGAGCTCATAGTGGGTAGCTCAATGATATTCAAGTCTAGCTTCTTGGAAGTTGATGCTATTAATTCTTTTGTCCAATTTGAAAGGGTCAACTTTGATGGGTCTAGTGGTTGTACTTATATTTAGGTGTCTTTTATAGGCTCAGTATTAGGATTTGTCTTGGGCATTGAAGGCCATATTATTTTATACCAATCTACATTTACTGGATGTGGAATTTGATGAACACTGTAGACTGGTTTCTTCTTTTTAGCTCTCTTTGTGGCCACTATTATTGTGGTTTGTGTTGCTCTTGAGGAGGGAATTGGTGGTCCTAATTAAGTAGAAGATGTTAACAATTGATTTCTTAACTGACTAGTAGTAGTATAAGTGGAGGTATATATTGTTGACATTTTGGCCTCATAGGCCAAATTTTAACCCTTGATGTCAAAATCTTTTGAGTGACAACCATTCTATTCTATTCATAATGATATCTTATAGGATCATACCCTTATTCATCCTATTTTGAGAGTCTTAAAGCATGATGAGAAGTGTAAACATGTGCCATATTTTCATGCTTAATCCATTGTGTCATGAATCTTTTTAAGTATTTTAGATGGTGTGTTAGGTGTCATAGTAATCTTGGAATGAGAGAGATGATTGTCAAGAAATCTTAAAAAGTCCAAATGAGTGATTTAGCCCTATTTGAGGAATTTAAGGATATTTTATAATATTAAGGTGTTTTAACAATATTGGAGTTAATAAAATGAGTATCATAGTGTGTTCTAGTCCTTGTCCATGACATACTCATCTAAGATACTTATCACCCTTATCACCCCTCCTAAACCATCAAACACCCCTCAAGCCGCTTCATATACGCCTATTTGCTTTGTAAACCTTAGGAAGAGGAAATATTTTGATAAATTACATTAAAATGGGTATTGAGGAGGAATTATCCATGAAAAATTATCAACCCTATGCATTTCATGGCACTAAAATCCTTTTTGAGACACACTCACACCCTTTCCAGTAGTCAAATGGGTCCCATGTGCCAATTTATGGCTATTCTACTTCATCCCTACATTTTATCTTATTTATAGTGGTTTATTAACTCATTATCCCCTATTATTTTTAAATAAAATGGTGATTACCATCTTGATACATGGAGAAAATTGTGGTTCCCATCTTGAGACATGGAGAAAATGATGGAAAGACAAAGAGTTTTGTGTATTTGCTACATTTATACAAAACTATATAAACTATACCATACAAAAGAGGATCATATAATGAATATGAAGTAATGTTAGGTGTTTCAAAAAAAATTAATTGTGAAAGGGTGTCAAATAGACCCAAAATAAGCTATCTCACTTCACCTACTTCCTTTGCAGACCCTGACAAATCCTCAAGTTTATGCTCATACCGTATGGATGAGAGATAATGGGGGCCCAAGTTCATAACCAAATAAAGTAAACTTAGGTAGATTCTACCCATGGTAATTTGTCTTTGGATTGGTCTCAATATATTAATGTACATTCATTAATAACTTAAGTAATCTATACACCATATTCGTCTACACAAACTAGTTTCAACAAAACAATTTTGGTGGGTTGTTGAGTTGTCTAATCAAACCAATGAGTGATCATGTTTCCTTAGGTTTTTAAGGATATTTTAATTATATTTTTTATGTTTTAATCACATGTTTGAGTTCATATAACTATCATACTTTAAATATCAGATCCTATGTATAAACTACAGGCATAATAGTGTATTGAATAGAGGTTAATGTCTTCATCAAGAGCTATGGGCTGAGTTGGAGAGTTAGAAGAGTGTATAAGGTTTCAACATGACTTATCACTTAGGTTGGATGTCTAATGGCACTTGTACATCTCAAAATATCTCAAGGAGAAATGAATTAGGCACACTTTAAGGCCACTATATGGTGTACATTATGTATGACTTAATGGCATCTACAGAGTTCTCAAATGTAACTCAAGAGCATAGAAAGAGGTGATGAATTGATAATGGATCAATTCATCATGACTTGTGTATAAGTATATATACCCCCATGGTAGCCTTATTATTCTTAAAACCACACATATTTCCTCCCAAATTCACCTTATTAGTTTTAGCAGAGTTTAAGGTCTTTTGCAAAAACTAAGGTTACTCGAAGTGTCCTAGGTTTCATTTCTTGACTATGTTTTCCCTCTTTCTGCCTTCAAAAGTGCCATGATTGCAGAGGTTTATGTATAAGGGTCTTCAAGGTTCTTTTGATTGGTCTTATAATTGTTTTCATTCTTCAATAAATTTTTTACTCATACCTTATCACTCTATGATTATTTCATCACCTTTCACTATGTTTTACCCTTGTTTTGGTGTGCATACCCACATTTCACCCCACAATCACCCTTCTCCATCCATCCATACTTAATTCCAAGGATTAAACTATGTGAATGGACATAAATTCACATTTTAATAGTTATGATCCATAACTTATGGAAGATATATCCATTTAGGTCATATACCCTGTTAGAATGGTAAAATGACACCTATATCTAGTCATTTGACCTAATACAACAGAGTTCCAAAGAAGCATTCCAATGAGTGACTAAGGAAGTATCTTTAAGGATAATTATAGGTGAGATAAAATAATACTTGTGGTGAGTTATAAATAATAACCTTATGCTATATGAATACCATAAATTTTATTGGAGCATTCACCTCAGGTGGCACACTTGGGTTGTCTTAGTCCGTAAATGAGAGAGCTAAGAGACTCTTGACAATTATATTATTGAAAGGGAATAAAACATTATCCTAAGGAAAATATGAATAGTGAGAGATATCATGTTCTTTAATTTAATTTAATGGATCATTTTAAAACTTACCTCCATATCCATCAAGTCACTATCCCATACCAAGCCAAATTAGCACCTACAACCACCTAAATTGGCATATCCATGGAATGTGAAGAAAGTTGAGTAAAATTTGTTCTTCATAGAACTGTGAGGTTTATTCCAAGGTATGAGTGATTCTAAAAGAGGCTCAGAGCATCTATATGGGATACCTTAACTCTTTCATATTCCTAACACAAAAAAAGCATCTACATCCCAAGCTTTTTATGAGAGATTGGCTTTGGGTCCATTATGTGATAAAGGTTGTTGAGATAGTTAAGAAGTATTGGGAGAAGTATATTTATAAAGGATGTGGTAAATAATTAAAATAGGCATATTTAAGACTCATATAACCTTACAAAAATATCATATCAAGGTTGACATCCCCATGACCACCTAATGCTAGGGTCAAGTTTGGCTAATTTGATCAGAATGCAAGTTACTTTGAACTAGATAATGAAAGCTAAAAAGAGAAAAGGAGATAAGAGAGAGATATAATATGATAAGTTCAACTATAATAAAAATAAATTCCACTCAAGAGTGATACCATCTCTTAAAACATCATACACATCTAAATTGACACTAAATACACATTTATAGTCATGCTTGTTTGGCTCACTTGAGAGTTATGTAATGAGTATCATCACTCAAGTTAGTTAGTGAATGGGATGAGTTCATAATGACTATTATAAAAGAAGGATGGCTTATATAAAGTATATAACACCACATGGATTCTATATCTCACACAACTCAAATGAGCACATATAACAACACCATATGTAGGTTTGCAATCAACTTGTAAGAGCAAGCAAGTTAAGTTACAAGAAACAAGGGTTGGAGATCACTATGTGTATTTGAGAAAAGAGTGTTAGGGTTAAAAATGTCTAATGATAATTAAGAATATATGACAATTTAATGGAAAAATAACCATCAAATAAAACTCCTAAGGCAAATAAACCTAGTTAAAAGGCTTTAAGTGAGCACATACATGCATATGGAACACCAAGAGAGTTGTAGACAAAGGGTGGATTCAAGAAGGTGAGACCTAGGAAAGACTAATGGAGATGTATCAAGGATATTAAATGGAGGTTGGACTCAGATAACCTTAGGGATAAAATAATAATAAGAGCATACTTAGAGCTCTTATGTTCAAACTCACAGTCAATAGATAACACACTATCAGTCTAAGAAAATGAGTGTTTGAAAAATATACAGGAATAACCAAGCCATAAATATTTTTATAGATGGTACTTTTTAGTACTAAAAGGCTTCCATTCTCCAATTTTTGTCAAAAAATTAGTATTTATACCCACTATTTTTTCTTAGACCAAACTCTATCCATGACAGTTATTATAAGGGCTAAATGGGTGAATTGATGTCTTGAAGGGATTATAAATAGGATGGGGTACACAAATGGTCATAAAATCATGTAAAATGATATTAAGGGTCCTTAATAATCCTCTAAAAGGTTTTATAATCCAAAACTATAGTCAAGTGCCTTGGAGATAGACTAATGCAAGCAAGCACATAAGCCTACTCACATACCCTACTGCCACCTCAAGTTTCCTCCATGCTCTTAAAATAAGTTGAATGGTAAATTTAGAGTGTATGAAGGTTTTTAGGACCTGAAAATAAGGTTTCAATTGTATAAAAGTGAGAACAAGGAACATTGGCTTCAAAACCTTGCTTGAAACATTCAACCCTACACACAGTCAACTCAAGAGCCAAATTAAAGTGCTCTCCCACTTCATCACAAGGAGGCTCAAGGAAAAAGACCCTAGGGAAGTTTTAGTCTCCATATAGACCAAATATTCATGAAATATTGGTTTGAGGTTGGGAGCTAATCCTTATCAATGAACCTTAAGAAGATAACCAATTAGAATTGGTTTATAAACAACCCCAATGTCATCTTCCAATGTTCATATCTCTACACATCCTCTACATGGGAATCCATGCCATCCATGGAAGATTAGTAGGTTAATGAATTGTATATTCATGACATTTTTTCTTGACTTGGATGTTCATACACTATGAACTATCATTAAGATTCCTAAGCACTCATGAACCTCTCTCAAACCTAGGTAGACCTAGTCTTATAAATCTTGATTTTTTAGCATATTATCACCCTATAATGACATGATAGGCTCATTAAATGTCAATTACACTCAGAGAGGAATCTAACCATGACATTAATTTTTATATACATTATACATAAGTGTTATAAATCCATACTTTTGTAGGATTTTGAGCATAAATGAAGGTATAAAACTATTTGAGATGATTTTAATCCTTGGAGGGGATCGGTTGGGACCTTATTCAAATTATAAAGTCATGAGATGTAAAATTATACAATTTTAAAGGTCTCTAAAACTCATTCTAAAATTGTCAGTCTACAAGTGCTAGAGAAAGGTGGACTAGTCAACTAGGAGAAGTGAAATTTTAAGTGCCTAATACTTATATAATATTATGATATGGTTGATAATATTGGTTCAGGTATAAATCAAACTTATCCATAGGTTTTCAATCTTTATTTAAAGTTTCATGAAGGCTAACATATAAGCAGTTAGGCTATTAGGCCTAATTGGCCTAATTAGCCTATTTAGCCAATTTGGTCAATAAGAGGGCTCAAATTTGGCATGGAGGGAATAAGGAAAAGAGTTAATGTATGGAATAACACCATGTAATTTATTAATTAAATAATTTAGGTGCACATTCCATAGTTATCATGAGTAAGGAGGTAGTTTCAAGGTTTGATCTTCATGAGAAGGCTAGTGGGTTGCTCAGATCCTCTTGAGAGGCCTAATCACACCCATTTATGTCATGTAACTAACATGAGAGGATTTTTAGACTATTTTTAGCATGTTAAAACCTTTTTTAAAGATAAATGAAGCTGACTCATCCTCCACCACCTCATTCCAATGCCAACAACTCATTTAAGGAGCCATTAAGGAGGAGCTACACATGGAAAAGGTTGAAGAGGGACTATGTAACTGATGTAACTACCATTAGGAGTCAACATTGATCATTTATGACCCCTTTCTCTCACTTTAATTCCATTATCCCTTTCTTATCTCCCCATTTATAATGTATATTAAAGACTTTTGGCCTTGTATTGTATCCCTCAAATTGGTATGAGGAAACTCTGCTAGTACTTATACTTGTACACCTATTTGGATTGATGAATAGAGAATTTACATATTATTAATGATTTGTGCTTAGTGTGTTCATGATTTTTTATATCAATAGTGGTATGATCTTTCCTTTACAGGTCCAAGTTTCACCCAGGAATGAACAAGCTCTCTTGGTAGGTTGTCTAGTGTGTTGTGAGGATGATAGCTCAAGTTTGAAGTGGAAATCAGATTGTAAGTGACTTAAACTAGGCCTTATTCTCATGATTATCTTTCTTCATTTATCCAAACTGACCTCTATATGAAATATTATTATTTATAAATGATTGAATATGGTATCTTAGCTTTATTCATTATCTATTAGTGTGGTTAAGGGTCCAACATTGAGTGGAAAAGTGAGTATATTAGTGCATCACCACTTTAGAGTAGATTTAATTTTTGAAATCCATCATCACTTTTCATCCCAATAGGATTAAGTCTTATAGAGAGATCAAATTAACAAATTATGGGAGTTATCCCCATAAAATCTAGAGGTTTGGCCTAAAAAATAGGTAACCCACAACCTATAGGTCATTCCCATGTTAGCCTAGGTTTGAGGTAGATGTGGATATTCATTTCCTCAGTAGGGGTTTAACCTAAACACATAATATTTCTTTCACACTTAGTGTAATAGCTTTCAAGTGCCTTGAAGCAAGCTTTGAAAACCTTGGGAGACATCTGGAAGCTGAGGACATTAGTAGAAGCACCTACAGTCAATTTCAAGCTCAAAATCATCATAACTTAATTTTTGTAGAAGTAAGAAGGTTCTTGGTTATGTTCACATTGTGATACATATGTCACATAAGGAGTTATGGCAGCCTATGAGGCAAGCTTCTATCCTTCACCTCTATATCAACCCTATCATATCCCATATGATCACTATATTAACCCTTATCAGCCTTATAATGGACCTCCTAATTATCAAGATTATCCACCTTATTGTGAACCTCCTCCACCTCCTTGGAAACCTTTTTAACCTCATGATTAGTCATACTACCAACATACTATTCCTTTTAGTCAACGTACACCAAAAAATGATCATTTGCACTTAGAGATTGAGAAGCTAAGGTGGGAGAGAGACAAGATGAAAGAATCCCTAAGGCAAAAGAAAGAGGTTGAATGTCAAGTCCTTATCCATCATCAAAGTACCCCTACAAAACAATGACAAATAACCAAGTTGAGTACTCCATCTATTTTTCTTGCCTCTCTAATCATTGGAGACTTCTTAGTCCATAACTATTTTCTTGGTGACAAGATAAGTCATTCAATTATCCCTAAGTTAGTGGCATATAAATTAAACCTAATTTATGAACCTATTTATGATCTTGAATTACAGTGGAATGGATCTCCTATGAGGGCATTTAGAATTGTCAAAAACCTTCATATCACCCTCCATGCCTATCCCAAACTTTTAGTTACACAAGACCTCACTATGGCAGACTTATTACCTCATTTTTCCCTATGTTTGGCTAGTGATTTTATGGACAAGGTTGAGGGTGCTTATCTAGTAACTTGTCTCATATGGTTTGTATATTTTAGTATGGTGTATGGGTCTAAATAAACTCTATATCACTCTATAGGTTTCATATCTAACCATACACCCAAACCACCTCAAGTGCAGATTGCCTTCATCATCCTTCCCTAAAACAATATCCTTGTATTAAATATTCCTTCCAAGATCCTATTCTTTCTCAAGAATATGTAGTGATCCCAATTTGGAAACCCTCATGGGCCAAAGACCCAAACTATGTGATGCATTCCCTTAAAATGGAAATTTATGAAGAGGGGGAAGGTATGAAGTCTTGTCCAAGAGATGTATCATGTTCTCCAAACTCCCCATTATCCTTTTATGTAGAAGCCTCTCATGAGCATCAAAGTGTATCTAAATTTGATAATATAGTTAAATATTGTAACAAGTAAGATGTGATCTCCAAGTGTGAAACTCTAAAGATTTTAATTTGGGAGAACACCCTTATATCCATCAAGAAGACTAAATAAGTGTACTTCCCACCCATCCTCTCCTCTTTTGAAAAAGAGATAAGTGCATTAAGATCAAAATTTGAGCATCCAAGCATGATAGATAATTTGTCAAGGTTGATCAATAAAGGGGCAGTCCTTCAAGAACTTGACCATGTCATAGCTGTAACAAAGTCTCAAGAGCACCTTGAAGAGGACAACTAAAGTGTCTATGAAGAATAAATTATGATTTAAACTCTTATTCATCCTAGCATATCATATTTGGAACATGAAAAGAGGTTGGATGATAGGTGGAAATCACAATGCCATAGTGATGGAGTGAATGGAAACACAAATCATGCCACTCCTTCACTAAGAGATAATCAAGAGGGTATCCTTAATGAGTCTATTATTTACACCAAGAGAAACTCAAGTGAGTTATAATATTATTGACAACAATTATACCTTGATTTATTGAGTAATGTTAAACAACTAAGTGTGACAGACTTAGATAGTGGAGTAGGACAGTAGGCTAATGTTCCATGTGGAGAAGATAGTATAAGTTAAGAAGTACCAAGGCAAGATGAATTGAAAATTTAGTGGGTTGAGGATCTACCTTTCTCCATTGAAGATGAACAAGATATAATAGATGAAGAACTTTATTATGACCTTGTCAAAGAGTTAGAGATGAGTTATCAGCATGGTGTCTTATAAGCAGATGGCAGAAATAGAAGTGAACCCCATATTTTTTCCATTAACCATAATGAAATGTCTTTCTAGGAGGATTTAAAATACTTTTACTTGATCTTAGACACTCAATCACTACAACATGAAGAGCTTAAAAATTATCTTTTCAAGGATACTTTGGTAGCTAACCACTTTGAGATTAATGGGTAGAATCAAGTGCATCCCATGACTAAAGAAGAGATGAGACTAATTATACAAAATAGAAAGATGTGGGAAGAATATGATTGGATTATTGACTCTCATATTCAACCCATATACCTAAGGATGGATCCAAAAGGTCCAGATGATCTTCTAAGAGACCATGATAATGATAATGATCTCAGATGTAGGTGGAGGTTTTATTAAGGTTGTCATGTAATGATAAAAATCTGATTTGACCCAAATTAACACATGGCAACCACACATCATGGTACCATAGTGATCAGAGGACATTTTAATTTGATCTTGGGGAAAGGAATTAAAATTTAGGTTAGTATTTTATTGTCTTCTTTAATAAGTGTGTCACACAAGTTTTAGGTATTTGCCTTATTTCTTTAGTTCCTTACCTTGTTTGTTCCTAGTTACTAGGTGTGCTTCTCAGAGCTAGGTGTTATTTCTTTGTTGTTTTTTTGTGTGTCTTGTTATTTCTTCAATTCCAAGAATTATCCTTGGTGAAAATTAGTTGGAAAAACCATAAAGTGGTCCTCAAGTCATATTACTTTTATTGAGTCATCATGTCATCCTTGTCATGGAAGTGACTGGTTTCTCTTGACCAATAGGATAGTCACCCATCAGACTCACCAAAAAGGTTGACATTTTAGCTTCATAGACCAAATTTCAACTGTTGATGTTAAATTTTTTTGAGTGAAAACCATTCTATCCTATTCATAATGATATCTTATAGGATCATGCTCTTGTTGGTCCTATTTTGAGAGTATTTGAGCCTAATTAGAAGTGTCATGATGTGCCATAGTTTCTAGCTTAATCCATTATATCATGAATCTATTGAAGTCTTTTTTATGGTGTGTTAGGTGTCATAGTAATCTTGGAATGAGAGAGATGATTGTCAATAAGTCCTAAAAATTCTAAATGAGTGATTTAGTCTAGTTTGAAAAATTTAAGGATCTTTGGCAATATGAAGGTGTTTTAACAATGTTGGAGGCCATAAAATGAGGATAATAGTGTGTTTTATTACTTGTCCATGACATTCTCATATAAATCACTTATCAACTCCATCACCACTCCTAAACCATCAAACACCCCTCAAGACACTTCTTATAAGCCTATTTGCTTTGTAAAACCATGGGAAGGGGAATTTTTTTGATAGCTTTCTTTAAAAGGGGTCTTGGAGAGGAATTATCAATTCCACATTGCCACCCCTATATGTTTCAATAAAAGCCTTTTTGAGACCCACTCAAAACCTTTCTACTAATAAAGTGGGTCCCATATGCTAATTTGTGGCTATTACACTTCTTACCTATATTTTATCCTATTTGAAGTGGTTTATTAACTCATGATCCCTCTCATTTGTCCCTAAAATGGTGGTGCCCATCTTAAGATGTGGATAAAATGGTGTAAAGATAGAGAGTTTTGTGTATTTGATATAGTTATATAGAACTATACAGATTATGCCATATGGAAGAGGATCAGAGAATGAAGATGAAGTCATGGTAGGTGCTTTAACAAAGTTTCATACCCAAAACTAGCCATCTCACTTCACTTACTTCCTTTGCAGACCTAGACACCTCCTTAGCTTTATGCTTGTACCATACAGATGTGAGAGAATGGAGGCCCAATATCATAACCAAATAAAGTACACTCAAGAAGATTCCACCCATGTGAGTTTATCTTGGGATTGGTTTTAGGAGCTTTATGAACATTCCTTAAGAACTTAAGGAATCTACACCACCATCTTTGTTTGCACAAGCCGGTATCAACAGAATGGTTTTGGTGGGTTATTGACTTGTCTAATCAAACTTATTAGTGATCATATTGCCACAATTATTGAAAGAGATTTTCATGGCATTTTTTTTATGTGTACATGTGTGATATAATATAACAACAAACCTTTAATAATGGATCCTATGTTTAATCTTCAAGTAGAACTATGTATTAAATAGAGGTTAAATGTCTTCATCAAGAGTTTTGGGCTGAGATGGAGAGTTGAGAGCATGTCTAAGGTTTCACCATGCCTTATTTCTTAGGTTGGATGCCCAATGTCACATGTTCATCTTATATTATCTCAAGGAGAAATGACTTAGGCACACTTGAAGGCCACTATATGGTGTACATTGTGTATGACTTAATGGCATATGTAGAGTTCTCAAATGTAACTCAAGAGCATGAAAGGAGGTGTTAAACTGATAATGGATCATCATCGTGCCTTGTGAAAACATCTATATACCCCCATGGTATCCCCATTAGGCCTATAACCACTCATGTTTCCTCCCAAATTCACATTATTAGTTTTGGCAGAGTTTAAGTTCTTTTGCAAAAACTACGGTTACTCAAAGTGTCCTACGTTTCATTTCTTGATCTTGTTTTCCATTTTTATTCCTCTAAAAGTGCCATGTTTGCATAGGTTTGTGTATAAGGGTCCTCAAGGTTCTTTTCATTAGTATTGGAAGGGTTTATATTCTTAAATCCATGTTATATTCATACCTTGACACTCCATGATTCTTTCACTACCTTTCACTATGTTTTACCCTTTTTTATTCTCATACCCACATTTCACCCCACAATCACCCTTTTCCATCCATCTATCCTTCATTACAAGGCCTAAACTATGTGAATGGACCTAGATTCACCTTGTAATAGATAAGAGACACAAGCTTATGTAATATGGATCCATGTAGGTCATATATCCTACTAGAATGGTAAAAGGACACTTATAACCAATCATTTGACCTACTGCAACAGTAAAGTTGCAAAGAAGCATTCCAATGAGTGACTAAGGAAGTCTCTTCAAGGATAAGTATAGGTTAGAGAAGAGAATACTTATGGTGAGTTATAAACAAAAACCCAATGCTATATGAACACCATAAGTTGTCTTGGAGTATTCACCTCAGGTGGCACACTTGGGCTATCTCAGTCCGTATAATGAGAAAGCTGAGAGACTCTAGATAATTAGATTATTGGAAGGTAATCAAGGCTTATCCTAAGGAAAAGATGAAGAGTGAGAGGTATAAAGTGATTTAATTACATTTGAATGGATCATTTTACAATTTACATCCATATCCATCAAGTCACTATCCCATACCAAGCCAAATTATCACCTATAGGCACCTAAATTGGCCTATCCATGGCATGTGAATAAAGTTGAGTAAAAGTTATGCTTCATAAGACTGTGAGGTTTCTTATGGGAAGTCCAAGGTATGAGTTATGCTCAAGGAGGCTTATATAATCCATATGGGATACCTAAACTCTTTCATAAGCCTAACACAAAACAAGAATCTACAACCCAGGATTCTTGTGAAAGATTGGCTTTGGGTCCATTATGTGATAAAGGGTGTTGAGATAGTTAAGAGGTATTAGGAGAAGTATATTGATAAAAGAGGTAGTCCAAAGTGAAAATAGGCATATTTAAGATTTAGATACCCTTATCAATATATCATCTCAAGGTTGATATCCCCATGACCACTTATAGCTAGGGTCAAGTTTGGCTCATTTGATCAAAAAGTAAGTTACTTTAAACTAGATAATGAAGGCTAAAAAGAGAAAAGGAGATAAGAAATAGAACTAATATGATAAGGTCAATAGATTAAAAAACCAAAATCCACTCAATATATATCCCATCTCTTAAAAAATCATACACATCCAAATTAACACTAAATACACATCTATAGTCATGCTTGCTTGGCTCACTTGGGAGTTATGCAATGAGTATCATCACTCAAGGTGGTTAGTGAATGGGATGAGTTCATAATTAATATTATCAAATAAGGATTACTTATAGAATGTTTGGAACACCACATGGAGCCTATCTCCCACACAACTCAAATGATCACCTAGAGCAACACCATATATAGGACTGCAGTCAGCTTGTAAGAGCAAGCAAGGTAAGTTACAAGAAATAAGGGTTGGAGATAACTATCTATATTTGAAGAAAGATTGTTAGGGTTTAAAAGGTATAATTATAATTAATAATATATGATAATTTAAGGGATAAGAAACCCTCAAATTAACCTCCCAAGGTAAACAAACCTAATCAAAAGGCTTTAAGTGAGCACACACATGCATATAGAGCACTAAGAGAGTTGCAAACAAAGGGTGGATTCAAGAAGGTGAGACCTAGGAGAGACTAATTGAGATGTCCAAAGGATATTAAATTTAGGTTGGACTTAAATATCCTTATGGAAATAAATAATAAGAAGGTCATACTCAGATCTCTTATGTTTAAACTCATAGTCAACGGATAACCCACTGTCAATCTAAGTAAATGAGTGTTTAAAAAATATACAGGCATAACCAATCCCTAAAACTTTATATAGATGGTATTTTTCATTACTCAAAGTATTTTTTACTACCCATTTTGGTCAAAAAAATAGTGGGCATACCCACTATTTTATCTCAGACAAAGCCTTGTCCATGACAGTCAGTTTGAGGGCTAGATGGGTGAATTAATGTCTTGAAGGGCTTGAAAATAGGTTGGGGTCCACAAATGGCCCTAAAATAGTGTGAAATGATAATAATAACCTCAATAATCCTCTAAAAGGCTTTATCACCTAAAAATATAGTCAATTTCCTTAGAGATAGACTAATGCATACAAGCACATAAGACTGCTCATAGACCCTATTGCCACCTTAAGTTTTCTCCATGACATTATAACAAGTTGAATGGTCAATGTGGAGTGTAAGAAGATTTTTAATACCTAAAAAGGAGGTTTCAATCATATAAAAGTGAGAAACTAAGCAAAGTGGCTTCAAAACCTTACTTGAAACATTCAAACCTGCACATAGTTAACTCAAGATCCAACTTCAAGTGCTTTCCCACTCACTTCATCACAAGGAGGCTCAGGGCAAAAGATTCAAGGGAAGTTTTAGTCTCCTTATGAAACAAATATTTATGAAATATTGGTTGATATTTGGGGGTGAATATTTATGAATGAACCTCATAAAGATAACCAATTAGAATTGATCTGCAAACAACCCCAATGCCATCTTTCATCATTCATATCTCTATATATCCTATGCATGGGAAACTAGGACATCCATGGAAGATGAGGAGGTCAATGCACTATAAATTCATGAAATTCATTCCTAACTTGGATGTCCGTATACTATGAACTATCACTAAGACTCCTAAGCACTCATGAACCTCTCTAAAACCCTAGGCAGACCCAGTCTTATAAATATTTATGTTATAGAATATTATCACCCTATAATGACTAGATCATCTCATGGAATGTCAAGTACACCTAGAGAATACTCCAACCATGACATTGAGTTTTATGAACACTATATAGAAGTGTAAAAAATTCACACTTATATTGGATTTTCAACATCAAGGAAGGTAAAAAACTATTTGAGATGATTCCAATCTTTGAAGGGGATGGTTTGGGACCTTATTCACCTTCTAAAGTCATGATATGTCAAATTTTACACCTAGAAAGGTCTTTTTAACTCATTCCAAAACTGCTAGCCTATAAGTGCTAGAGAAAGGTGGACTAGTCAACTAAGAGAAGTGAAATTTTAAGCACCTAATGCTTGTATAAGCCTATGTTATGCTTGGTGATGTTGGTTTAAGTGTGATTCTTTCTTGTAGGTTTCGTGAAGGCCAACATACAAGTAGTTAGGCTATTAGTTCTAATTGGCCTAATTAGCCTATTTGGCTTATTTGGTCAGTAATAGAGCTCAAAGTTGGCATGGAGGGGACAAGGAAAAGAGTTAATAAAAGGAATAATACCATGTAACTAATGAATTAAATAAGGTAGGTTCACATTCCATAGTCATCATGCGTAAGGAGGCATTTTCAAGGTTTGATCTTCATGAGAATACTAATGGGCTACTCAACACCTCTTGAGAGGCCTATTCACACCCATGTATGCCATGTAACTAAAATGAGAGAAATTTTAGACTATTTTTATCATGGTTAAACCTTTGTTAAAGATAAATAAAGTTGAGTCATCCTCCACCACCTCATTTTAACACCAACTCATTCAAGGAACCATTAAAGAGGAGCTATGCATGGAAAAGTTTGAAGAGGGACTATGTAACTGATATAACTAACATTGGGAGTGGAACTCAGTAATTAATGAACCCTTTATCTCAATTTCATGCCATTATCCCCTTCTCTCCCCATTTCTGCTATATATTGAAGGCTTTTGGCCTTATATTATATCCATCATGCTAGTATGAGGAAACTCTACTAGTACTTACACTTGTAAAACTATTTGGATTGATGAATAGAGAATTTACAGGTCCTTCATGATCTATGCTTAGTGTGTTCATGCTTTTTTTTATGCATAGTGTTATTATCTTCCCTTTGTAGGTCCAAGTTTCACCTAGGTATGAATAAGCTTTCTTGGTAGGTTGTCTAGTATGTTGTGAGCATAATATCTCAAGTTTGAAGTGGAAATCAGATCATAAGTGCCTTAAATTAGGCCTTATTCTCATGAACCTCTTTCTTTATTTATCCAAACTACCCTTTAGATTAAATATTGTTGTTTATAAATCATTGAAGATGGTATCTCAACTCTATGCATTATCTATTAATGTGGTTAAGGGTCCAAATTTGAGTGGATAAGTTAGAATATTGGTGCATCACTAATTTAGATTAGATTTAATTTATGTAATCCTTATTTCCTTTTCATACTAATAGGATTAAGTCTTAAAGAGAGATATCAAATAAATAAATCAGGGGAGCTAGTCCCATAAAATCTAGAGGTTTGGCCTAAACAATAGGTAACCCATAACCTATAGGTCATTCTAATGTTAGCCTAGGTTTGAGGTGGATGTGGATAGGCCTTTCCTCAATAGGTGTGAAACCTAGACCCCTAATAGATACCAAAGGAGTGACTATTTCAATACTTATGGAAATAATCCTAGAAAGAAAAAATGACACAATAGGAAAAGAAGAGGCAATTGGCAAAGAAAAAGAAGAGACAACTAGAAAATAAATAATAAGAGACTAGTCTAAGGGAGAAATAGATGGAACACCCTTACCTAATTGGCCACCCATAAGGGGTGCCTTTACTTTTATTCCCTCTATGGAGAGAACTTCAAGCCTTCCTACCTTGGTACTAAAGTAATTGATGTTTCCCATTTACCTTGATCTTGATCTACAATTGTCATCATAATGGGTGGATTTGGGGGCTCTTGGCTTTGATCTTGTGGTTACTATAAGGGTATGTTGCTCTATAAATTTGATGAGGTCCATCCCCCTGGTGGTGCTATTCTAAATTTTATTTTTACAAGTGTGAGGGAAGGAGTTACTTGGATTGCCCTAATTAAGTCCTTACTCACAACAATAGTCCTAGCCCTTTCCTTGAATTTTGCATCATATTTTGCATTGATAAATAATAAGTCATGATCAAAAGGCTCATGCTTGTAGGAAATGCCCAGATTGTGAACTTATTTCTACACTCTCCCATGGGCTTCCCAATCCCTATGGGGGAAAGTAGCTAGGGCATAAACTTCCCTACCACCACTAGCCTCTCTAAATTATCTGTAATATGTGTAGCACATCCCCCTAATTATGAGATGGGAGTCATGGAAGGTGATATTCTTAGTCTTAGTCAAGTCCTCATCTATCCCATTTCATAAATGATAGGCAATTTATTGATTAACTACTTTATCTGGGACATATTTGGGGAGGTGAATAGGGTTGACCTTGTGTCTAATGACCATTATAACATTATATTTTGGGTATAACCAATAATTACCCAAAGACATGAGTGTGTTGGTGATGTTCTTAGATATTCTAGTAAGAGGTTCACCATGAATTTCCATCTAGATTGGAGGATACAAATCCTCTATAATTATTGATATGTTCCTCATATAATCATAATATATACAAATGAGTATATGTCATAAATTTTTTTCTTGATGTATTTTGGGTTTGGATCCCATGGATCCCCATTATGTATATGGATAGTCCCCATGACCACATCTAAAATATATGACATCATATAATAATTTCCACCTTGGGACTTCTTTTCCTTGTGCAACATCAATTCATATAGGTGAGCATTGATAATCTCCCCCAGTGTGAAGGCACTTTTTGAGGTGATCAATAGGTTGATTAGTGTTACCCACTCCAAATTAAGGAAGTGGATGCTCATGTGGCCAAACAAATAGTTTATTAGTGATATACCAATGTGTATTCCCATCTAGAATCTAGTAATGGGCACATGATTCTTCGTGGTTTATTTGAAATAAGTCACTCTCAAGATAAGCCATTTATTCATTGTTTATTCTTACATACACCCTAAACTGGTTAAGTAACCACACATATCATGTCTTTTCATAAGAGACTCTGACTAGAGATTATGAGCCTTGTTCACATTAGCTATGTCTTTTATTTTATTCATCTTGGTCTCGTGTCATGCTCTAGACACCTTTTTGCTTATTCTTAGTCATCTTGAGTTTTTCAAATGGTTATTACTCCTCATCCAGGTCAATTTTATCATGCCAATTCCATCCCCTAGGTATCGAGCCTATAGGATAAGAACATTGGGATTGGACTACAATGCTGGATCGTAGGGTCCTATCCAATGTCATTTTGAGCTCCAAAGATCAATTTCCCTCACTTAATGAGTCCTAAACCCTTTCTTATCTTTGTCCTTAAGTTTTCTAATGTCTACCAAATGTGAATAAATCTCATAAATTATAAATAAAGAGTATCCTATATAAAAGACTACACAAGGCATTTTATATCTAGCACTTACTACTTTAGCATAGTACATAATTAAAAATTAGTCAATAGTATAGATCAACATTCTACATCACACACAAACTTGTATAATTGATCAAGGAAGGACCTAGGTGAAAGTTCATTCTTGCATCTACTGTGTATATTTATTATGCATGCTTCCTAAGGGAGAACTACATTTGATCTGAGACCATAGCTTAAGGGTTAATGTAGGTAGTGATCAAGATAATAGGGGTTATAGACCATGCAATCATACTTTATCTAACCTAATTTTTTACCCTTTATGCTTTTGATGTATTTTTTGTTTCATGTGTGTAGATAGACCTAGGGTTTATAGATTGAAATGGACATATAATGAGCTCTATCAACATTCAACCCCCAAAATTTCATATATAGGCTCACACATAGACAATGAACAAAACCCAAAAAATTTAAATCTATAGGACAATAGTAGTAGAAAAGGACTATATGGAATTGTACTATGTACTCCTCTAAATATAGTGCTATATGTAGGTTGCTCTCATTGTACTTATTTCCAAACCTTCTGAATAGATGGAAAAGGAGATCTCCTATGAGGCTCTATCCTAGAACCCACATTATTCTCATGATGAGTGACCAATGATTCCTATAAAGGAATGTCCTAGGATGACTCAATCATGGAATATATATATATATATATATATATATATATATATATATATATGTATGTATGTATGTATGTATGTATGTATATGTATATATATATATATATATATGTATGTATGTATGTATATATATATGTATATATATGTGTGTGTGTTTGTGTATACACACACACACATATATATATACATATATATATATATATGTATATATCTATGTATACATATATATATATATGTATATATATATATGTATGTATATATATATGTATATATATATATATTTATGTATGTATATATGTATGTATATATATATGTATATATGTATGTGTGTGTGTGTGTGTGTATATAGCACAGTCACAAGCACCACAACAGAGTACCACTCTAGAGAGATATTCACTATGGCAAAGTTTTTTGGGTCATGTCTCACATAGCAACCTACTATGGTTAAGATTAGATGAACCCACATCAAAGAGTATTTCTCCAGAGAGATATTCACTATGAACAAGCTTTCTAGGACCCATTTCACATAGCAACCTACCATGATTGAGATTAGATGATCCACCATCATAGGTTTTAGCTACATCTCAAATTATCGCTTAGTCATATGAATCATAGTAGAGGCCATAGGGTACTATTTCATGTAATAATACACTAATATTTTAGATAGATGAGCCTTATTCATAGCATATAACTTTAGTTACATATCTAGTAAGGTTATATTTGGTATATTCTTCACACATAGCTATAATTAGTGCATAGTAGATAGTATCAGATACAAAATATATTTTTACATAGCATGAATAGTATGGGCACTTGTTTAGTTGGCCATCAGGGTTTAGATAGATAGATATAAGACACATATTCATACTGGCATCAGTTCATAGCTTCACTTTCTGGGGTAACGATGGAGCCAACGGGATAGCCTTTATATTATTAAGCCACCTAATTAGAGGGATTGGATACATAATCCAAACATTGATTAACACACACATGATGACACAGCTTCACTTAGTGGGCAATGATGGAGCCAAAAGACTAGCCTTTGTATTCTTGAGCCACACTCAGGGAATTAATCACATAACGCTCTCTTACATCCCCTTCTACTAAAAACGAACATTTCTAGTTTCCAATAACCATCCCCCGGCAAGCTAAATTATCCAACTCCAAGCCTTACCGTTATCCTATTTTTTCCAATCTTAAACCAATTCACTTTATAAAAACAAATTACCAATTACAAAACCAATTATTTTTTTGCTCACATATAAATTATAAATCAAACCTAACATCACACTTGAACATGTCATGATCAATCAAATCACATCCCAAAATGCCATTTTTAAAAAACATAAGCAACCTCAAAATCAATATCAATTCAACTACTTATAAATCAAACATTTGTGAATTAATATGCCAACATATTACAAAATCCATAACACAGTACACATGAGTTAAAATCAAAACTAGTATCCATACATACATATATATATATATATATATATATATATATATATATATATATATATATATATATATATATATATATATATATATATATATAAAACAAAGTTTTCAAAACATATACATCATATCAAATTAATCATAAATGGGCATCATGCCCTCACTCTCAGTCTCACTCTCTCCTCTAGTACTAGTCCCATAATCCAACCTAGCACTTGATGAGACCACACCTCCTTAAATTACCGAATGCTTCTTATGATGATTATCTCACTCCAATAGCCAATCATGCTCCTCGCACAAGTCTACGTATCATCACTAAAGATATATGTAATCATATATAATCCTAATACTCACTAAACCATAATTAGCTGGGGGCATCATATGCCTATCTAGCTTAGCCCTTAGGTCATCTCTCTCTCCCACTACTCTAACATATGCAACTATTATTATAGTATCTCTATCAAATAAATGAGCATAAACACTAGCTATCATTATTGCTTGCTCTATCAAACCCTACTCCACTACATCATTAATAACATGTTATGTGAGCTCTTAGAGTGTTAACTCAATGATGGTCTCCTAGAACCCATCATCTCCACTTCTTGCCCTAACTTGTGATTCATCTTGCACACCTCCCACTCCACCTACACACAAATTACAAAACTACATTAGATATATACTTTCAAATCAAAATAAAAAACAAACTTATGTACAATTCAAATATAACTACTAATTATCTCCCATCATATGGATCAACACATGATCCTCATACTCAGAAGCATCCCCTCCATCAACAAGATATAATAGATCCCACTGATACCTATCCCACCATGTGGTATATACCTCTGTGCATCCAAAATCATTTATATCTAGAATATCTATAGCCATGTATTACACATCCAAAGGTAATGGTGTTAACTTAACTTTGATAGGCATTGCATGAGCTCCTACCCTTGTTAGTTTCCATGCACTCCTCACCCATACCCATGCTATAGGGGGCACATCCCATGGTACCCCAAACTATCTATTCATGCACTCATACTGAAAGTGCTCATACACTCCAACCCAATAGTCATGTAACTAACAACTAACCCTCATATATCATAACTACACTTCATCCTTAACCCACCCAAGAAATCCTCTATAGGGCCTCCATATGATATCATGAGCCACCAATCTATCTATAACTCATCTATAGTGATCTATCTCAGGAGACCAAATAGCTAATATACTCATCCACCACTCCCCAAATGGCTATAGATGTGCCCATTATAGCCTAGGTAAACCAATCAGATGCACAATTGTAATGTGCTCATAATCCCAATAATGAAATAAGGTGGCTACACTCAAACCACCATTGAATGCCTCTTCGGTAAACCTATAAAGATCCCTATATAGGTGGGAAAGTATAGTATTAACCCACAAGAACACAAAGCCATACACCTCCACACTGTGAATGATCCTATGCATCTTATATGCAATTAACACCCCACTCTTATCCACAACAACAAATGAGGCCAACAACATGGCTAACCACTTTCATAAGCATAGAACACTTGAATTCACTATAACTGATAACAACACATCACTATCATTACCTATTCAATGTATACTTGAGGGCACACCAGCATAATTACAAGGACACACGATCAATAACATCATCACCCATGTCATCTTGTAATGTCACCCACCATCCACTAACTAGTAAATGAAAAATATGATACACATCCTCTAGAATCATAGTAATCTCACTTATAGGAAGCCAAAAAGTATTTGTATCTACATTCCACCTCTCACATAAGGTAGTAATCAAATACCTATCCCACTAGATAGTTCCTACATCACATACATAACCCAACTCTACCCTATCCATCATAACTCTCTCATTAGTAGACAATGGCAATAGCCTCAATGTCTCCATCACCTAGACCTTGTAGAACTCTCTCATCCACACCTCACCCTATAAACACCAATATATATATATATATATATATATATATATATATATATATATATATATATATATATATATATCAGTCAACCATACCAAGAAAATAAAAAATTAACAAAATAATAGATAACCATTCAAAATATCAAAAAATTAGGCCCATTAGACAACAACACTATAGAATAGACAATAACACTAGGTAGGAACACTCGAACTTAAATAACAATGTTGAACCTAGGACAAGAGCACTGAATCCTAGATGGGAGCACTAAAACTAGTGAAAATTTTCCTAAGACTCTTAAACCAACTCAAAAATAGGTTTTCAAATAGATAAAATCATGTGTTTTAGTTACTTACCAGTCTAACATCACCACTAGCTTCAATCTAGGTTACCAATTGATCAAACTGGATCATGGTAGGTGCTTGTCTCCTCAACATATCTCTCACTATAAAATCTCAAACTAGTCAATATGCAAAATGAATCAAGAATCAATCCAATTTTCTTATATCAAACAAATTTTTCATCCAAAGTAAAATACCATTTTGCCCATAACTACAACCTTGTAACTCTATTTTTTAAACCATTTCTTTCAATGGAATCATGATAATGATACCTTTGATATCATGCAATATTTTCTCTCTTAATACCTATTGTGCAGACTAATTACCTAGTGAATACCATATTCTTGAGTCTAATTAACATTAATTATCAACCCAAAGTGCATATGCTTTTTAAAGATGTCAACACTATATATGCATTATTGATTCATAAATTAGCTTGATTTACTAGTTACAGTATAATGAACTTATGTTGAATTCACTTTATAGTTACACTATGAAACTATTATGATAGAAATATAGAAATACTTCACACTTATAAATCACATATGCATCACACTTTATAAATTAGATTAATAATGAAATATACTTACACACTCTTAACTAAGAAGGGTCGGGATGTTCACTATAACTCCTTCTAAGGAGGGCTGAGATGTTCACTAAAACTCCTTCTAAGGGGGCCCTTCCTCATTTAGAACTGAGTTCCAATCCTTCTCTAATATATTTTCAAAATATTCTTATAGAATCAACTTCTCATTACTTAAATCTATATCAATTAAATATTTCTATAGAAGATTACAATGTAATGACTTCTATAGTTCTATTAACTATCCAATATTCAATATCAACTCACTAACTCCTAATCTAATCTAGGTTATACCATCAAATACAAAAAGTAGTTTATTAACTTCTAACCAAAGACACCAAACTAGGAAAAATACAAATACTTTAGAAACTACTCCAGTCAACCTTCAAGTGGTTAGTAACCAAAGTACTTGTTTTAGGTTTGAATCAGTTAAGGATAAGGTATACTATTTTTCTATTTTATTTATTTTTGTCTCCTTCCCATTATCCTTGTATTTTTCATATTTGATAGCACATCTAAATTTCCTTGCATGTAGGGAGTCCATACAATAGTTATGGTCCTTTCCAATCATCCATTTGGTTTCCAAGACATCTGGATGTGTCCTTAATATCTGATCATCATATGAAGCCTATAGTTACTACGAACACTTTGTAGTGGCTATAGATAACCTGTAGGTGAAGCCTACATTTTCCATGAGCAACTTGTAGTGGATATGGGTAGCCTATATGTGGAGCCTATAGTTGTTGTGGGCAATCTGAGTAGCTATGGGCAACCTATAAGTGGAGCCTATAGTTGTTATGGGTAGCCTATAAGTGTTGTGCCCAAATGAGATCCTGTCGCCTTACATTATCCTTTAAATTCTTATTAAATAAAATTACACAAGTATAATCTAATCAAATAAAAAGCATAAATAATTCATAACATTATATATATATATATATATATATATATATATATATATATATATATATATATATATATATATATATCAATGCACACATAAAATCATAATTCATTCATTCATTTGTACAAGTCATAAATGGTTATGATGATTTACATATAAAAAGATATACACTAGGTATGGATAAGTCTGCAAAATAGAGCAATTGGTGGCCTCATCACACCCCCTACTTAACCTCTTGCTCGACCTTGAGCAAGCCTTGGCAGTATTTTTGAAATCACAAATTTTTTTTGAAATCAAGGGGCTTAGTGCATCCTGACCCTTCAAGGATATAGAAGCCTTTAGCATCATCAATGTTCTCCTATCTTTTCTTCTTAGCCTCTCTATTAACTGGGACCTTTCCCTCCCAGCCAAAAATTGGGAACTAAAACACAAGAAGTTGAAACATTAATCCCAACCATTTTACCCTTCTCCTCTTAACAAGATTAATATACATGTATACTCTATGTATGGCCTCCCTAAGGTTCCTTTCATTTTAAATTATCAAAGAATTATATCCATCTATGAGAACAAGAAAGAAAAGTTTGCTTTCCATATCCTTATATAAGAATCAAATAATGATTCTAAATTTCTACCAATTTTTTGATAATCCATGCTTATGGAATACTTGAGTTCATGAAAGAGATCCATTCTTCTATTACAACATCTAGATTACTTGATTCACCCCTAATCATCAGGGTATCTTCTTTTTATTCTTCTTGATACTATTCCACTTGTTTCCTTCTTCCTATTTTATTAAGAACATATAAAGAAAATGCATTCATATGGACATCCCCAAGTAGATATTTGGATTCCAATCTACATCATTGGGTACAACATATTGGTGTATGTAAAACTCACTTAACTAAGCTTTTGAGGTAAGGATCAACATGTCTATATACTTCAAAGAAAGATTTGGGGTCACAAACCATGCAATACTGATCATTATAGATCCTATCATATTTGAATTTAATCCATCTCTCTTCTAAGTATACAACATACACCCTAAAAGGTGATCTACACCCTATTAACATTTTAGTGGTTTCGTGCATTTTATTAATCTTTTGCTTTAGATACTTGATCCTAGTTTTAGCCATTTATAGTTTTCTTTTAAGTCATCTTGTTGTTCTCTTATTTCAACATGTACCTTAAATCTTTGTACTAACTTCTTTTAGTGAGTTTCATCATCATCAAATTATTTCTTAAGAAAATGTAGGAGGACATCAGTTTCTATAGTTGTGTTAGCTAAAAGATCCACATCAATAACTTTTTCTACTATAGGTGTTTTTGCAATGGGAAATGGAGGAGGAAATCTATTCTAGAAGGGTACCAAAACCAGATCATAATCCATTATAGGTGCTTCTGTGGCCAAGGTAGATGAAGTTTTTGAAGGTTCCTCTAGGGAAGCTACTGAAAGTTCTTCTAATAACCTTTCTCTATCCATTAAAGGTTTTACAAATTTTGCTACCCCTAGAAGTGTTTCAATGCCTCTCTTACCTTTCAATTCTATTATCTCATTCCTCAACATGTATATTTCTTTCATAGATTATTTCAATGTTTGGAACTCCTGAGAATGAGGAAATATCCCTTGTTCTACTTCTTTTTCTATAGTCTCTTCTTTAATCAATTCCTCTTTTACTATAGGTTGATTTACCATTCTCAATTCTTCTTTTGTATACCCAATGTATCTGAGGAGATTAATATCTTCCTTAGTTAATTTGGATGGCTGTGGTGATTTTTCTTCTTCTTCTTTGGTAGAGATCTCATCAATATATCATTTTTCAATTTCAAACCCATCAGGGGTCTTCCAAAACTTGGGATCTTTTTTGGTTTTTCGTCCTCACTGATGTCTATGGATGTGGAGGTTGTAGTTGTATTTTAGTTTTTAATTTTTTGAGATCTCCTAGAAGGAGGTCTCCTTCTTCTTGATACAGTGGGTTTATTTTATTCAATTTTCATATTTCTTTCAAGAGGGGTGGCTGATGGAACTTATTCAAATTATATAGTAGTTGATAGAAGAACTTCCTCTTGTCCTAAAGGAGCCATGGTGGAAGAATCAATCTATGGTGAGGAGATAGTGGGATAAAGAATTTGTTGTTGTATACTTCCCTCTATGTTATAAGGAGGTAAGACTAGTTTCCTTCTCTTTCTTCTACTCGTAGTAGTTTTAGATGGACCCTCAGTAGCTACAGGCTGACTAGTAACACTAGTGCCCACAACATCTTCTTGTATAATATATTGGGCCTACTCCTCAGGGGATTCCTCCTCATTATTATCCTCTTCTTATTGAGGTTAATTATTTCCTAGGGCTAAACAATGTTCCCAACTTAGATTAGGTCTGATAGAGTTTATTCCATGTTTAGTTATCAACCATATTAGGCAATGATGGGATAGGGATTTTTCAATACCCTTCTGGTACTCTTTAGACATCCTTTTTATAATGTTCCATAGGTGATTTAGAACATTAATGGTTCTGTCATGCCTTAAATGATTCATAAATTTAAACTAAAGAGTATAAATTAGGGAATGTCTTCATTCATAGGTCATATATCTAATGATGTAAGAGCCTATCTCCCTCCAGGCTATAGGTAAGTTGAGTTTCTCTACGCCACCTTTCTTTAGTACTAGTCTTTCATCTTCTTGACAAAATTGTTGTCTGGATTCTTGACCATTGGGTTTGTCTTACCAATTCTCTCCTATTATTGGTAGTCTAGTTGTCTAGCTTACCAGTTCTTTAGTGGCTGAGAATGTGATGCCATGTATAGTAGCTTGGTATTTAGTAAAGAATCTTAAATATTCCCTAGCAAGGTGTTCTGAGAAATGCTATAATTTCTCAAAATAAGTGGTCTAACTAGCTCTATTAAAGATAGTCTAGCTGGCTTGGTCTCCTCAAAGTTGCCTATGATCCATGGGTTCTCTTCTCACAACTGAACCTCACATTCTATTAAGTTCAACTTTTTGTAAATATTTTCAACCAATAATTGGTAACACACTTTATTTAGCTTATAAAAATCTATTTGTAACAAAAAAAGGTTTGTTCAACAATGGTGGTTTATGGTTGTAGTTTGTAAGATTACAGGTTATGACGTGCTTTAAATTTACGTGAATGATTTTATCTATAAGAGAAAGCACCAAACTAATTATTTTCTTTATAGGTTATTATGGATTCATTAAGGCATCTAGTCTCACACATATGGATCCTGTAATGCATGGTATTCTCACCCATAACATCCCCCCCACATGAGCCATCACATGTCCTCAAGTGATGTGGAGTGAATAGGATGGAAGGGATAGAATGGGGTCATAATTAGGGGTATAAGTGTGGGTTGGGATGCCATCATATGGATTTAATTGTGAGTTGAGGGATATTAATGAATGACATATTTCATGATTTAATATGCTTTTTAATATCATACATGCTGTATTAAAATAATGAATACTTTTCAATGATCAAAATATCTGACATACCTTTTTAATGATTTACCTAGGGTTACACCAAAGATTTGCATGTGAGTTTTTACATGTGAGTGATTGACAAAATGTAATGCTTGCATTTGTAGTTGTAACTAGACTAAAGTGGGCCCCTTTGAAGTGATTATGAGATCATAAGATGGTAGGCTTCTATGGTACCCTCGGCATACCTACATGTGATTCATGATAGCCTACATAGAACTGGAATAGAGGTCTTACACTTAGATGAGAGATTATTTCCCTCCTATCATAAGGTGGTTATTGTAGAACTAGGTGATCCAATTTAGGTGTTTCATGAACATGGAAGAGGGTAGTTGAAGGTGTTTTTTTTATGATCTTCCTTTGCATGAGCCTTAATGATTTACCTCTATGATATCTTACTACTTTTGGATTCTACTTAGTGACTTTGCCTTTTTATTCAGGGGAATGACTGAGTAAGTTTTGACTTTTTTACTTTAATGCTCCTTCATTCCTCCTCTGGATGGTCTGGTGTCTTCTTTGTATGCTTAAAATCTCATAGCTAAGGCCATAGCTTAGAATTTGGGAAGAACTATCCTACATGTGATTTGAGAGATGTTAGGGTATGCCTGTAGTAACCAAAAATGGTTCTTATATAAACTATAAGGTTATGCCCAACTATGGGAAAAATGCTCGAAATAGCTATAAAAGAGTCCATAACAACTGATGGAGGTGCCTGTAATAGCTAAAGAAGAGCCTATAATAACTGAAAGATGTGCCTACAATAGCTACAAAATAACCCTTAGTAACTAAAAGAAGATGAATAATTTGCTTAGAATGATTGTTTATTTTTCATTTTTATTTTTACCCCCCTAAATAACCAGCATGCTAGTTTTATATTTAGGTCTATTTTATAGTTCTAGGTAGTTAAAATGTTAGTTTTCTATCCAAAAACTACCAACAATGTCCAAAAAGGGTTTTAATTTTGGCTTTTTTTTACTCTAACTATTGCCTACAATAGAATTTTTATTTTGGGTCCTTACCAAGTCAGCAGTGAGGGTGACTGCTCAAGGACCAAGTGAGGTTCTCAATCTTCATGTCAAAGGAGGGCTATGATGTCCTCCTTTCCTTCTTCATATGTGTATTGGCTAGTTCTCCCTTTGTCTAGTGAGACATCATGTTGACCCAAAACATCATTGTATCCATTTTGTAATTATGTGTGTATGTGCTTAGAAAACTCCTCCTGAGTGAGTGGTTTTTTGTAAAACTTTACTCTATGGCCATTGATCAGTAGACAGAATCATACTAGATTAATAGTTTGGAGTTATACTACTCCATTATCATAAACATGTTAAATCTCAAATGGATCAAGCCATCTAGTCTAGAGTTTGCCCTTATGATCCTTGTATTTTGAATAAAAAAGAAGGGCTCAATCTCCTACATTGAATTACCTAGTCTTAATGTACCCATCATACCAACTAATCCATTGGTACTGTACAATTTATATGGTCTATAATACCTATTGTCTATTTTAATCTAAGGCATTTAGTTACATAAACCTTTCTTTTTATGATTCAGATATATCCATCCCAAGTGCTAGTATTGTTTGTAAGGTCTTATGCTCAAATTCTATTAGCAATATAGGTTTCTTCCCATAAACCAAATCATATGGGGTGAAACTTGTAGTAGTCTTCCACATGATTTGGTAAGCCTAAACAACTTCAAGTAGTCTAACCTCCCAATTCTTATGAAATTTACTAATAGTCTTGGTCAAAATATTTTCTAACTCCCTGTTGGTGACTTCCACCTATCCATTGGATTTTGGATGATATGGAGTTGATTTTTTATGCCTAATCTCATATTTTTGGATTAAATTAGTAATTAAACTAGTAGTGAATTGGGGTCCTTAATCAATGACTATTTCTCATGGCACACCATATCTTATGAATATTTATTCATAGAGGAAAGCTACCACCTTATCATCCTTGGCATGTGTAAGAGCCTTGAATTTTACCCATTTAGTGACATAGTTATTACATATAAGGATATACTCTTTGTTGTTGGATTTTAGATCAAAAGGTCCTACAAAGTCTAGGCCCCATTTTTCAAATGGTTTAATCACCATTTGAAGTTATAAAGGCATCTCATATGAATGTGTAATTCTCCCTATATGCTGATGTCTATCACAATGAGCAGTATACCTTATTACATATTTATGGAGTGAGGGCCAATAATAGCCTATATTCAAGAATTTTATTGTTGTATATTTGGCTACAAATTGCCTTCCATATGGTTCATCATGGTAGGATTTGAGGATATATGGAACTTTGTCTTCTTTGAGACATCTTCTAATGGAATCAGACCCTATATAGAAAATAAATCTGAATAACCATGAATACCTACCACTTTTATAAATCAAAGCTCTTCTTTGTTTAAGGAAGAAGTGATGTGGGAGTAACCTTGTGGCAAGGTAGTTAGGAATATCAGCATACCAAGGTGTGGTAAGGGTAAGGAAGAATAGGTGCTCATATAGAAATGAATCATCCACTATGGTATCTTCTTTAGGATATTATAGACGTGATAAGAAATCAACTACAACATTGTCCCTACCAAGCTTATCTACAATGGTGATATCAAATTTTTGTAATAAGAGCAACCATCTTATCACTCTGGTTGGGATAGTTAGTTTGTTTATAAGGTACCAAATGGATGTATGGTCTATATGAATAAATACTTGATACCTTATGATGTAGTGATGGATCTTGTTGATAGTGTAGACTACTACCAAAAACTCTTTTTTAGTAACTATATAATTTAATTCTACTACTTGTAGGTTCTTGCTTAAAAAATAGATATCATAATTAAGTGCTCCCTATTTTTGGTTTAGCATATCTCCTAGAGTAGTATCTAAAGTGTCTATGTGAATATTAAATGGAAGCTTCCAATCAAGACCACGTAAAATAGGTATGGTGGTCAATAATTCCTTTAATTGTTTGAAGGTTGTATCACAAGTAAGAGTCTAGATGAATTCAACATCTTTAGTCAAGAGAGTGAATAATGATGTTTCTACTTTACTAAAATTATTGATAAATATCTTGTAGTAACCAACATGTCCTAAAAAATCCTAACATCTTTCTATATCTGAGGAACATGGAGATTTTTTATGATGCTTATTTTTACAGGGTCCACATTAATTCTTTTAGTAAATACATGGTGAACTAAAACAATGCCTTCTATCATAATCATGTAGAATTTCTTGTGAATTAAAGACAAATGGTTCTCCTGACAATGTTTTATCACTTTCTCCAAGTTATTTAGGTACTCATCAAATGTTTCTCCATAAACAGTGAAGTCATCCATATAAATTTCTACACATTTATTTGTCATATCTACAAAGATACTCAAAATAGCCCTCTAGAATGTTACAAGAGAATTACATAGCCCAAAAGGTAATAAAACATAAGCATAAGGACCCTAGAGACAATTGAATGTGGTCTTCACCTGGTCCTCAAAAGCAATGTTAATCTAGTTGTAATCACTTAAGCCATCTAAAAAGGCAAAATATTTCTTCTCTACTAGTGTGTCCAACACCTAATCAATGAAGGGTAGAGGAAAATGATCCTTTCTAGGTTTTTTATTAAATTCATTTTAATCTATTCATACATGTAATTCTCTATTTTTTTGTTATAATTACCAAAGGTGAAACCCATTCACTATTTGAGATGGGGTATATAAATCTAGTGGTCAATAGTTTCTATAATTCCACTTTGACTACTTCTCTAAGAGAAAGATTCAACCTAAATTGTGGCTATCTAATTGGTTGGAAATATTATTTAATATATATATGATGTGTATATGTTTCTAGGTTGATTCCATGCATGTCTTCATAATCCTATGTAAAAGCACATTGGTTTGCATGCAACATGCTGACTAGATGCTTTTCCTCATTTGACTCCAAATTGCTATTAATAAGCAATGTTTTTCCTAGAGAGATTTCAATTTTTCATGAGAGATCATTTATATATTGATAATTGATAAATATGTGCCCATTTTCTAACTTCTAGGAATCATATAGATGCATCAAATTTGTCTACTTCCTAGAAGTTTTAAAATGGGCACTCAACACATTACAGGTGGCTGAGATCCATAGAATGAGTTTGGTAATTATTTTGGAGAACATTAGAGAGAATTATATCATCTTCTTGATTATCTAAGGTGCATGCATGGTCTATGGTGAATACAAAAATCTAGGGAGGCTACTCAACCTCATCTTCTTTAGTGCATAATGTATACTCTGGTGCCAAGGCTAACTGTGTTGGGGGATAGAGGACCAACTTCTTAATGTGGTTTCCATTAGAGATCAAAATATCACCTAATATATAACTAATGAAGGCATCAACTATGACAAGCCAATGATGTCCTAAGATAAGAGGATATCCACCTAAATTAGTCTTAGGCTGTAGCATAATAAAATTTGTAGGATACTCCCAAGAATCTATAGTAATGACAAGATCTTAAATGATTCCTTTTGGTTTGACTATATACCTATCATCCATTTGCAGCATTGTAGATGTGAGATGAATATTATTCAACTATATTTTGTGTATGGTTTCATTTATCATTACATTTATTGTAACCCCTAGATCTATCATTGTATTAGACAACTATTGATCATGGATCTAGATTGTTACTACTAGGCATCCTAGATTTGAATATTTATTTAGTGAGGTGTTTCCTAGAATAAGGTCTACCAACTGACCAATCACATGCACTGTATTGGGATCCTTCTTCTTTCTTCTATGTTTATGTAGACATAAGTTTCTAACAGCTTTGGAATATATGGGTACATCTTTGATGGCCTAAAAGAGGGGAATTTTAACACAGAGATTTTTGAGTTGTCTTATGAAATCAAATTCAAGCTCAATTACATGGTGTTGAAGGGTAAGATGTTTTAGAAATGGTGGATTTGTTTTAGCAACAACTTTATTTTTTGGGTCATAGAGTTCTTATGGTGTTGAAGGTGGGTTAACATGATCTTTTGGAGTTTCTTGATCTGACTCTATTATTATGGGTGGGGTTGGAGGTGGTATAACTTTCCCTGAATGTAGGTGAACTTCACTAATTTTCACCACATATGCTAATTAATAATTAGGTTCAGTAATGAAGGTTGGTTAAACTGACTTATTTATAGGGTTCTACATGGGTTAGGTAGGAAGCTAATTAGGCTTGGGCATAACTTCTATATTAGGCATAAGAGTAGGAGGTTGTTGTTGCTACTATGGATGGAATCATCCTTGGTGGTTTCCTTAGGTATGATTGGGTCTCTAAGGTTTCTATCACTAGTTTATGAAGGGTGGGCCTTAGGGTGGTTGCTAAACTTATATCTAAGGTGGGTATGTATTTTGTGAAGGTTGTTAGGAGGTGGTGGGGTAACTTATCTAAGATGGATGCCAATAAGAAATAAGAGGTGGGGATGCATTTAGTGGAGGATTCCAAGAGTTATTAGGGTAGCTTGTCTGAGGTGGCTGCCAGCTAAAATTAGGAGGTGGGACATTCATCCATGGACTAGTCTAGTTGGGAGTAGTATTTGTAAATTATGAGTTAAAAGAGGTAGAATTTGAAAAAGGTGGATTTTGTCCCATACCTAGATAAGATGGTCATTAAACCCATGGATTTCTTTGTACAACATTGAAAACATGATCTTCATCTCCTCCTATAGCATGTAGCTCGATTGCTTCTAGTTCTTTGATTGTAATGTTAGCTAATTTATCCCAAACCTCATGACACTTACAATTTGTCTTTTTACTCTTACAATATGGATAATATATGGTCAAATCTTGATCCAAGACTACTTGATTTTACCTTGAGTAGAGGCTATCCAATTGGGTGGCCAAATGACTAATGATATCATGTTTCATGTCCTGTAATAGGTTACTAACTTTAGATTTTGATAGGCCACTTGCAACTCCTAGTGGAAGCTTGCTGCCCCTAAATTTGTTTATGGAAGACCTAGAATGGTTATTGTTCAATTTATTGATGTTTGAAAATGGTAGATGGGAGATATCTCCCCCACTCATTAGGCCCAAGGCTTCCAAATAGTCTTCTCAAACTCCTTTTAGGAAGATGAGTTTTAGAGGTTCTTCTCCTAGTGCACTTTGCTTAAATTTTTATACACTAAACATGAACCATTCAACATAGTCTTCCAAAGATTCATCCCCTTATTGAGTCATCCTGAAGATGTCATTTATTCTATAACTTCTTCCTCATCCATATTCCTAATACTTAGCCAAAAATTTCTTTTTCATATCCTCCCAAGTGAGGACTAAATTACTACCCAATCTCATGAACCAATGAAGTGTTGAGTCCTTGAGGGTGGCTAGAAAATTTTTCAATTTCTATGCTCCTGCTTATAGTCATAAATTTTATAGAGGATATAAAATTCAAATAAAAAGGTGTCTAGGTCTTTTGAGAATGTACCTCTAAAATTAGGCAAGGTTGAGGGTGGGATATTTTTCATTTGTGTTACCCCTGTTGCATCTAGAATAAAAAATTCAAAAGTAACTATGTCTAGAGTCCCCTTGTCATCCACAAAGTCTCATTCTCTATTCATGATGGTTTTTCTTGTGATATGGATACCAAAGGTACTCAGTACCATGTCTTCAAATTTTGTATTAGTCCTTTCATCAGTACAATAGTAAACATTTATTTGGTACTCCACAGTCTTTTTTCTTGATGAGAAATTTGAAGATTCTCTTGAGCTTTTTTGGATTTGTTCAAGAAATCCTTGATGGAAAGCTATTCTGATGCTACTTTCTAGAGTGTTTGGTTTTTGAATTTCTCTTTCATTTCTCCTTACTAACTTAGCTAATACTTCTATTTTATTTTTCAAATCCAATAGTACTTCTTCTACAAGTCTCTTCCTTCAATTTGTAGTGTTTCCTTCTTCAAGAGCCCTCTGGATTATGGTATATTTTTAAATAGGATTCTTAGTTGCTGTAGGTACTTGTGGTTCTTTCTCAGTAGTAACTTGTGGCTTGTTTGGTAGGAATCTCTTCTAGGAATTTATTTCTCTCTATATAAATGTTGTGCTACACCTTTTAGCTATCTTATTCCTTCCTACATAGGATTAATGTCTTTTTGTTTTTTGAGTGTTCTAGGGGTTTTTTTTAGAATAAACAAAAAGTAAAATAAAGGAGTGAAGAAATCAAAATAACTCGAATTGAAATTTTACTTCTATAAAATAGTAAAGTTATCTACTGAAAGTGGGAAAATTACTCTAGGAAGTAGAAAATGAAAGTAGAAAAATTATCCTAGAAAATAGAAAATGAAAGCAAAAAAATTATCCTAGAAAATAGGAAGTGAAAGCAAGAAAATTAAAGGCACACTTTGTAGAAAATAAATCACTCTTGTAGGAAATAAATCTCAAAAACATGAACTATGTAAATTACAAGATTAAAAAGAGGAATTCAAGGCTATGCACCATTTACTTCCATAAACTTAGACATCTATCATAAGACATCGTAGGTCCCTCACTTGACTTGCCTAGCTAGAACTATATATCTAGGAACTTAGACATCTAACATAAGACACTGTAGTGTCCTCACTCGACTTGTCTAACTGGGTAGAATAGTACATTAACCAATATTAAAAAAATAATGATTGATTTTAGAAAATAATAATTGACACCCTCCCTAGCAATAGTGCCAAAATGTTGTGCAGATTAATTACCTAGTGAATACCAAATTCTTGAGTCTAATTAACATTAATTATCAACTAAGGGTGTGTACACTTTTCAAGGATGTCAACACTATATATGCATTATTGATTCATAAATCAACTTTATTTACTAGTTGTAGTACAATGAACTTATGTTGAATTCACTAGATAGTTATACTATGAAACTATTATGATAGAAATACAAAAATACAAAAATACTTCACACTTATAAATCACACATGCATCACACTTTATATAATTAGATTAATAACAAAATCTATGTACACACTCATAACTAAGGAGGGTTAAGATCTTCACTATATCTCCTTCTAAATGGGCCCTTCCTCATTCGAAACTAAGTTCCAATCCTTACTTAAAAGATTTACAAAAGCTTATTATAAAATCAACTTCTCATTACTCAAATCTATATCAATTAAATAATGCTACATAAGATTACAATGCAATGACTTCTATAGTTCTATTAACTATCCAATCTTCAATTTCAACTCACTAACTCCTAATATGATCTAGGCTATACCATTAAATATAGAAGGTGGTTTATTAACTTCTAACCAAAGACACCAAATTAGGAAAAATATAAATACTTTGTAAACTACCTCAGTCAAATTTCAAGTGGTTAGTAACCAAAGTTACTTATTTTAGACTTGATTGGGTTAAGGACAAGGTATATTATTTTTCTATTTTATTTCTTTTTGTCTCCTTCCCATTATCCTTGTCTTTCTCATCTTTGGTAGCACATCCAAATTTACTTACATTTATGGAGTCCATACAATAGATGTGGTCCTTTACAATATTCTATTCAGTTCCTAAGATTATTGGATGTGTCTTTAAGATCTAATCACAACAATAGATCTATTTTGTATAGTGGCTATAGGCAACCTATAGGTAAAGCCTATAGTTGCTATGGGAACTCTATAGTGGCTATGAGAAACCTATAGGTGAAGCCTAAAATTACTGTAGGAAAACTATAGTGGTTACAAAAAACCTGTAGGTGGATCTTACAATTATTTTAGGCAACCTATAGTGGTTATGGGTAGCTTGTAGGTGGAGCTTATAATTACTATAAGTAGCCTATAAATGTTGTGCCTAAAAAAGGTCTTACAACATTACGTTATCCTTGAAATGCTTATTAAATAAATTTACACAAGTATAATCTAATCAAATAAAAATCATCAATAATTCATAGCATAACACACTCACACACTCACACACACACACACACACACACACACACACACACACACACACTCATCAATACACACATAAAATCATAAATTCATTCATTTATTTGTATGAGTCATGAATGGTTATGGGGATTTACATAGAAAAAGATATATACTAGGTATGAATGAGGCTACAAAATAAAGCAATTGGTGTTCTCATCAATACCTCATTTTCCTACTATGGCACACACATCTCTATACCTCTCTTATACCCAAACAAATAACTTGGTACCTATCAATAAAAACTTCTTCCACTTCAACAACTAAATCTAATCAGTCAAATAATCTCTTAATTAATTCAACACATACCAACCTTGCATCTACTCCTATGCTACTATTCATCACTTTTGACTCAAAATCCTCTATCATGAGATCTCATCCCTATCCCTAAAAGGGGGGAATCATTATAACTATTCCTACACTTACCCAACATACCCATCCACTCTCATAAGTTGACACACCATGGTTCTTACACCTCTAGTAGTCAGATTATCAAATTCAACTTAGATCAGTTGAAATATACAATGATTCAGATTACGTGGATCACTCAACATTATTCAAGATATTCAAAGGGAGATACTTTTAGTTTATAGATACATAAACTCAAATACAATGGTTCACATTATATAGATTTATAGTGACTTTGATATAGATTCAAACTCAGATACTAGATTTAGGGGCATGTACATTACTACATGTCTCACACATATAGCTTCATATAGCATGACATAGTTATAAGACTAGATGGTAGATTATAGGCATAGTGTAGAGCACAGTGTTTTGATTTTCAATTTTGCATATGGGGCATGGAACATGTGGTTATATAGATTATTATAATATACATATGCATCACTCATACCAGATTTGGGGACATGGCAGAAATGTTCATGTTCATTGTCATCCAAGATTATATAGATGAAATGACAAGACATGCCATTCTCTTCTCACATATTTAAAAAAGTTTTAGATTACACCTAATTGTACCTATATTGTCACTAGGTTGGACTACACAACCATCTACAGTGGTTGGTCCATTACATTACCCAGACCTAGACTACATGAGTTTGTGTGAGACAGATGACAAACATTAGTTTTAAGCCTTTGAGCATTTCTCGATTCTAGTTTAGATATTCAAAGTGGTGGCATGATACATTTTACTCTTGATAGCATACACATTCTATACACACATTCCAAATTACATGAGTTTATGTAGGACAGAAGGTAGCCATTGGTTTTGAGCCTCTGATCATTTCAAATTCTAATCAGATTTAGCATAGGGGGTAAGCATTACCCTCCTTCTCCATGTTACATAGATTTCACTCCTAGATTTAGTATAAGGGGCATCCATTTCAAGGATTCCTTCTTTTATCTAGGCACTATTCAACTCTTCATCCACTTCCCTAGCTAGGAAGTGAGTTGGACCCTTTGCATCACATACATTTTCATGTAGGTAGGTTTAGGTATGCATTTTTTTCTTTCTTTTACTTTAGTACTTTATTTCATTACATCACTAGAATAAAATATATACATCCTAAATTGGTCAAATAACCACACATATCATGTGTTTTCATGGTCATTCTATAAGAGACTTCGACTGAAGAATATGACCTTATTCACAATAACTATGTCTTTTATTTTACTCATCCCGATCTCATGTCATGCTATAGACACCTTTCTTCTTATTCCAAATCATTCTAAGTTTTTCAAATATTCATTCCACCTCAACCAAGTCAATTTTCCCATGCCAATTCCATCCTCTTAGGTCTTGATCCTATAAGATAGGAATGCTAGGATTGGACTACAATGTTGGACCCTAGGTGTCTATTTCCATCACTCCTATCTAATGTCATTTTGAGTTCCAACAGTCAGTTTCCCTCACTTAATGAGTCCCAACCTATTTTTTAGCTTTGTCCTTAAGATTTCTAATATTATCTAAATACGAATAAAGCTCTCAAATTCAAAATAAAGAGTCTCCTATATAAAGGACTACACAAGGCATTTTATATCTAACACTTACTACTTTGACATAATTCATAATTAAAAATTAGTAAATAGTATAACTCAACATTCTACATCACACATAGACTTGCATACTTGATCAAGGAAGGGCCTAGGTGAAATTTCATTCTTGCATCTACCCTGTTCATTGATTATACACATTCCCTAAGGGAGAACTACATTTGATCTGAGACCCTAGATTTAGGGTTAATGTAGACAATTATTAGGTTAGTAGGGGTTCTAGATCATGTGATCATACTTCCCCTAACCCATTTTTTACCCCTTACACTTTTAATGTATCTTTTTTTCATGTGTGTATATAGATCCATGGTTTAGATATTGAAATGGACCTACAGTAAGATCTGTTGACATTCAACTCTAAAAATGTCATATATATGCTCACACAAAGACAATGGATAAAACTCAAAAAACTCAAATATCTAGGATAATAGTGATAGAAAAAGACTATAGCATTAGATCCTAGGCTATCTTATTTCAGAACTCCTATCCTTTCATAAAATGACAGATAAATCTAGATTCTTGATATCTTCCCTATCCTGCACCATAGTTTCCATCTCCTAAATCATTTGTTACAACCTATTTTTATAGATAAGTCTACTTCTCCCCATATACAATTGATTTGATTAAATTGATGTAAATATATATTTTACTATATTTTTCCCTTACTCTAGACCCTTTATTGTTTAGGAACTAAATACTAGTTTCCTATAAATAAAAAAATAGTTCTAAATTATTATTCTTCTTCCAATTGGCTACACTATGCAAATCAAAGGTAGCATTTAGGATGGGTAGGAGTAAGTATATTTAGAATTTTTATATTGATATGTATGCAATGATGGTGTTGTTTTTGACGTAGTGTAGGAACCTATCTTCTATAATCTCCCTTAAAATAACAAATATCTAAATAAGTTAATGCATGGAATGAATTCAAGTTTCGCAACTGCATAATATATTTCTTGGTGTTTGAAGGGCAATAGGTTAGTTGTAACTTGTTGGTCCTTTGTATATATTCCTTCCTCATAAGAAAATAGGTCAACACTCTCTATGACCTCTTAAAAATCCAAGCACTTAGCATAGATACCATTGAATATTATTGTATCAATAGATGTATCTGTGTATTCTTTTGAATCCTTTATGGAAAATATAGATGGCACTTGGGCTCACCTATATGCTCTAGATGAAGATGACATTTTTGGTTTCAAGTGATGGTAGAGTTTAATATCTTATTAATGATGGCTTGGTAGTTTTTTTATGTAAGTTACATATTTTTTGACTGTATCTAGGGATTTGAATTCATAAAAGGAAATATATGCTTGAGATTGATAATAATCAATGGATGTGGATTTGTTTAGCAAATCGATGTCATAGCCTTTTAGAATTCATGTTCAATTAATATGATATTAATCACCAATGTTTACAATCTTGTAACCTTCATTAATTTAAAATTGACCACTTTGTCCTAGTGGGCATGCCATGTATGATGCTTACTCATTCAGGGAGTGCCATGGTGCTATTCTTTTTGACACTTGTCAATATGTGGATTAGTTGGGGGTCAGTGTTTGCATTTGAGCTGAATCATTTGATTTAGTGAGCCAAGAGTTACAAAAAAATACTTTAAAGACCTAAATTTTATTTGGGGAGATTCATTAGAGAAATTTGTTGAAGAGAAAGTTCCCAAAGACCAAAATATTCCTACAATAAAGTTATCAAATAGAAAGTTCCTAAAGACCATTTTTTTTAAACCAAAATGTTCTTTTAATAAATCTACCAAAGATAAAGTTCTCAAAGACCAAAATATTATTGAATAAGTGAGCATGAATAATAAATATGAATGCCTATCATACATAGTAAGTTTCCATAATTTTTATTAATAGATTAGTTCCAAAAATTCATTCTAATGAAAATGGATTGCAAGAGGAAAACATATGTAACAAAGGTAATTTAATGCCAATTTTTTTTGAATTTCCATAGATAATGAAATAAGCTAACATGCAGGTACAACTATATGATGAATAAAACTTATAAAAATATAGGGTTCCCACTTGTCCATACAAAATCTAAGGTGGAGTGTATTGATTAAAACAAGTGTTGAGAGCATGATTCTAAATAATTCCTCCACTATCTATGGAGAAATATAAAAATTAAAATAAGTGCAAATGTGGAGGACATGTTTACAAAAACTACCCTAATTGAATCTAGGTGTGTTGAATTTTGAATAAGTGTGGAGAACATGCTTTCAAAGTGTGCCCCTACTAAATCTAGTGTGTTAAATATTGAATAAGTGTGGATAACATGCTTCTAAAGCATACGCCATTGAATCTAAAAAACTATGCCAAATGTGGAGAATGAACCTATATGACATGTCCCCACTGATATTCCCCTCTTTAAGGTGAGGGAAGAATAGAAATTAGTAGTTACCTCACCTCAAAATAATAATATAATTGAATAATTTGTGAATGTAACTATGTAGCATATAGAAGAGCATGTCTGGGTAAATGTAGTATTGAAGTGCATAAAACAATGTGATCACATGAAGGCCTAAGATGCATTATAAAGATTATGGAAACATCTAGATAGTAACAATACAATATCAATAAGCAAATTAAACACACAAACAACACTAAAAAATAATTCAATATATAATAGTCCTAGGAGACCTCAAATAAGGGGCATATTTAAATGTTGCATAATTGAAGGGACATGACTTATTCAAACATCCATAAAATTAAGAATGACATATTCAAATGTCCATACAATAAATAATGACATATTAAATGTCAACGAAAGAATAAATAGGCATGGGGGCCACAAATAAAGGAGCATACTCAAATGCTTGAATAAACAAGACAATATCAAGTCAAGACACTTAAGGAAGTGCATAAAGGAATACATAAGAAACCAACATAAAAATATCATAATAGCCTATAGATCAAATGTATTATTAAAAAATGTCAAGTAAATAGCATATCAAGTACTAAGTATAAGATATAATCATGGATAAAGTCACATGTAAATACGTATATGAGATCAAAACATAATAATGTAAAGTGACCATATAATGATATAACCTAGAAGTATCATGATCATAAATGTGGATTCCCCTAATATCCATATGGCATGAGTATAGAAAAGACCCAACATCTAAAATAGGAATAGATCATGTATATGTGTATTATTGTATTACACTCGCATAAAAGTGTGAGACACATGAGTATGTAGAATTAACTGATATGCCATTCATCAACATGGAACTAACACATAAATTCCAAGGAACCAATAAAACATGTAGGTGCCAAAAGTGTTTTTAGATTTTTGAATGTTTTTTGATATTTTTGGAATATGTGAAGAGGAAAGATCATCCTATGATCTCATCTAGAGGATGATCATTGGTATCTCCCCACTTGTAACCTTGTGCGAATAATTTTTGGTACTACTAAGGAGCATGTGTAGGTGAAATATCTATCACTATAGTACTTGTGATGCTTTGTGTATTTATAATAGGACTCTATGGTTGTGAAGGGATAATAGGAGTACTAGGGGTTTGTGGGACCCATTTTTATGTGTTATATTGGTTTTTTGGAATAAAAATAGTAGAAACATGTTTAGGTGCTCTAGATGTCTAAATATGGTGTGTAATAGAAAATAGAGATTATTTGGAATCCACTATGTGTCTGTGATGTAATTATCTCTCAAGTACTAGCTACTTATTAAAGGGGATTGTCTGTTGCTTACTCTTTTATGGTGGATTAACCTTAGTAGGTTTGATATTTAGCTTTCTAGGTATAAGTTTTTATTGTTTAAGAGAATGCTCATATGGGATTATAAAAACTATAATTACCTAATTGGCATAAATTTACTTAACACACCTATACATTGTAGAAGGGATTGCTCAAATTGCATGGATCCAAGGTATTCCCAATAGCATATCAAAGATTCATGTGGAATGTATAAATGAAAAGGTAGTAACCACATGTGTGGGACTAACCTATAAAGGTAGGTCAATCTTGCTAAGTACCTTATAGGATGTCTCATTGAATGTTCTAATTGATATAGTAAAAGGATATAAATCATGAAAAGTATAACCCAAATGCACAAGTAATGTTATGGTACAAACATTTTGAATTTCACCATTATTAATCATAACACTATGTATAGGTTGGTGATCAAGGAATGCTTAAATGAATAAATAATTAAGATTAGAGACATCATCCTTGATCTTAGTATCATCAAAATTAATAGGTATTTGAACCATATGAGGTATATGTAATGTATAAGTACCAATAATCCCATGTAATGGGTGCCCATAATGTGATGGCATAGGATGTGAATTATATGCCATTTACACTTTTGGTTCCTTCTTAGAATGGTTTTGCAAAAGATTGTTAAATAGTTTTTATTTTTGGTGATCACCAGATTGTGAACTTGATTCCTTAAGAGGATCATCAAATTTAATATTTTTGTCATAAATAAGGTCTTGGATCTTATGATTCAAAGTAAAAAAATGTTTGTAGTATGTTTAGGTCCCTGGTGATAATAATAATAAGCATTCACATCAGATCCTTTGGGTGGAGGTCTATTCATATCAACCTCTATAGGAAGAGGGAGAGATATAAGATGACACTTTACTATCCATGGGAATAATGAAGTAGAAGAATCAGGTCATTTTGTGAATTATCTCTTTGGTGCATTAGATAAGACAAGCTCATTAGGTTGCTAAGAAAATATGTTAACCATGTTAGTTGTTTCTTTTTTAGGCTTAGTAGGTGTTACCTTGTATCTTAGTTTGATTATAAATTTGGAATTGAATGTAGATTCAATTGGTGTTTTTGCTACATGCTTGAGCTTATTTAATGAAATAAGTTTCATTTCATTGTCCCGTATAACATGGCATAAGTCATAAAAACAATTGAACTTCTTGACAATAATGGACTCATGTAAAGGAGTAATCAAATTTTACTTGAATATGTGTTGAAACTCTTTATCTACCATAAAATTAGTCATTTTATCCAATAGTGTCTTGTACCTCAAGACATATTCATTGATAGGTTCATTTATTCCATATTTGATTTTGGAAATTTGACCATAAGATTTTTTTCATAAATATTAATGAAAGAGTGTGCCAAAAATTGATCTATAAGAGGTTTGAATGCTTCACATATTGGAGAGGTAAATCATAAAACCACATTAACGCATAGTCCTTGAGGCTTCTTAGGAATAATTTGGTCAAAAATTTATCATTGGATGCATAGTTAAGGCATGTCGCATAAAAGGATCAAAGATGTTATTTAAGATCACCCTTGCCATCATAAAATGTGAACTTAGGTGCAATAAAAATTGTTTACTAAAGTAGGTTATTTAATTTAACTCACGTTCACTTAGGTATTTATTTATTACCATTCACTTATTTTTGGATATTTCATTTATCTTATTTTAGATATTATGAGATATTATATATCTATCTTTTAGATATTATGGGAATAATTTATAGTTGTTTCTATCCTTTAGGGATAGTTATCTCTTAGTCCTAGTCTTGATCTATAGCTTGATCTCTTAGTTATGATTGATCTCTATCTTGATTTTTTAGTTAGGATTGATCACTTAGCTTGATCTCTTAGTTAGGATTGATATTCATTGCATATATATGCAAGGCTTATTCATTTTATTTGCAATGGAAGTTCTAGAGATGTAATATATGATATAGTTTCTCTTTGCAATCAATCTATAAGTCTATTATTTTAGATTCTTGTTGCTATGAATATAATGTTATGCTAACACCTAAAATCTTATGGCTTGGAACACTTTGTTTTTTATTCCTTTTAAGGTAACAGATCCTTTAGGTGTTATATTCATATATTTGTGAGTTTACTACAAGTGCATTTTTTTATTTCATATATCCAATTTTGGTAGGAATATATACGTGTTTTTTATTATAAGAATATTTTTTGGAGCTTCATAGAGAAAATCTGAGTTCTCCGTTGCATTTAGGGTGTCTAAGAAGGCCAAATCTATCATTTGAAAGTGTAGATTTACATTTTTTCATTAAAAAACATGTATTTTCTTCTACAAACTACTCTCTAACTATACATAGTTGCACCAAATATTTTTTTAGTTTTATGCACCTTAATTTTAGCTTTCCAAATCATTTTGAAAAAGTTATCATAGTTTTACTAATTGCTACTAGAAACAAAAAATATATCTTAGGAGATAGTTACTCAAGATTTTTTATTATTTTTTCAATAAAAACAATATATTGTGGGCAAATTATTTTTCACTTTTATATGATTGAATATATCCTTGGTTCAATTTTAGTCCAATGAGTGGCTAGAAGGCTATGTTCCTTTTGTTTGGGTCACATTATTTTAATTTATGTTGACATGTTTATTTATTTGACCCATTTAAGATGGAAAATATGTATTAACTATATATTTTGATTGACAACTTGAAATTGAGTGTTTTTTTTTTTTTTCAAAAGTGTATGCTTTTTAATACCAAATCTATTGGTATCATTTATTTTGTAAAAAATATTAAATTATAAAGTGTCAAATTTTGGGGTAATTATTATTTTTGTCAATAGATGTTAAATTATTAATGGGAGATTTATTATTTTGGTAGGGTTCTTATTCTTCTTCCTAAATTTCTTCTTATTTTTTTATAATGGATTACCATTTATTTGAGCACCTAAACACCTCAAATTACAATACTTAGAAGATTAAAATGAAAATACACTTACAACATAAATGTTTATGGAGAATGGTGCTTGGTGACATTACACACTTTTAGATGAGGAAGGTATTGCATAGATTGCATGCATGAAATATGAGGCTCTTTTCTTGATTAGAATCCATATTTCAAAAAAAATTAAGTCCTATGTCACATGTGCCACATCACCTAAAGAAGTTTGGGATAGTTTTGTATCCTTATTTGGGAAGGATACTAAGTCTTCTAGGTCTTTTAAACCCTCTTTTACTCCAAATCCTTATATTCCACTTATTTATCCTCTTCTAAGTGAGGATTTATTTTTTTATGATGATAAAATGTGAACTTAGGTGTAACAAAACTAGTTGGTAAAGGGTAAAAATATATCTCAAGTGCAAGAGGGTTATGTAACACATCTTGGGAATCAATAGCATTAAGAGAATTTAAATCATTTTGTTCAATGTTTTTAACCATGTCCTCTAATTTATTTATAACTTTAAGGAGTGTTTGAAATATGAAACTTTTGGTATTTAGATTATAAAGTTGAGTAGTCATCAAATAGGATGTAATCATGATTTGAATAGGCATAAAAATTGGCATTTGAGTTGAAACATTTATTAGCCCCATTGTAGATTTAACAATATTAGTTTTAATAAATAAATGTTTTAATACATATCATGTGCTCCCACAAGATGTATTAGGTTGTAATGTGTTTAAGGGGAGAGTTTTTGGTATATATGGATGACCCATAGTTATAATAACATGATCAATAGATGGACCTGTTTGGTCATTTATGTTTTTTTCATTCTTAGTTTTTGAAATGGTTTTTAGGATTTCATCAATATATACAAGGTTTTGATGAATACACTCAAAATAATGTAATTAATTACACTTTATCATGATCTATTTGCTCTTGTTCATTGGTTTCATTAGACTCACAATTTTCATTATCAAAATCTTCTTCTAGGATAACCTCACCAGTATGTTTTTCATTCTTAAGATTAGTATCATCATGATCTATAAGATTCAATCCCCCATTAGTTTGAGAAATGTTAGTTTGTGGGAGAGGAATATCAATGTGTTAAATATCCAAACCTACCAATTTAGGGTTATGCCTAGGTTGCATACAAAATAATATAGGTAGGAAATGAAAAATTATAGTAATCTAAAACCCTAGATAATTGAAAACCATATGAATAAAAAATGTTTATATTCATATGAAATGGGTTCACCAAATGTTTAATCCTAAATATATATATTGGGGTTATCTAGGATTAAATGGGTTATAAATAACTTAATGTACAAGGGTGATAAATTATCTCTATAACAAACCAATTAGATTCTAAACTCAAATATAACATATACTAAATTCATTAAAATAAGATAGGCTAAAAATAATAAGTAAAAATATGCTTGTTGGAAGCACAATGACTAAGAGGGGGAGGGTGGGGTGGGGGCGGGGGGGGAGTGAATCAGTCTTCAAAACATTCATTCTATGCCACTTAACATTCATGAGCTATTCATACAAATATAGAGATCAATCAAAGCACATACAACCATACATATGCAATTTAAGAACACATCATATATATGTAAAATCCTCAAGGGGAATAAAACCCACTGATATATAAAAATGGACTATAATATTATAAGACAAAAACCACATTTATTGAATCACCAACTCCACATGGATCACCAACCCCACATGGATCACCAACCCAAACTAGCCAAGCACCTACTTGACTAGGCTTTAGTAAGCACCCACTGTTAAAGAGGCACGGACACCCTAGATGAATCAACACAAACTTATATAATTGATTGATTTTATCACCTTAAAAACACTATGTTTCTCAACAAATAGATTATCACCACTTCTTCATCACTTCATACTCTTATTCCTCTCAAACTACCTTCTAGACCTCTTCGCTCAACTAGGTCTATTTAAGACTGATTAGGTTATATGACCTTGATATTCATATGAAGACACACTATAATATATTAATTATATATCCTATAAAACCCTGTTATTTTATACAATACCTCTTTCTTCTCAATAATGTTTTATTTTATTCACATACTTTTAGCTTACTATAATAGGCCTAAAACTGCCTTGTATATATACCATTCCTTGTTCATATAATACTTACTTAGATAATCACCCTTAACCTCTTAATTAAGCCATGTAATATGTCTTATTTCATCTCATAAACATTATTAAAATTAATATTTAATCCCTTTTGGTAAATAATAACTCTATTAGACCTCATTTCACTTTTAGATCTCATGGAGACCTAATTGCATTAGGTCTGTCTAGTAGCACGTTAACATTTGATCCATTGGAACACATTTCACATCCATATATATCAATATTATTTCATAAAAAACTCAAATAAATATATAAAACATCCTTTGAGATCCATAACACTTTTTAGGTTCAATCACCACTTGAAAATTTCATTAGCACTATTCACATTAGGACTTTAAACACATAGAAAAGTCTATCTTAAACAACTAAAGATAACACATCATTTAGCCACACAACACAAAAATAAATAAATTATATATAAATAAATTATATTAATAATATCACCATATTCACTATACACTTCCACTCAGGGCATATAGCCTCAAAAACACCTCTGCAACTCACTCAAAACTGCCAATTTTTTTCAAAGAGTAGTCATGGTGACTCAAAATTAAAACACTTGTATATAAAATTTAAATGAATTATTATGAATTTAAATGATACTATGATATCATTATACCATTATCAAATATAAATATCATATGGTCAAATGGAAAATATTGGTCTTGCAGACCAATCTCATGACCTTATATCTCACTATCTCATCTGAACCAAATAGGTCAACTTGTGAGTAACTTTTTCACTATATTCACTAACCCAAAAAACTTATGAAAAACATTAAAATGTATTAAAATTATTTAAAAACATCTCTATGTATTTTGTTTCATCATTATATCATGAAAACACATTCTTAATCATCTTCTCACTACTACTTGGGTTTTTCACTATTTACACCATTAAGCCTATTAGCGACTAGCTAACTTAGATGCCTAGTTTAGAAAAATTTAGGACTATAAAATTTATATAAACCTTAATATACATAAAAAAATATTTTATACCTTCTTCCTCCATCCATTTTATTATTATGTCTAATGCAACTTTTGACTTCTACAATAACTTCTTAAAAAACAAGCCTATTACTCAACATTTTCTTCTCCTATCTCTAACCAATACCAATTAGAGGTACCTAAGAGAGTCCAATAAAATATAAAATATCTTATCTAATCATACCAATATATAATTATCAATCTTGAGAAAAATCTATAACATCGGGTCTTTATTAGGTTTCTAATAGGGTTTAAACCTTTTTCCATTGTTAACATTCATTCATAAAGCATATCCCTTCAATACAAAAAATAATGCCTATAATTTTTATCTAGGACCCTTACACATATACCATGAAAAATTAACTTCCCATGCAAATTTTTGACAAGCTAATGAGTATAATAAAATCCTTCTCGAGTTGACAACCCTTCATTCTGAACACTTGAGATACCTCCAAATAACTTTTCATGCCTTGTCCTTCAAAATATGACCTAAAAATACATGAAATATATTGAAACAACATACCTCACCTCTAAATTTTTTTATATTATCTCAAACACCTTGAAATATAAACATGACCCCTCATTAGGCCACACTCTCTTTCTCTTTGTTCTCTAGACCTTGACCTACAACCACATTAGGCCTTAAAACTAACCTTCATGCCTCTTTCCATGAACTCTACACCTCACTCATATACTAAATAAAAATATTTCATGATTAGACACTAACATACATCCTTCATATTCCTTGAAAATTTATCATGATACCTCATTAGGCTAGGCAAGGTCTAGGAGTGGTCTAGGTGCAAATTTGGTCTGAAGGTCCTACCCCTGTCAACTCACCCTAAGACTCTCATGAATGATCCAATGCCTCAAATACATGATAAATAAACCTCATATAACCACTCATTCCTATGTGTACTCATCTCACCAATCCACCATACTCATACCTTCTTGCAATCTCTTCATACTATGACTAAGCTTAGGCTACTCAAAGACTTGTACCTTCATGCAACCATAAGGCATTAGTTTCCTTCAAATTATCTCTTTTGACTTAAAATTATTTTTTGTGAAAAAACCCTTAAAATAAAACACTCCATCAATTCCCCTTGTCACATCAACACACTACCAAGTAGGTACACTCTCTCAATGACATCAATCTCATGTAAGATACACCTTTGACATCAATGATAATAATCAACAATCTCACCCTTTGTCATTAATGGAAACCACTCTTATAAAATTATCTCAACAATAAACTTCTCCCTTATTTTTAAATTTATCTCCATTTTACATAAATGACAAAGTGATGTCTGTAACTTTTTGGATCACACTGCTTGCAACCAAAACAGTCAACACACAGGACTATGAGTTTATGAGTCATAATACAAACATGTTCCCTTATCTCCATGAATACCTTATTATAACTACTCACCTATTATTTGAGCTAATTAACCACATAAATGTCTCCCCCTAAGTACTTGGATTCCTTAATGATTGGTAGGGGAAATAATTACACCCAATTCCTGTCTTAGATGTTCAAATATTGCCTTTGAAAGTGGTTTGGTCAAAATGTTTGCAATCTGATCCTATGTAAAAACATGTTCAAATATTAACCTTTTTTCACTTACTTTCTCTCTTATAAAATTATACCTAATGGGAATGTGCTTCATCATTAAGTGAATGATAGGGTTCTTTGAAACACTTATAACACTTGTATTAGCACAATAGATAGGGCTAGGACCATCATACTCTACCTTGTAGTCTTTCAAGGTTTGTCTCATCCATAGGACCTAAGTGAAACATGAAGCTATTACAATTTACTCAACTTCACAATTGGATAATGTTACTAATGGTTTATTTTTGCTTATCCATGAAACAAGACACCCACATAAGAATAAATCTCCTTCACTGGTACTCTTCCTATCATCTAGACTTCCTACCTAGTCTGAATATGTATAGGTTGTCAAATATAACTCCTTACTTCTTTAATACAACAACCCAAACTCCATAATCCCCTTGAGATACCTGAGTATCCTTTTAACTATTTGAAGATGATTTTCCTTTGTATCTACTTGAAATCTTCCCACAAGACCTATGACTTACATGATGTTAGGTCTAGAGGTAGTGGTGTATAGAAAACTTCCAATAATTAACCTATATGACATCTAATTGACCTCTGGAGACTCATATTCCTTGCTTAACTTACACCCTATGATCATAAGTGTACTATTTTCCTTGAAATCTTCCATATCAAACTTCTTCAACATCTCTTTTATGTACTTGGCTTGTGAAATAAATATACCTTTTTTAGATTAAGTGATTTATAACCCAAGAAATAATTATATTTCTCCCAAAATGGACATCCCAAAAATTTTATACATCACCTCCACAAAGTCCTTGGTCATGTTCTCATTATTTCCAAAAAATATGATGTCATCCACATAGATAACTACTATTAACTAATGGTCATCTTTAGTCTTTATTTATAAATTACTATTTTCAACTCCTCTTTTGAATCCTTGATCCAATAGATACATGACCAACCTACCATACCAAGCTTTAAGAGCTTGATTTAGACCATAAAGAGCCTTTTTCAATCTACAAACATAATCCTTGTCACCTGATAGTGAGAACCCCTCAAGTTTCTCTATGTACACCTCCTCTTCCAAATTCTCATTTACAAAGGTATATTTGACATCCATCTATGTACACCTCATCTTACAAATTCCTATTTACAAAGGCATATTTGACATCCATCTAGTATACCTTGAACACTTTGAATCTTGCATATGCTAAAAACAATCTAATGGCCACCTATTTTGCTACTAGTGTAAAGGTCTCTTCAAATTCTAACCCTTTAACTTGTACTTATCCCTTACACACCAATATATCCTTGTTCTTATTGAATTCTCCATTTTCATTCAACTTGCTTCTAAACATACATTTTATGTCAATGACATTCTTATCTTTAGGCCTAGGAACTAGTTACCAAGTCTCATTCTTCTCTATTTGGTCTAACTCCTCATTCATAAAACCTATCCAAAATTTGTCTTTACTTGATTATATAAGATTATTAGGTTCAATATTAGATAATATAGAAACATTCACTTGATTTAGATTACTTACCAGTCTTTTCCTTGTTTATATACCTACATTCTTATTGCCAATGATTTAATATTCAGGATGATCTTTTTAAATCTATATTGAGGGGATTTTTGAGTCTTGTCTCTCCTCAAATTATTATTCTTCCTCATCAACCTCTATTGTTTCCTCTTCATTCTTAAATTACAAATTATCTAAAGGCTCCTTTGACTATGAGTGTGATTTCCTTGTCTCATTAATCTTTGCATTGGTGCTTTCCACTATCTTTTGTAACCTCTTGTTATAACATATATATATATATATATATATATATATATATATATATATATATATATATATATATATATATTGATCTCATTAATGAGCATCCTAATAATATACCTTCATCAAATATAGAATGAAACTTTTCTAAGTCTTCATCATCTTTTTTGATGAAACATTTGATCCCAAACACTCTAAAGTGTTCCATATTAGTAGGTCTAATTTTCCACAATTCATAATAAGTCTTGTTGCCATTAGTCCTTATTTAACTTCTATTCAAAATATAGACTATAGTTTTTACTACTTCTCTCCAATATATATTAAATAATATAGACTCATTTATCATAATTATTGACATCTCTTGAACTATCCTATTATTTATTTTCATTACCCCACTCTGCTAAGGTGTCCTAGCTATTGAGAATTGTCTCCTTATTTCATGAACCTCACACAAGTCATAAAACTCATTAGATCAAAACTCTCTTCATCTGTTAGATATTATGAACTTGATCTTCCCATTCTTATCATTCTCAATAATAGACTTGAATGTTTTGAACTTGTTAATAGACTTTAAATTTTCTTTCAAAAATGCTACCCAAGTCATTCTTGTGTAGTCATCTATGAGTAACATGAAGTATTTATCTCGTTAAATGATTTGAATTCTTTTAGGCCCAAAAATATCAGTATGTATTAAATCCAAGGGTCTTGTAGTAGATTACTTCTTAGATTTGAAACTTATTCTAGTCTACTTACCATGTTGACATGCCTTGTAAATTATGTTTGTAGGTTTGGTGATCTTAGGCATGTTCTTAAAAGACTTCTCAGTGCTTATCTTGACCATATTGTCAAAGTTTAGTTAACCTAACTTTCTATGCCATAGCCAAATTTAATCCATATTAATCATAAAGCATCTCTCCTTCTTTATTTCATTTAAGACATATAGAATGTTCTCAAACCTCTTAGCATTGGCAATTAGCATTCTTGATTTGGCTCTCCTTATATCACACCCTCTATCTTGAAATGTTAGTGTGTGTCCTTGGTTACACATCTGAATTACACTAAATATGTTATGCTTCAAACCTTCCACATGAAACACATTTTATATCTTGGTCTTCCCATCATCCAAACTTAACATACCCTTACCAATTATATTGGTAGTTGTGTTGTCTCCAAATATCACTATTCCTACAACATTCTTCTTTAATGAGATGAACTTGTTTTTGTCTCTTGTCATGTGGCTTGAGAAACCACTATCTATATATCATTTCATGTCTTCATCTTTAATGTGAAAGGTAGTTTGAGCTATCATAGACTCTTCTTTAGTTTCTTGCTCTTCCTTAGTGAAAAATCCATCTTGATTCTTGGGTTCAATATGATTAGTCCTTGATTACACATTTGACTTACACTAAGAAAGTTATTTTTAAATCCTTCCACATAAAACACATTTTATGTCTTGGTATCTCCATTGTACAAATTCAAGATACCCTTACCAATTATATTGGTAGTTATGTTGTCTCCAAATCTCACTATTCCTACAATATTCTTCTTCAATGAGATGAACTTATTTTTTTATCCTTTCATGTGGCTTGATCAACCACTATCTATATACCATTTCATGCCTTCATCTTGAATGTGAAAGGTAGTTTGAGCTAGTATATAATCCTTATTAGTCTTTTGTTCCTCCTTAGCAAATAATCCATCTTGATTTCTAGGATCAATATGGTCAGTCCTAACTTTCTTTGGCTTCCACACCAATTTTTGAACCTTTTCATGTACTTTATAAGCTCCATATACCATTTAATTCCTCTTTAATGATCACTCCTTATCCCATATTCCCATGATAACTCATCCCTTGAGAACTTTTTTATAATCACTTACTTTATGACCAAAGATATGATAAGAAAATAAACAACAATTTAAAGAATTGGAATACCTCATTATATTGGGCTACTTGATTGGTCTCTTTATGTTGAATTTAATGTTGGTTCTCTTAAATTTTTATGGCTTCTCACGCTCTTTATATAAATTTCTCATCTTGTCTATGAGTTTCTCATGTTTAACCTTCAAATAATCTATCTCTATGTTCAAATGATCATCTTCAACTTATTTCAATCTAAACTTTGTATTGAACACCTTCTAACTGATTCTTAAGATCCTTGATGATCTTCTCATCCCTTTTGGATTATTTGACCCAATCATTATTCAAGGTATAATTATGTTCCTTAAGATCCTTGAACATATATATTAACTCAAGATTCTTCTTCTTTTGATTATTCAAATCATCTAAGGCACTTATGAGCTCAGATTCAATATCAACTTTAACTTCTCCTTCTTCATTGTCATAATAGACTTATTCAGCATACATGTTGTCTTCTTGATCACTAGATATATTGTGCTTCTTAGGATCACCTTCAAGTTGTTAGGCCTACTTCAAAGCACAAAGATCTGATACAAATTTTTGGAATCACAATGACTAAGAGGGGGATGAATTAGTCTTCAAAACATTTATTATATTCCACTTAAAATTCATGATCCATTCATACAAACATATAGATCAATCAAAACACATGTAACCATACATATGAAATATAAGAATACATAATATATGCAAGAAAATATAAAGGTAAATAAAACTCACTAATCTATAAAAATGGAATACAGTCCTACAAGACAAAAAATAAATTTGGTTAAGTACCAACCTTACATGGAACACCAACCCCAACTAGCCAAACACCCACTTAACTAGGCTTTAAAAAGCACCCACTTTCAAGGAGGCATAACACCCTTAGATGAATCAAACCAACTTAGACATATGATTTATTTGATCAAATTTAGAGCAATATGTTACTCAACCAATAGATGATGACCACTTCTTCATCTCTTCATAGTCTTATTCCTCTCAAACTGCCTTCTAGGCCTCTTCGCTCAACTAGGTCTCTTCAAGACTGATTATGTCATATGACCTTGATATTCATATGTAGACACACTATCCAATATTAATTATAGATAATATACACTATTATTATGGTATAAAATATATCCTTATGATTTATAATGTTCTATTTTATTCACATACTCTTGGCTTACTATAATAGGCCTAAAATTGCCTTCTATATATATCATTCCTTGTTTATATACTACTTAGTTAGATACTCATCCTTAACCTATTAGTTTTTACATGTAATATGTATTATTAAATATAATAAAAATTATTAAAATTAATATTAACTCTATTTTTTTATATCATAACTCTATTATACCTCATTTCACTTTTAGGTCTCATGGAGACTTAATTGCATTAGGTCTGTCTATTACCACATTAACATTTAATCACTTGGAACACATTTCACCTCCATAAATGTTAATATTAATTCATAAAAAACTAAAATACACCTTATAAAACACACTATGATCTCTATAAAAAAATTTAGGTTCAACCACCACTTGAAACATTCCATTAGCACTGATCACATTAAGCCTTTGAACACACAAAATAGTTTATCTTAAACAACTAAAGATAACACATCATTTAGCCACAAAACCATAAAAATAAATAACTTATATATAACCTAAATGAAATAAATAATATAATCATATGAATTATGCACTTCCACTCATGGCATAGAGCCTCAAAAACACCTCTGTAATTTACTCACTTAGAACTGTCAATTTTCTTCAAAGACCAGTCATGGTGACTCAAACTTATAACACATGTATAAAAAAATTAATTAAATTATGATGAATGTATATGATCATATGAGATAATTATACCATTATGAGATATAAATATCATATTTTCAAATTGAAAATATTGGCCTTGCAAACCAATCTCATGACCTTATATCTCATTGTCTCATCTGAACCAAACATGTCAAATTTTGAGCAAATTTTTCACTATATTAATTGACCTCTAAAACTTATTAAAAAAATTAAAATGTATAAAAAATATTTAAAAATATCTATATGTAATTTTTTTCATCATTCTATCATGAAAACACATTCCTAATTATCTTCTCATCGTTACTTAGGTTTTTCACTGTTTATACCATTAGGCCTATTAGCGACTGGCTAATTTGGATGAATATTTTAGCACACTTGAGGAGTATAATATATATATAAACCTTCATTTACAAAAAAATATTTTTTACCTTCTTCCTCCATCCATTTTCTTACTATGTCTAATGTAACTTTTGACTTTTACAACTTTTTCAAAAATAAGCCTATAACTCAACATTTTCTCTCTCCTCTCTAACCAATACCACCTAGAGGTACTTGAGAGATCCAAATACAATATAAAATATATTACATAAGAATAATAATCCATTATAATCACTTTTGAGAAATATCTTCAATATTGGGTCTTTATTAAGGTTCTAAGAGGGTTTAAACCTATTTCCACTCTTAACGATCATTCATAAAGCATTGCCCTTAAATCCTAAAAATAATGCCTAAAATTTTGATCTGGTACCCTTAAAAATATACCATCAATAACTTAGGTACCCATTAAAAGTTTTTAAAATCCAATGAGTACAAGTAAATCCTTCTTGGGTTGAGAACCCTTCATTCTAAGCACTCGAGAGACCTCCAAACACCATTTTATGCCTTGTCCTTTAAACTATGACCTCAAAATACATGAACAAGCTTAAAAAAACATACCTCACCAATTAAAATTATTATATGAGCTGAAATACCTTGAAGTATGATTATGACTCCTCATTAGGCCACACTCTCTCTATTTTCTCTCTAGACCTTGACTTACAAACCATATTAGGCCTTAAAAATGACCTTCATGCCTCTTTCCATGCACTCTTAAACTTACTCACATACTAAATCAACCTCTCTCATAATTAAAAATTTCCATACATCCTTCATATGCCTTGATAATAGATCAAGATACCTCATTAGGCTAGGTAGTGTCTAGGAGTGGTCTAGGTGCAGACTTGGTCTGAAGGTCCTACCCCTATAGGCTTAGATTAAGACTCACATGAGTGATATAATGCCTCAAATACATTATAAAGAAACATCGTACAACCAATAACTCCTATGTTCACTCATCTCACCAAGCCACCATGCTCATACCTTATTACAAGGTCTCTTCATGCCATGACTAATCCTAGGCTACTCAAAGACCTATACCTTCATGAAACCATAAGGCATTAATTGCCTTAAAATTTTCTCTTTTTCCTTAAAATTATCTTTCATGAAAACACCATTCAAATACAACACTCTACCAACTATGCACACTCTCTAAATGACATCAAGCTCATGCAATATAAACCTTTGACATTAATGATAATACTCAACAATGTTAGATATGGAAATGAAAAATAAGTAATTTACTTATCTAGTTCTCATGTTGACATAATTATAGATCTATAATAGAGAGGAAGAAAATTGGAAGAGGATTATATAACAATTATCAAACTTTAGATTGAATGCCTCAAGAGTTGTAGACACTAACATCAACCTAGGATGGTTGCATAAATTATAGTATCAAAACATGATGCATGTGTATTATATGGAATAGCTAATGGAAAATTTTACAACTAGTTGTATTATTCTAGGTTTATCTTCACATACACTTTGATGCATTTAAATCTTGGTCATGGATTATCGCTCATAAAATTATAAAACCCTAGTTTTTCATCTTCATAGTGACATTAGAAAAAAATGGGTTGGTGAACTCATAGTATTGAGCTGACCATAAATACCCCTCTATAAATGAGCACTACTTACATAGATAATACTCTAAAGAGGGCCTTATATTGATGTAGTTATCCCTTATGTTTTGGATTATGTGGGAATCATGTAATATGTGGAAAGTAAGTACAATGATGACCTAGATTATAACTTGTAAAATGAAGATATTAGGTTGTTTGTTTAGTAATTTATACCTATGTATGTGCTTTACATATTAATTATATAAAAATATGAAAAAATATGGAAGCTTTGCTTTATCGAGTGCTTGATCTAATGCTTTGATAAGTTTTATTAGGTATTTTATATGTTTTTTATGTGAGGAATGAATGAGGATTGATCTTGTATTTATATCAAACCATTTTTAGAAATAACTTGCATTAAAACACTTAGGCTAACCAATAGTATATGTTTGATTTTAAAATTAGATGACTTTAGGGAACTAGACACTTATGTTGGAGTATGACACTTTCATTGATGTAGGTGTCTACCTGGGATGCTAGTGTCTAGGGAATAGGAAAGTAGGTACAAACTCAAAAATTATAGAGGTGGGAAGATAAACAAGTTTTAAACATTCTATTAAATATATCAGGTTTGGTTCATCAACTTAAGATTGGTCAAACCAAGAGATAGTCCAATGGGCACAAGATAGAATGTATGTGAGACTTATGAAAATAGGAAAGGTCTAGAATTGAGATGAATATCCAAGGTTTGAGTTTTCCAAGTGTGAAAGAATAAGGTGTTATATAATCCATAAACATCATCTATAACTTATTCATTTTTTTGATCCATCTTAGGTGTAAAATAAGGAAGATATAGGTTTTTGATAGAAACACCAACTAATCTAGGGCTACACCTAGTTTGCATACACATGATAGAGTAAAACTAAAAAAAGTAGAAATGAAAAACCACATAATATTGAATATATTAAGATAAGATAGAGTTTTCATAAATAAAGAGGTTCACTAAATTTTTAACCTTAAATTTAAATGTGTGAGATAATTTAGGGTTAAGAATATAGAAATGAATAAGCATAAGGGTGATAAATAGATCTATAGCAAGTCAATTAATTTTTGAACTTAGATAAATAATATTTATAATTTAAATATTGATATATGTTAAAAATATAAAGTACAACTATTAATTGATATTACAATAAATTAGAAACAAGAGTAATTAACTGGTTCACTATACATATGCATATCTGGGTTTAAATAGGCTAGAAGTGAATTGGATGAAGATTATATAATTTTACACAATGTGGCCTTAAATGCTTTAATTGGATTAGGATGATTATGTTGATGCTATTATATGATTTATATGTAGGTGTCAAGTGTATAATAGTGACTAGATTTGGATGTGATCACCTAGAGCTTTTTGGGGTTTCTATCACATTTATTCTGATGTGTATAGATCTTGTTCATAGGTTGTCTCTCTTTGTCAAATGATAAAAACCTAGCTTCCTCACCCTTTTAATGACTATGGAAAAGATGGTTTAGTGGGTACATAGTGTTTAGTTGCTCCAAAGAACCCTATATTAATGGAAACTACCTACATATCCAATACTTTGAAGACTTATGTAATTCTCCCCTATGTGTTGTCTTATGTGTGCATAAGGATGAAATGTGTGATAATCAAGAACATAGAGTGACCTATATTTTAACTTAAAAAATATGGCTTATGGGATGATCCTTTAGTACTTAAGACCTATAAGGATACTTTTCATATGCTTGATATGGAAATAAAGATGAATAGGGTAGATTTTATCACTTGAATTCTTTATTGAGTGTTTTTGGTAAGTTACCTTGTGAGCTACTAGGTGAGGAATAAATGAGGGTTGATCTTATATATATACCAACTCATTTTGAAAACATCTAAAATAAAATCACTTGGTTTAACCTTTAGGATACATTTAATTTGAAAATTGGATGAATTTTAGGCACTAGACACTTAGTTTAAAAATAGACAATAGCATCAACATAGGCATCTAACTAAGATGCAAGTATTGAGGAAGCTAAAAAATAGGTATAGGTCCAAAACTTGTACAAAGTGATAATAATCAATTTTATAGCATTTTTCATAGTATAAAAGGCATGATAATCAAAATAACCATGGTTAGACTAAGAGATAATCAATTTGGCACAAAGATATAGTGAATGTGAGCCTTTCGACAGTGGGAAGGTGTTAGAGCTGAAGGGTATAACCATGATAGGTATTTTCCAAGTATACAAGACTAAGGTGATATATAATTTAGATTAATGTATATAATTTTAATGTTCAATAGATTCATAGATTATGAAATCATATAATCTTGAATCTTTCAAAAACATACACAATACTTTGAAATAAAACATACTTGTTAGAAAAACCATCTCTTATCTCAATTTACAAACCAAGTTACAAGATAGAAGAGGAGAACTTGAAATTTATCCCATTCAAGTGAACTTTATTTTCAAAAAATATTCAAGATATAATCCATTCTTATAAAACCAATCTAGGTCTTTATTTAACTAATTAACTATGACCTTATCCCATATTTATCCTCTTGAAATAAATAAATCATTTTGTGGTCATATTCATGTAATCAAAGTCAAAAGGTTCACACTTTATTCCCCAAACCACATACACATTACCATGATAAATAAACCCAACCATAAATTAAAACAACAATGCAAATGTTAATGCATATGTGGAGGACACTTTATACTTTAAATTCTAACTTGTGTGTTGAGACCTCTATGACTCCATTAGGAATTCAAGTGTCCTCTATTTTAAAGTCAATTTTCAATGAATGCATGCATTATTCATGTTTTATTTAAAATATGCAATATTTGTGTGTGTATTTATGGTGAACATAGAAAAGGTTGACATGTGATAATATTAAGTGGATTTAAAATTCCAAAATATCCATGTAGTCCATTGAGAATGAAAGGGAATATTTCAACTCCATGACTTCATGGCCATAGATGATCATTGTGTGTCTTCTTCATATCACATTTTGTTTAAAGTAATATACCTATTTTATTAATATTCTTGAATATAAATATGTCATATTTATTAATTTCATGTATGTAAAGCCACAAATCTCTCTCTCTCTCTCTCTCTCTCTCTCTCTCTCTCTCTCTATATATATATATATATATATATATATATATATATATATCCAAGGATTTTTCATGATGAATTTGGAAGCTTGATGTACTTCATGGCCATATGACTCCATGATCAATTTAAAAATGGCACTTGTTCTAATTTCATTAGACTTAATAAAGGTCACAAGCAAAATGGAGGTGGATTTTATGATAACTCCTTCCACATAGTGACTCCATGTGGATACAAGACATAAAGTGGTGAAGATATTAAAAAAAGTATGAATATAAATAGAATTGAGAAATCTAACATGTATAAACATTATAAAGGGTCATTAAAAATTAAGTAAGGATTTCATGACTTCGTTATTATGTCTCAATAGTAATTTTTCACATTTCTCACTCCAAGTGGATATCATAAAGTGAAATGATAATAAATAATCATAACTTATGCAAAGATACAATGCAGGAATATGTCATGTAGTAGTGATAGGCATAAAGATGAAGGCATTCAAATTTAAGCATATATAGAGGAACATTAATATTTTAATGTGTCTCTAAAATACGAAGTGAACATAAAAATCAAATATATGACCCCAAGAACTCTATGATAATGAAGATACAAGGTTTTGACATGTGGATGGTTGAAATTCTTAATTAATAATAAATCTATGTACCCCCCATTCACTAAAATTATAGTGATCAAATATGATACTTGTCATTAATTCATGACATTAAGAGATGAATAGGATTGTAAATGTAGAGGCATTTCAAATTTAAATTGAAATTTTAATTAAGAATTGAGTTTAATATGCATAAATTAATGCCAAGTAATGAGGAAGACTAAAATTGAGCTATTGATGGATGGAGATATTGATGTATAAGGGGAATTAATTTTTTTTGGATGGGTATGAATACCATAGAGAATGGTAGGTGATTCCAAAGTGAATTAATATCAAATAAAGGACAAAAGATAGGAATACCAAAATGGTTTTTTAAGAAATTTTTGAAACATAATCAAAAATCATTTCTCTTGAGTACTCAAAGAGATGGATTGAGGATTACAGGATGGACAACAAAGTAGTTAGCATTGGGGTCACATCTATTGTACAAATTTTGACCAATGGATAAAGAAAAGAGGATATGAAAGGGGAAAATAACAATTGTAAGACAATGGACATGGTTTCAACATAGCTTGAAGGGAGGAATAATGATGCATCAAACAAGTTTCATGGATCACCCCCTTAAGCATGATGTGAAAGAGGATTTTAAAAGAAAACAAATGGATCCTCAAGACCTAGATAAGTAGATACCTATCCTTGATTTTTATTCTTCCTCTTAGGCAAACAGAGTGGCTGGGAAAAAACCAATGACTATCAATATTGAGACCTAGGGTTTAAAGGCCACTATGGAAAAAGGGGTTGTATGACTATGAATCTAAAACAAAGTTGTTAATCAATCCTGACTGAGATGGTCAAGTGTGTTTATTAGAAAATTTCAAAGAAATAGACCCAATATTGATACCTTCAGAGATTAGGCTAATACGAAGTCGAAGCCCAAAATATAGATTGAGATATCAACCCTTATCAAATATTTATTTTTTAATTTCCTTTTATAGTCAAAAGGATACTCAAATGTTCTATTAAGAGGTCCATGGTTCCTAGGGAAAACCTCCGTATCCATAAAAAATAGAATTCATGCATGGATCTAGACAAGGAAAATTTTAATCAAATACAAATATGGGTGAAACTACTAGGTCTTCCATTGAAATTTTGGTAAGAGGAAATCTTGAATGGTATTTATAATTCCTTTGGTTAGTTTCTCACCTTTGATCTATTCACTAAATCTAGGATAATATTAGTGTTTACTACATTTTATGTCAACATTTTTTGAATAAGGAGCTCCCATCCTCCATCAAGTTAATGTAAAAATATAGAGAATGGATTAAATTGATAGCATATGAATCCCTACCTTAACAGGTCATGATTCCAAATCCATCCCTCTTAATATACAAGATAAATCTGAGTAGAGGAGAAAGGAATACCAAGTAAACTAGGAAACACAGGTAGAGAGAGACATAAAATAAATAAAAGAAAAGGAGCTAAAGAATTCATTACCAATGGGTAATCAAGAAAAAAAATAGAAGGCACATATGAAGGTGGGCCTTGGTTTTCAAATGTTTTGAATATAAGGAAACATGAGGAAACTAAAGTATATATTGAGGCTACAATGATGGAGGAGGATAAATATCTAAAAAGTATTGAGGATGTAAATTCTAATGTTTTAGAAGATGAGAATTAGGATCATCTTGATGAGAATGAAGGTATATTGGATATTCCAATGATGGATAAGTTGGAATAAGATATAGATATTGAGGTTTTGGACTAGGAACAATAATGGGGAAGAGTGGGAAAAAAGATACCCTTGATCCAAATAAACAAATTGAAACTCAAACTCTGATTACTAAGATAAGTGTAAGGAATTTGAGGGAGCTTGATTTATGGGAGGTATCTATATATAAGGAATATGTTAGAAAGGACTTGGTATACTTTGAGATAGATCCCACCCACAAGGGTGGAGAGGATGAGGAAGACTAAACTTTGGTGACAAATATGGAAACCAAATTTAAGAGAACGATTAAACCCAAGTGATAGAGTGACTAGGAGTACAAGATTGAAGGAAATTGAAAGATATAAATCCAAATACTTAGGAATCTATTACTATTTAATTTTTGTTTGATATTCTGAAGTGGGATGACCCTTTGATAATTTTTTGATGGGTTTGTGTCTTGATGGTCTATGATGTACTTGGTGTTAAGTGGTGTTTAGTATTAAGTTGGGTTCAATATTGTGATTCAACTATAGTGAATCCTATAGACTTTGCTATTTTTTAGTATTCTATATTTTTTCTTCACTATAAATAGTCCATTAGTAGACATTTATGGTGTTTCTTTCTAGTTAGGGTTTATAGAATTTGGATTTGACTTGTTTTGTCTTGAGATCTATTCTAGCTTTGGTTTTTATATCTTTCTCTTTCTTTATATGAGGGTTGTCTCAAAACCTTTTTTTACCAATAATAATAATAAAATATATAGTTTTTAGGTGACTCATATTTTTAAAAATTCTACAACAAAGACTGAGATAAACATAGAGAATGATTTGAAGTCTTAGAAAAGAGAGGAAGCAAAATTTATAGCAAAGGAGATGACAAATTTCTAAATACAAATGAGTTCACAGATTTAATATAATGATATGTAATTTATTAATTTATTTTAATCATGACATGTTTATTTATGTTTAGGTGAAAGCTAAAGTGAACCCATATAATTTTAAAGATGATTTAATAATCTAACTGATCCATGGACTTTCATTGAAGTTACAAGGATTGAATATACCAAGTGCCATTAATTAGTAGTGTTAAGGGATAAACAAGATTGGACATACAATGACCTTATAATTAAAATTTGAAAATAAATTATATATGTACAAATTAATGCCAAATAATATAGTCTATTGATGAATTCCAATCTAATATAGTTCATATTAAGGATTGAAACATGCATAATGAATGTTTTTGAGTTTGAAAAACATAACAAAAATATTTTTTAGAAAACATAATTTGATATGTAAATTAATAAAGATTAATATAATTCACTAGTGAACTCACTTTTTATAATCCACACTAAATATTCAGATAAACACATAGCAAACATTTTAAAGTATGAAATAAACATAATAAGTATAATTGAAAAGCAGTGATCACAAATTTTATCTAAAATCCCCAAAAATTGTATAGTGGTAAAGTAAGGATTGATTCATAGATGCTAATTGGAGATACTTAAATCCTATTTTATATGATGTATCAGTCTTGTAAACTTGATAAATATTAATCATGGCTCAACCATTCAATTCATGACCTTTCCACTATCAAACGGCATGTGTTTACCATTTCACTATTCCAAATTGATTATACTATAGTTTAAATCTAACATTATGATTACCCATATCACTTATAACTTTCAATCTACATAAAACCTAACATTTATCTTACATATACATTTATAGATACTCACTATATTTTTACCCTATAGGACACTAGTGTCCATATTATGATACTAGTATCGACGTTAGTGTCCCAAATTTGATGCTAGGGTCCCCACCTTTCAAATGGTCAAGTTTCAATTATTTAGACACATATGGGTCAACATTTTGTATTCCTCAACCCTCCCATGAGATTATTTCAAAATGTGTGGTATAAATACAAATCAAATGTCATTCACTATCCATCTAGAAAAAATAAGCAAGACCTAAGCAAGCACCTTTCAAAATCACACTACACTACTAAAAATAACTTGCACGAGTGAGTTATTTTTAGTTATAGAATCATTATTATTAAAATTTTGAAGAATTCAAAGAGAATCCCATGAAAATTATTTTCCAAGTTAAAATATAGATCACTATATGCACTTGCATATAACACATATTACATAATTATTTATAGACAAACCCACATGAGGGGATAACTACATCAGTATAGGACCCTCTTTGGAGTATATGGATATGTAGGCAACACTCATTGATAAAAGGGTATTTGAGGTTAGATAAACTTCACTTTATCCCACTAACACCTATTTTTTATGATGACATGCCAAGTTAGAGGACTTAAGGTTTTGAGCAAAATATTGATTATAGGAACTTATGTGTGTGATCTAAATGAATAACCTATAGGGAAAAAATTAATCCTAATATGTGTAAGTGGCTATTCTATAAAAAAAAATTATCTTGAACTAGACATAAGTGTTAAAACCATGACATAAGTGTTGATAATAGTGTTCAGATATTGATAGCAGTGTCCATGTTGACAAAGAGCTATTTTATAAAATCTAATGAATCAAGGAAGAACATTAGTCTAAATTATTTTTCACTTATAAATCTAATATATATCTTTGCATAATTTAATAATCTAGGTATCATTTATCCTTTGTATTTAAAATTTTATAATATTTTTTAGCATTGTACTTGTTTATATTTAGTATATTATTAGATTCAACATATTTATCAAAATATTATAAATATAAAATCATTTAATTAGTCTAATTTCAAAATATCTTACTCCATAGTTGATTAGGCTATTCCACCTACCCTTAATTATAAAAAGAGTGAATTTTTTTGGTGAACCCAACCTCTAAGTCTTCTTACGCAACCTTAGTTTGCCTTAATATTTTCATCCTTCTAGGGTTTCATATTGCATTAATTATTCAAATTAGATTTTATTATTTATATACAACCTAGGCATAGTGATAGAATAGGTAATGTACCTATTGAGCCTCTTGAGATTCCTCCTATTCCACCTAAAATTTATAAAGTCAATGCCGTATCAAATTCTACCAATAATGAGAGTTACAATGATGAGAATGAGAAAAACCCTAAAAACATTCTCATAGAAGATGAATTTGATGACGAAAATAGTGAAGCACATAATAATAATAATGCTAATAATAATAATAAACATGAGCAACTAGATAAAGATCATGGTAAATCTATTACAATGTTTTGAGAGTGTATTCATAAAAATCTCAAAGATATTGAGAATATCTCCAATAATATATCAAAAACTAAAAAATACAAAAGCATTAGAGAATAACCATTTACATCTATTGATCTAACTATTAGGGCTACTAGATATACCTATTATCCATCAATCCCATTATCCCTCCCTTCAAACACACCAAAGATTCCTATAACTAGCGAGGTCACAAAATATGTTTTCAATCCATTGTTCCCAAAGAATCAAACATATATTTATACACCTTTAATGGGAACAATCAATAATTTAACTCAAATACTTATTTCAATGCCTACATCAATAAAGGTAGTGTTTTCATCCCCTCTTGTAACTTTTCAAACATCAAATCTAAATCCCAATGGGTACACTATGCAAGATCTCCTCTAAGTCATTAAAAATTTAGAATCTAAGGTTACAAATATTGATAAAAATGCTTTAAAGTCTAGTCATGTCATTGATTAACAATATGTACTAAATTATCCTCTTGTAACTAAGATATCATTACACCCTTTGAAAATTAGTATAATATCACCCAAAGTCACACTTTATGATGGAAAGGGTGATTTTGAGCAACATCTCCAATATTTATATACAACATGACTTGATTATGCTTCAAATGATAAAATTTTGGCAAAATTATTTCCAATAATCTTAAAGGATTATTCTTTGAGATGGTTTAATGATCTACCAATAAGATCAATAAAAACATTTAAACCTTTAGTGGATAATTTTCTAACACATTTTCCAATCAACATCATTGAAAATATGTCATATGCATAAATTTCCAAGATCAATCAAGGAAGAAATGATCCTATCAATGAATATATTTTGAGGTAGAAGACAATGGTGGATAAAATGATAAATCTAATGGTAGATAAAGAGCTTCAATATATTTCTAAGCTAAAAATTGCTTACCCCACTACGTGAGTCTATTTTCTTCAATAAGTTTAAATATTTTGATGACTTATGCCATATTTTTTGAGATCAAGAAATGAAACTTATTAATTAAATAAACTTAAGTATGTATCAAAAAGATTGACTAATTATACTACCAAGTTTCATATCAAATCGAGTTATAAGATTAAACTTATAGAGACTAAAAATAATAAACTACAATAGTTTATATAGTGTCACAACAACCTAATAAGATCATCTTATCTAATGCACTTAAGAGATAATTTACATGATTATATGAGTCTCCAGCTTCAATCCTTAAGAATATTTTAGAGTTTCACCACATATCTCTCCCTCCTCCTTTAGAGGTTGATATGAGTCAACCTCTACCAAAAGGATAATTTGTAAATGTATATTGTGACTATCAACAATGTGATAAACATTCTAAAAATAGATGTTACAAGTTAAATCACAAAATGCAAGACCTCATTTATAGTGAACATATCACATTTGATTATATTCTAAAGGTTTTAAGGTCATAACCTAGTAATCATCAAAACCAAAAGACATTAAACAATTTATTACAAGATAATTCTAAGGAAACATTAAAAGTAAGAATTTCATATAATACACATCCTCCTCCACCACATTATGGACATGCATTATATGGGATTATTATAATGATTACATGTATATTACCTCTTATGGTCTAGAGGCCTTATATTAAATTTGACGACAAGAAATTTATGGATGATGACTCAGATCTTCACTAATTATTTATTAGACAACATACTGATCATCAACCTATAGACAATGTTATGGTTGATAATGTTATAGTGATAATGTATGTAACATGACATTAGTCACACATTTGGGATATACACATGATTATTTATACCCTTCAACCAAGACGGTCATAGCATTTGATGGGGAATCACAAAAAATTCTTGGTGACATTGATTTACCTTTATAAATTGGCTCAACACATGTGAACCCAACATTTTTAGTTATAACACATACATGAGTCTTTAATATATTACTGGGATGACATTGTATTCATAATCTCCATGTATCACCATCCATAGTGCATAGATGTCTCAAGTATATTCATGGCAATAGGTTAATCATAGTTTTAGGGATTCAATATGAGCATCTATTAAAACAAGAGAAGTTTATTCTAAGACAACTAGTGATATAACCTATTAAGGTTAATCATAAGTAAAATAGTAAGAAAAAGGCCATCCCCTTTCCAAGGTGGCTAATACTTGAGATGCCATTGCATCAAATATACAATGTGGACTCCATGAATCCCTCATCTACATCTACACAACCTAGGTACTTGTTAAGAGTAGATTGACATGTTTCAAAGAGGGTACAAAGACCCATAGTTTCAATTGCATCAAATAAGTCAAAGATAAGTAACCAATGGGTTCCAATAACCAATACTATTTCTATAATTTCTTCATGACCATAAAATCTTATGAGGCATAGGTAGAGTATCATAAATTCTACAATTTTAGATTTGACATATATACATGATCCTTGGTAGTATGACCATTTTTTTGTATTCTCTTTTGAGTTTAGATGACTCTATGAAAATTCCTTATGTGGGATCATCATCTAGCCTTCTCCTCCCTAAAATTAAAATATGAAAAAGTTAAAACAATTAAAATAATCAAGAAAATACAAAAACATTCAAATAAAACAAAATAAAAAAATATTCAACGTACACGTGTTTATTAGTTTTTACATATATGTTGTTTAATTTATGTTATTAGATATAATATAATTTCCTTTATATATACATATATGTTTCATGGGTACTTGAGTGTGATATATACATACACAAGATACATGATACATGAGCATATAAATGTTGGACCTTTCCTCCACCTACGTGACACACTATGTTAGAGGCATCTACTTCATTTGACCATGATTGATACATATTACATTGTTTTATGATCACTTTAAATTATCATGTTGTGATTATACACTAACACTTACACATTTTACAACCTCTCTAGGTTCATTATCAAAAACATGCATATAAAAAAATTGGTAATTAATGTGTAACATTCACAAAAATGATTTAAGCATTAGGTTACAATTCACACACTATATTACATCTGAATGTAATATGATAAAATTCAAGTACAAAAATAATTAATGATAATAAATCTACTTATTAATCATGGTAAGTCTTTCATTTACCAACTCAAAAGAGGTCTACATAGTTTATGAAGTGTAAATACATACAATAGAATCAATGTAACTATAAATCACTCCTACCAAATGAACACATTCAATAATACATTAATTTATCAATATTATATGTTATAACCATGATTGTGTAAAATAATAAAAAAATAAATATAAAACTATCAACAAATACATCTATTTATAAAATAATAGTATAATGGAGATTTATACAACTTGTTATTTTATATATTAGCCATGTCTAAATAACAAGTTTGGTTCATATGTTACTATAGAGAGGGAGAGCATAATTTGGTAACTTTTACTCTAACCATAGATTGATGGACCCCTACACACATCCCCATTGTGAGTGGACCTTCTCTTCACATAGGGGCAGTTAATGGTGATGCAAGCATTAAGAACTCACCTAGAAAAGTGTGTATACTATCACTATCACATGCAATAATCATACAGACCATTGAAATCATCCTCTATCTAATATGACTTCACACATTCATGTATAATAAATAATATAATGAACATATAATGTATACATCTATAAAATTACTTTGTCCAAATCTTTTAAATTATGGTTTAGACTTTAAATGAAGTTATATCTTGTTCACTAGAACCATACTCTATGATAAATGCATAAAAACATATCCTTAATGCTAATAAATGATTAGTGATGTTTTAAAAATCACTCCTACCCATCAATCACCATCCCTTAATGTGAGGGACATATAAATTACACCATATTACATATAACTATTCCATTTAAGGTTCACACAACCATAAAATAATATAATATAGGTTTCAACTTCATACATAGTTATAAATGATAAATACATTATACTTAATTCACATTGAAAATTTACATAATTATCATGAACTAATTTTAATGGGAACATCTTTTGATTATCAGAAAGAATTTATTGCCATGCATGGATGCTCATAACAAACATATTCATGCATTCAAAATTATATATGTTTCTACTCACACAAATCTAAAATGCATTCAACCAAGTCAATTTGAACCCAAAGACAATACAATTCCCACCAACTTATTCCATTATATAAACTAACTATTATACATGGATGTACTTAAGTCATTTCAAAACTATGTTGTTTTACACATTAAATGGGTTTCATATAATTCTTCATATATATAAATATCATGTTTACTAAATGCCACAAAATCCAATCTATAATCTTTAACATATTAATAATGATTATTTCCAATTGGTTTTCATAATTTTCTTTTGATAGTTAAACATATTTTATTCATAAATTTAATAAACAAATCTATTCTTTCCAAGGTATTATTAACCATTATTACCACATTCAAATTTAAAGTTTTAACCGATATGAATGCTATAGGTATATACTAAAACTCATTTCCTTCATTAACATATAAACTTCTAGGCTATTATGCAATCAGAGGATTTTAAGACTATATGTTGGCCTATATAAGGTCATTTATCCACCTACATGTATACCAAGAAAACTATTTAATAAACACTTATCATAGTTATGGATACTACAACATGCTAGAAATAAATATGAAAGGTCTAAATACCATGTTAATTTATGTCTTCAACAACCAATACACCAAGCTTAAAATTCCACCACTCCTTGCCAATCTAATAAAATGTTAAGCATTCCTATAAGTGGCCTTTTAGTCACCTTCAGGTATGCATAACCCAAATTTTATCAAACATGGTAAAGGTTGTTATATTATAACTAATATATATGTTTGTGTATTATCATAATTAATGTATAAATACCATTTTAATGTGTTTATACAAATGTAGACACTAAATTTGAACTATATAACACCTCAGTCTTATATACTTGGTAAATACATATCATGGATGCACCTTCAACTTGTATACCCTTCCAACTACTGAAAGGCTCACATACTCTATCTATATTTTCTTATTACTTATCTATTAGTCTAACTAATGTTATTCTAATGACTTAAACCTTATATCTTGCTTAGAATTCTATAAACCTACTTATCATATATCTTTAAAAGTTCTAGACATGTGCCTATTTTTTAATTGCCCAAACACTTGATTCCCATTTAGACGTCTCTATTGATGCAAGTGTTCTTACCCCAATGCAAGTGTTTAGTGCCCTAAAGTCATCCAATTTTCAAATGAAACATATACCTATGGTTGGTCTAAGTGATTTAATGTGAGATATTATCCAAATGGATTTTTATATAGATAAGATCAACCTTCATTCATTTCTCACCTAAAAAATTCTTACCTACTCACAAGGTAATTTACCAAAGGCATTCAATTAAACACTCAAGTGAGAAAATCTTGCATATTTTCTCCTATCTTCATATCAGTCTTAGGGACAACACATATACATGTCTAAAGTACTGAAGGAACATCATATGAGCCACATTTTCTAAGTTACAAGCTATGTCACTCTATCTAATTGATTATCACACATTATTGATCCCCTAACTCTAGTTTCATGGAGTTTTTGTGCCAACTTGATATCCACCTTGATGCATCTAGATATTTTGGCAAGTGGTCAGCATAATGGTTTTGATAGCTAGCTAGAGGAATTAGTGTAAAACATATGCTAGTTAGCTGATGGCTAACCATCTACTATATAATCAAGACGTTGATGAAGCTAATAGTTTTGATGATAAAACTCTAGCTCAATGCTTAGAAAGTAGCTTCCACCCTGGTAAAGATGCTCTTAAAGGCCTTAAGACAAAGAATGAAGAGGAGAGGAGAATTGTATTGAAACTATGATACAATGGTTTTAGAAGCATACCATGTAGGATTTGTTTTATTGGCCATTAAGGCTTAGATATATAATGGAGGCCACTTTGGATCTAATTGTATGTGCCCAAGTTTGCTTGTGAACCTTTAGGCTCTAGATAATATGTCTTTGTATGTAAACTCTCATTCTAGACTTTGAATAATGAGTAATGGTGTTGATTTAAAGTACATTTGGGTTTGTCTTTATTTTCATGTTTTGTAGTATTATTATGGGATGCAAGTGTTTGTGTTATGTCACATCTTGGTTAATTATGTGATCTAAAGTTCATATATTTTTCTAGTGCATCGAATACAAAGTAGAAGGCCATAATAGAACTAACTAACCATGGAGTAATGTGTGCACTCTACTTATAAGGTGCAAAGTTTGTCAAGAAGTGAATGATGTGTGAAACTACCCTTTGTTTTAGTGTGCCAGCCAAGTCAACATAACAATCTATTGTCATTTATGCAATGCTTACACCCATACCACTACTGACTTCCAAGTGATTGATGAAATGTGAAAAAATATGGAAAGGGGCATGCAACAAGATACAATAGTTGTAGAAGGGAAAGTAAACCAATGTAATGATGGATATGGCCAACAAAATGTAGGATTTAGGATACAACAAGGTGTTAGAGGGTGAGGTAGAGGGAACGGTGGTAGAAAGTTCCCACCACACTCATATTATAAGTGTGGCTCAACATAACATTATCAGTATGACTGCCTTACACATCCCACTTTTGGGTATTGTTAAGGGCCCCATAAGGTCAAAGAATTCCCTAACCTTAACAAAAATTTGACCCCAAGAAGGCTTGATATAGAAAAGGGTGCATGGATGATTAGATGAGCAAAGAAGTTAAACAAATAGACCCCAAAGGCATAGCTTACATGCACATCAAAAGTCAAGGTGTAGGTAACTACTTGAAGTGGGTTTGCCACTCAATTGTCAACTATGCCAGTACTTGAGTTATGCCTCAAGTATGGGAATAAGGTTCAAAATGAATTCATAATTTGGCTTGAACTAATAATTGTGCCTTATCTAGACCCAACGTGTCAGAAGGACATACTACAATAGGATATGAGTGTAATCCAAAACTTTCAAGGTGAGCTCTAATTAACATGGGACCTAGAATCAAAGATTGCCATGACTTGAAATAAGTAAAATACTTGAGAGGGTGAAGTATAAAAATTTATTGAGATCCTTCAGCTTTTACAAACTGAGCATATGCTACCCCTATTGAAGATAATAATCTTGGAACATGTAGGACAAAAATAATTTGAGTCACCATGTTATGCATGGAGAGGTAAAAAGAAGTCCAACACACTCATAATGTTGAATATGACCAAAAACTTATGGTGGATGCCACTATTGATGGCTAGTCTATCTATGAGGTTCTTTTAGACATAGGCACTAAGGTTAATATCTTAACAAAGAAATCTTATGAGAAAATGGGTAGCCCAAATTTGAGACCTTCCCTTCAGGTGATTTCATGGCCAATAAGACCTGGGCACAAGCTATCAAAATTATAAAAAGTATAGTCTTAGATATTATGGGTATTGAATTATGGGCTAACTTTGAAGTTATAGATTTAGCAGAGTAAGACAACTATTTGACACTTATGAAAAGGTCGTGGTGTTATAAAAATAATGTGGATATGCACTTTAAAAGGTGCTACATGACATTTGAAAATGGAAAGGAGAGAGTAATAATACCTCCTTGAAATGACCAAAGACCCCCTATGTCGAGAGTGTGGATATTGAATATGAAATCAACCATATCTATAACATCATAGTGCAAGGTGCCAGGAACCTAGAGCCAAATAAATAAGGGATCTTCTCTCAAGAGGATGAATAGTCAGCATTAGACACCATAGATGTTGCTTTTTATATATGGGTTGAGGAAGCATATGATGCAACTAGCCAACAGTGTCACTTGATGTGAGCAAAGGAACCAAGACCGATAAAGATAGGTTAGATACATATTGATCTTGATCCTTAAATATGGATCCCTTACATCAAGCAAAAGGGAAAAGAGTGCTCTACATTAGTAATGGAAAACTTGATGCAATATCAAGGTATGAAGGTATTAATTGTATAGAAGACTATTTATGACACTAAGTCTTGCATATCAAAGGAGGTGGATAGAATGGGTGCACTAGCATACACATTGAAAAACACTACCACTCATTAGTGGGCAACACATAAACCTACCTTGCCAACTTGGAATAATTTCTAGGCATCCATTTGCACTAGAATTGGAAAAAATGAGGACTTGGAAATTTTAGCCTACTTTGGAGACTCTAACCCCATAACACATGTACGATTTTGTAAATAAAAATGGACTATTTGTGGTGAAAATGCCCCAAGAAATTTGTGGTTTCATAAATTTTATAGAACCTTAAAGACTTGTGTACAAGAATGGTAAATAGTACATGAGACATGCTATAAAACAATAAACTAGGATGCCCTCAAAGAGCAGTTTGTTCATATCATCTCCTTTTTTTGTAAAATTTTGAACTAATTGACCCATTATAGATAGTTTAAATGTTAGTGTTTGAGGACACCACTATAGTGGAAGAGTTCCTAAGGGACATGTTTGGAAAAAAATGGTTAGCACTCCCAACCTTCTTTGAGGAATAAATTTTAGACAATGACTCTAGAGATGAATATGATGACACTTAGAAAGCATGCAACTAGAAAAATTTGGTAGGAGGTAAGAAGTTAGTGCACCAAATTGAGTATGGTACCCCAAAATAATAATACCCTACCCATATTTGGGTAGAGACAATTTATGGTAGTATATAGGTCATAAATTTATACCAATAAAAACATGAACCTTATCGGGCACTGTTAAAAACTACCAAGGTAGATATCAGCTCAAAGGGGTAGCCCAAAATCACCACTCTAGATACCTATTGGTCTGAAATAGAATTAGAACATATTGTTAATCTAATAAATGAATTCCAACACATAATCTTGTAAAAATATAAGGATATGAAAGGCATCCACCCATCCATGGGTAAGATGAACATCAAACTAGTCAACAATGTGAGACAGTCAAGTAGCCCTATAGAATGAACCCAAATCTTTATGCCAAGGTCAAAACTAATATCAATGACATGCCAACCATAGGAGTTATCTACCCAGTGTAAGAGTCTAAATGGGTCAGCCCCATGGTCATCAAATTCAAAAAGGATGGGTGTATTTGAATTTGTGTTGACTACAAGATTTTGAGTGTTACTTGTGTGATTGACCCCTTCCCAAATCCATTCACTGATGAAGTATTAGATGGCATTGCAAGTTGTAAAATATAAAAATGATAGACTCTTAGGTTATCATCAAGTCCAAATCAAGGAGGAAGACAAGATAAAACCCACCTTTGTGATTGAGTGGGGATGTTTTGCATATAACGTGATCCCCTTTGGGCTAAAGAATGTGCTAGTAATTTTCTCCCATGTGGTGATCAACACATTCAAAGACTTTTTTCATAAGTTAGTTCATGTGTATTTAGACTATTAGATAGTTTATGAATTAGTAAAATATCACTATGAATATTTGTGCCTAATGTTTGAAAGGTTTCGATAGTTACAAATCTATTTGAATATCAAGAAGTGTATATTTACAATGTCATTTGGTATGTTGTTTAAGCACATCATCTGGAAGCATGGTCTATTCATTGATCTAGACAAATTTTTTAATCATATTTTAGCTTCAAAAACCATCAACCTAGAAAAATGTCTGTACCTTTCTTGGACATTATAGATATTACAATAATTTTATAAGGAATTATGCTAGGATTTTGGTGCCACTAGAGGAATAATTATGAAAGGATGGCCCATATATTGGGGTACGTCATAGGAGGATATTTTTGTTACCTTGATTTTAAAGCTAGGAAGTGTACCGATACTACAATATCTTGATTGGGAAGCTCCTTTCCATGTCCATTTTGATGCCTCTAGTACTGTAGTTAGTGCCATTCTCATATAACCAGGCAAAGGGAAAATGGATCATCTTATTTATTTTTCAAATAAGAAATTGACCAATGTAGAATAAAATTACACCATGACTGAGCACAAGGTGCTTACCATGGTCTATGTCCTACAAAATTTTAGAATTGTTGGAAAACCCATTTGTCTTCTTTATTAATCATGAGACACTTAAGCACCTAATGAACAAGCCTATTTTGTATGAGCACATTTGTCGATGGATCATATTATTCTAAGAGCTCTAATTTTTTATTATAGTCAAGCTTGGAAAGCAAAATTTGGGCTAAGACCATCTATCCCACATTAATTCTTGAGATGCTACAATGCCAATTGAAGATGGTATGCGTGATGCACAAATATATAAGATCCAATGCATCCAAAATAGTTAGTAGAGATCACCATATTTCTGACCCCCAAATCCATTCTTTAGGACATGATGACTAAAGAAAAGAAGCAACTCATGGTTCATGCCACCCCATTTCAACTCATTAGTGGGGAATTATATAAATTGGTCTATGATGAGATCATGCACTGATGTGTCTTAGATCACAAATGAGACCCATCCCTACAACAATTGCATGAGGGGATTACTGGAGGCCATTGTGTTAGAGATGCCACAATGCAAAAAGTTCTACAACCAAGCTTGTGGTTGATGATTATGTTTAATGATGAAAAATAATATGCAAATAAGTGTGACATCTACCAGTGGACAAGAAAACCAAACCATCGAGATGAGATGCTCCTCATCCCTATCCTTGCATAGACACCATTCAAAAAATAAGCCATTGCTTTTGTTGGTCTTATCACTCCTATCATGAGGTGAATAGGTGCAAGGTACATTCTAGATGCTATAGATTAATTTATTAAGTGGGTATAAGTGGTTCCAACTAAAGACTATATAAACACGATGGTAGTAAGATTAATTTGGGAAAACACTATTAGTAGGTATGGATGCTCGCTCAGCTTGACTAGTGACCATGGTACACATTTCATCAATTAAATAGTTTAGATCATGATGTCCAAGTATATGGTGGTATACCATAAAAATACACCCTACCACTCCCAAGCTAATGGTACCATGGAAGTATTCAATAAAATAATGAGAACATGCCTCACAAAAATATATGACATTGTGTATACACATAATATTTTCAAAATTTTATCACTTACTAACAATTTGTATCTTTCAAAAACTTATCAAGTCTCAATCTCTCTAAGTGCATGACTTAAGGGGTATACTGAGAAAGGGGTGGGCAGACCATTGGTGATTCATAAGATTATTGTCCCTTTTGTCACTTGACATATACACAATTGTCTCCTAAAACCATTATCCTTAAGCTTGTTTTTCTTAGTTTTACCCATTCCAATCATTTGTCACATCATTATCCTCCTTTTTCTTACCTTATCCCCCTTTTTAATAGTTTGTTGTACTAGATCGACTGGGTTAACCTTGTATAGTTTTTAGCCTCTAATTACTGTACAAGATTGATTGTGTCAACCCTATACTATTTTGGGGTATTTTTACTTGAGAATTGTGGTATCCCTTCGGTTGACCTAACTTCGGACCTAGTGAATTATCTCTCAAAAACATATAAGGTTGACTGGGTCAACCCTTTATAGTTGACATATTTGGAAGGATTTAGGGTAAGATCTACCTATATATACAAGTTCATTTTCAACCATTTGAGAATAGAGAAGAAAAGAATAATAAGTGTGATTGAACATCTAATTATTGACCATTCTACTTGAATAATAAATCTTAAGGTTTCATATTTTCTTTAGAGATACAAATATTGTCATGTGGAGAAGTCTTTTGGATGCATAAATAGGTTGTGTAGCCTAAATCTGATTTGTCTTTGTTATCTTTACATAACACAATAATCTCTTGTGAAGCACCTTGCCCAAGAGAGAGATTGAGGCTCGAAGGGTTAATATTCAAGGTAAGTATTCCTAAATTTATTTCTCCTTTGTAAGAGTAGATAGATAATGCAGTTTTGCTTCTCTTTCATGCATTAGTATTTTGTTTACATTAACATGAGTATATGTCTTCTATGCATGTTTTTTTTTTTGTTTCTAACCCCCCCCTACTTTATGTCACAATATTTGGTAAGCACTAGATTAGATTTACTTTCTCGTTATTGGAATAAATGAAATATCAAACCTAGGACTCTTTTAAGGTTATTATGTGACTGTGTTAGGCTATAGGATTTAGAACCCTTCCTAGCATGGTGTATTGTGATAAGTGATCCCCTAATAGGGTCTAGTAGATTCCAATATTGGTCATGCTCCTTCTTAAAAAAGGTATTCCAAATTAGAAGTATAGGTATGCTCTATCTTCTCTGAGTATATTCCAAATATATTCCCATATTTTTAGAATTAGATCAACCTAGTTGACCCTGTATTCCTATTTCATCAACTTTTAGACCCTATTTTCTATACTAGGTTGACCTAGTCAACCCTTTACATTTTTATAGTCTCTATATATTGTATTGGATCAACCCAATTGACCCTATACTATTTTTAGGGCATGTTTCTTATACTAGGTCGACCTAGTTGACCCTGTACTATTTTCTACCTTCTCTTTTTGTTGATCCAATTCATTGTATTTCCTTGTTAGAATTTTATTCATTTTTTTCCAATCATAATGAAGCCTCTTATCAAATTCTTTCTTGATAGTCTCAACCCATTTTGAATGGACATGGGTTGTTTTATCCTACCCTGCCTATCCACCATAAAAGATAAATCTTTATGGTGTAACTCTTCATCACATGGTTCTAAATATTCTCAATCTTGATCTACCCTATATCGTATAGATCCATATAATCCTATTAGAAAAATCCCAAACCATGACAATCATCTGCCTTATGCCACTTTTACACCTTCTAAACTTAAAATTCATAAACCCATCAAGCCATCTACATCAAATTTTGGGACCTCACATTATGTTCCACCTCTTACAACTAATGTTCATAATCATCTTACTACACCTATAACAAGAGCACCTAACATTATCACTTCCCAAAGTAACATGGTTGAAACCACTCAAATTGATAATCTATATGATTCCTAATTATTCAAAAACATTGATAATAATACTATTTACACCCCTCAAAAGAATGGTGGCTTTACTAAGTTTCCTTCTTCTTCTACCACACATAAGACAACTAATGCTAATGGTGGGAATCCTCCACCTAAAAAGAATCCTCCTCCCACCAACACCAACAATCCTCTCCCTAACAACACCAATAACCCACCTATTGATACAATTCAACTTATTTCACAAGTCATATAGAAAATTAGCATCATGTAAATAAATAACACCTCTCAAATGATGAACATGCAAAAACATTTACTACATGTGACTAGTTAACCACCTTAAATCATCATGTCTCAACCAAATCAAAATTTTGTCCCTCCTCTTAGAGATGCCAATGGGAATATCATTTCTCAACCTCTAATTAATAACAAAATGCTTCAACATCTTCAAAATGAACCTTTATCCCCATTCATTGCATCCATAGATATTGGAAACATTTCTCCAACTATCACATATAATGGGACTAAGGACCCTAATATCTTTCTTAAGTCTTTTGGTAATATCTATAAGGAGTGGGTCCAAAATGACACCTTTTCTACCACCACGCTTTAGCCAAAACCTTTGTTGGTGATGCACTTGAATGGTACAACCAACTTCCTAGACATTCCATCTCACATCTAGATGATTTAATCAATGCTCAAGTGAAATAATTCTAGCATGATGACCTTCCTAAAAATTACATTAGCCATTTTATCAATGACAAGTAACTTCCTAATGAATCTACTCATACTTTCATCAAATGATGGAAGTCTCAAGCTCATAAAGTGGACCATAACATGAATGATGACACTCTTTTAAAATTATTTATCATAACTCTTAAAGTTCCCATTTAATATAAAGTTTGAATCTTTTTTCCTAAAACTTTAGAAGAAGCCTTAGACCAAGAAAAAAGGCAAGACTTTCTTATGACTCAATTTGAAACACCTTAAACAACTACTAAATAACATTTTAAATCATGTTCTCATGACATTAATTCATCCAAGCCTCCCCAACCTCAAAATGGATCATCCAATTAAACCAATTTTAAAACAACCCACCCACCCTTGAGTCTTGAACAAATTAAGAATAAATTTACACCTTCTAAACGCATGAGATTTGATCCTTCCAAACCTATTCCAAACTAGTACACTCATGATAAATTTTGTTGGTGGCATGCTACCATAGGTCATTCTCATGAGTCTTGTCATGACCTTCACCAATTTATTCTTTCTTCCTTGCTTGGTCCATATTTAAATCTTGATACTCTCACAAAATAATGTTATCAAGACTATCTTCAAGATTTTCAAAATCAATCTCAAGAACCATAATCACATTAACATCAAATACCTAATGATCAACAACAATCATCCCTTAATTACACCTCATCTGCTAATTTTTTTCAAACCATAATTGATCCTTCTTCCTACATAAATAAAAATAGGATAGCTAACATGAAAAACTGTAAACATATCATGGCACCCATTAAACCTCAACCTCTTAGGCCACATGAACCAAAAGAGTACCTTTTTCAAATGCCTACCAAAATCATATCATACATGGTCCTCCTTTACCTCATTTATCTCCTCATACCTCTCCTAAACATCATATACCACATTCAATCTCCTTAAAATTTTAAAAACCAACATATTATCTATTTCCAAATGCACCTATCAACCCAATATAAATCATTCTAATGGTTCAATATCACCTCACTCTACCTCACATGTTGGATCATCTTTAGATGCCCATATACATGTCCCTTTAGACTTTGGGGCATCTTATGATGCCCTTCCATATATCCATTCAGACTTTAAGGTATCTTGTGATGCCCATCCCTGCATCCACTTACATTTTGGGTAATCTTGCAATGCCCACTCTTCTTCTCCAATGCATAATAACAATTAAATCCAACTTCAAGAAACCTTTTGAGACTTATAGACTTGTATATCACATGCTCATCTTTGATACAAATGTTAACATAGGTCTTACTTATTATTGTTGTCTCATGATTCTTTGTTTTTATGCATTTTACTTCTTTTTGTTTCACTTTAATAAGCACCATTATTTTACTTTACGTTCTTTGGATTTCTTGCACATTACATTTGGAATTTGTATTCATTTTTGTTCTCATATATCTCTTTCATTTTTGTATTTTTATGTCATTCTTTGCCTTAGTATCTTATGATTATTTTCCCCCTTATTTAGCATTCACCTCATTGGTGTTCACCTTATGAGTTGCATTATAAGACCATGGATAGGACTTGGCACTCCTCGAAAAATACCATATTTTTACTTATCTCATTTTATTGTTTCACATGGTTCTTTTTGACACCTTTGTGGATTTTTATTTTATTAGTTGCATTATAAGACCATGGACAAGACCCAACCCTCATAATAAAATTACCATATTTTTCTTCCTTTTCTATAATGTTTTTCATAATGGTTATGAGTTCTTGATCTTTATTCTCAAATTTAGATTTTACTTCTTTTGATAGATATAATTTGCACAACAATCTATGTTAGCATGTTTTCTTCCATTTCCCTCATTCTTATGATAAATAATCACACTTTACTATCATTATATCCATTTTTATCCCTTTGTCACATTTTTTGTGATTTGAAGTCATTCATCCTCTTGATTTCCCTTTATTTTCACTCTACATTGGATAAAACAAGATTGAATTGAATATAACACTTTTATTTCACATAGATTTATGAGACTCTTAGACACCATGATCTCTAGAGATATCTCTCTTAGAAACAAATTCCCAAGTTTTCAAATGAAATTCATCTTTACCACCCATGTTTGGTATTATAAATCCATATGGATGAGGAATAGAAAAATCCATCAATATAGTTAAAAGCTAAATCATTTGAAACAAAAGGTAATGATATACAAAAGGCAAGATACAAATCTCAAAATTTGATATCACACTAAAAAACATAATTACAAGCACATATCCTATCTCTAATAAAATCTCAAACTCCATGATTGGCCTCACATAGATCCAAGGTCCATTGGGGTGTGGTAGGCTAGTAGATTAGAATAGCATAATTCAAAAAACTCTATGGTGCTACCTACTTTCTCATGCAAGTACCCAATCTTCATAGTAGATTGATGGTTCTATAAGGGGTCCTAAGGAATTGGGAACACATTGTGGGAAAGTAGGTCCATTTTAATTTTCATGCATATATACTTCATGGGATGATATACATACTACATTTATTGACCTAATAATTGTGTGGCTAATATAAGTTCTTCAGAGTCCTTAAGGTTGAAAGTCCTCTTGTTTTGACAAAATTAATTTGAGTGTCTTGAATTCGATAAATATTTCCTCTACCTTGGTTTTTCCTTCATTTATCCCCTCTACCCATTTACTTTCCCCTTGATAAGAAAATTTTGATTCCAAATATGTTTTCCCTCTTCTATTATTCCTTCTTCTTCACCTCTTAAAAACATGCTAGAAATACTTTGTTTCAATTTTATCTATCCTTAGAGAAAAACAACATGTTTGAGTTGCTATGGATTACACCTTTACACCATTTATTTACCACACCATCTCATTGTCATACTAGTCATGTCATTAAGTGGTTATGCTTTCTTACATTGTATCCTAGAATAAGCACTAAGTTTGAGTTTTCATCCTTTAGAGATTTTGATTTTCATTTCTCAATCATGTTGTTTGCTTTTTTTGGACTTAACTTATCTTACATATGACATTTTCCATTATTACATGTATTTATTTATGTATGACTTCTTTATGTTTGTCTTACATCTTGACTTACATTTCATTTTTCAATCATCCATCTTTTTCTTTATGTTTAATTTGACATGTGTATCTTACATGGGGTTACTTTTCATTTTCTTACATATCTTTGTTAGAGTTGTCTTGCATGGATATTTCATTTCTCATTCATGTTTTACATGTTTTCCAATGTGATTTAGTATGTTCTACATTCTTTTTTGCCAGTTATGTTTTACATGCTTCTCAAAATGATTTAGTATGTTCTAAATTATTTTTTTTCCATTTATGTTTTACATGATTCCCAATGTGATTTAGTATGTTATACACTATTTTTTTTCCATTTATGTTTTACATGCTTTCCAATGTGATTTACAATGTTTTCCAATCATTTTATCCTTCATTTGCCATCATTGTGTCCTTCATTTGCCATCCTTTTGTCATTTATTTTCCTTCAATATTATAAACCTTACTTTAACAATCCTAATTTTCCAATTTTCCTAAAATTTGTCTTTACTAACCACTATATGCCTATTTTCCAAAAAAAAATGATTTTTGGCTCTTTTTTGCACTAACTTCTACAGGTTTGTCTGGTGTTTTTCCCATTGGATGACTTCAATTTCTCTTTCAATCTACTTCTTTATCTACAACACTAAGGTAAGTAAAGGTATGTGTTTTCCAATTTTGTCATTTCTTTTATCGTATTTGTTACTTACTGAATTTACTTAGCATCAACATTATATGTTATCATGTTAAAATCCCAAAGCACCATCCCATGTTGTACGTATGTGACACATGATGAGTTTAGAGTAGGGCATATATATAAACACAATAATTTAAAAAATTTATCACTTACTGAATCTTTATATCTTGTAAGAACTCATCGAGTCTCAATCTCTCTGAGTGCACGCCTTAAGGGGTGCATCAAGAAAGGGATAGGTATACCATTGGTGCTTCATAAGATTATTTTTCCTTTTACCACTTGCCATATACACACTTGTATCCTAAAACCATTATCCCTAAGGTTTTTCATCTCATTTTTACCCATTTCAATCATTTATCACATCATTATCCTCCTTTTTCTTGCCTTATCCCCTTTTTTGATAATTGTGTCAGGACCTAGGAAGCACAACTGATTACCATATACAAGCAACTAACATGTGGAATTAAACCAGAAGTCACAAGTAACTAGAATTTAGAAACAACACAGAATATGAGAGACAATACCCAATTGTATTAATACTCTTCCAAAAGGAAATACACCAAAGAAGATGCCACAGTCTTCTTCCTTACATCTCTAGAGCTCACACACATCTAGAGCATAAACAATAAATCTCTTCAAGAGCTCACTCTCTCTCTCTTACGGTCCCAACACACAACTCAAACACAGAGTTGGTGTTCACCTCTACCAGCCAGTAACAACACCGCTAGTCAGCCAGTCAGTAACAATACTTCCAGTACACCAAGTATACCCAAATACTCAAACCGAGCACACAACGCACTCCAAGTAAATCTCCCATAAACTTACAACAACTGGCAACTCAAATGATATTACTTTGGAAGGATATACCTTACCTTCCTCTTTGCTCTCCAACCGAGTACACACCATACTCCAAGTAGATCTCCCCTAATATTGATCCCTGTTGTGTTGCTAACCTCCCTGATCTTACACACTTGCAAACCTAGATCTCGCACACACATACACCTACAAATCAATGATCTTACTTACCATGTAGATCTCCAAACATGGCCTTGCACACCTATCAACCAAGATCCTACATACATGAAGAACCCTTCCGATTCTCCAAACCAGCACCCATACTTGGCACTGTGGCACTAGGAGGAACACACCTTGCTCTCTTCACTCTGAAGGAGCTAATATTTTCTCTCTTACTCTCTAGCACAAATTATAATACAGCCCATGAGTCTATTATATAGATCTCATGCAAAAAATAATTAGACACCTAATTACAATAATTAGATTTGTAGCTTCAAGTTTAAAATTGGCCTTTGACATGCAAACAATCGGTTTGTTAACTAACTGTCCATGAACTGGCAGTTCTAGAACCACACATGCAACTGATGTCAATTGATTCCTGACCGTCATTGACAGCTTCCTATCTCCACCTGACTGACGTCGGATGGCCTGACTGATGCTAGTGATTGTGACACTCAGCACCCTCCTCCAATGTCTGCATTAGTGAAGATTTTAGCTCCACAACCTAAAAATCTCTCACTTGGAGATAAATAGCTACACTATACATGTACCTATACACCGTCTAATTTGTTTCCTGGCTTGTATCCCTCTTCAAGCTCAATCTTGAAGACCAACCACCACACATCCTGTGGTGCAACACCTGTCATCCAAGTAACCTGCCACATCTGCATCTACAAACCCATGTAGAAAAGAACTTGACCCTGCATAACATGTCGACCTACTGCTGGTCCCTCTCAAATACCTAAGAATCCACTGAACTGCCCTCCAGTGCTTCTTTCCCGGATTGGCTACAAACTTTCTGACAGCACCCACTACTTGGGTAAACTCAGGGAGTACACTTGTACTCAACCTCATCATGTGATTGGGGACCTTGTTATGTGAACTATCCATCCATAGGTGTGTTGCCCTATTCTGCATCCTGCACTACCTTCACACAATCATCCTGTGATAACATCAACATGTGATCTTCCCTGTCTCTAGGATTACTCATGCCAAAAAAATTTGCTGCTCCCAAATCCTTCATGGAAAACCACTAAACTAACCTTACCCTTAGCTCAGCAAAACCCTGTATGTCTAAACCTTCAGCTAGCATATCAACCACATACATTAATAGGATAATGTCATGACCATCATCCACCTGGTAAGACAAACACAATGGTTACACTAACATTGACTAAAGCCCTGCTTTGTCATCCACCTATCAAAACCTATACCACTGTCCTGCAGCTTCCTCAAGACCATATGACCTAGCCTTCCATCTCACGTATCCATTCTCTCTATTCTTTAACCAAGATATCCATTCATCTCTCAGTGCTTTCATACCGGCTAGAAACCCTACCAAATCTCTCGTTTGGTTCTGCATCCTGTTCATGCCATGCTCCCACTATTTCCTGGATCCTTCCTTCTCTGCAGTGAGCAACGAGTATAAAGAAGAGGAACAATGAATTTGAGGCTTACTTACACTTTCAGTCCTCCATATGGGCATTTGAGACTCCTTGACATTTTGTTGTCTACCCAAAATCCATTCTAGTGACTGACCTTAGTCACCACATAGTCTGCATCCGACCAACATCGGTTTCATGCAACTATCCAGGTCACTGATGCCAGTTATACCACCAACATCAGTCTCCACCTGCCCGACACCACTAACTCCTCTGGTCTACACATGACCGATGTCGGTATCTATCTGTTCAATGCCAGTTCCTCCTGACTGATGCCGGTACCTGTGTTCACCTGTGAGTGATGACTTTTTACCCGTAAGCTTACTTTGAATCAATCCCATGTCCAAACTACCCTGCTTAGAGGTATCCAGCCCCATCCACTGATCTCTATCTGTCATCTCCTCCAAGAACACCAAGGCTTTCTAGTTCTTAAGTTTATCAAATACATCAGTCTTCCTTTTCCTGTAATAAATCCAATCCTTTCTTGTAGCATCCTACTGCTCACAAAAATCTTGGTCTATGCTCTTCGAAGTTGAACTCTTACCATTTGTCTTAAGAACATCCATTCCCTTCTCACTTATGTGACCAAGCCTACAAAGCCACACCTGTGTAACAGAAGTGGAATCAGTAATACAAGCAAGTAGATAAAGAGTACCTACTTTCTTACCACATGCTAATTCAAGTGCATCCTTGGTAACATTCCAAGAATCCACTATGAGAGTTACTATGCATCTCTCATCACCCAAATTTCTTGAAGAAATTAGCTGCATCTTCAAGACTGGGACCTGCATGACCTCCTTCAACACCCATGTGTTGGCTGTCTGCAATTTCAACCGCACTTCCCCTTCGCCAAAACTTTGACAAGGCTCACCAACCCCTCTAATTGGGGTTGCATGGAAAGAGGCAATAGAATCTATAAACCAAGATTCTACTTTATCCAAGAAACATCCCAGAGCATCTTGTGCAATAACACCTGCAACATCTGCTTCTTCAGTTCCTTTATGCTGATCTACTACCAACCAACAATCTTTCTTTTCCTGCTCTTTCTTTCCATAACACCGTAATTGATCATTCGTGCCTTTGAATTCCTCCATTCTTAGTGTACTTTATTCTACCATTGCTATACTCCCACTCAATCAAAAACCCCTGAGAGTGACCTGTAATCAAACACAAACCTGCTCCTTGCAACCTTAGCTCTGATACCACTTTGTCAGGATCTAGGAAGCACAACTGATTACCATATACAAGCAACTAACATGCAGAATTAAACCAAAAGTCACAAGTAACTAGAATTCAAAAACAACACATAATATGAGAGACAATACCCAATTTTATTAATACTCTTCCAGAAGGAAATACAACAAAGAAGATGCCACAGTCTTCTTCCTTACATCTCTAGAGCTCACACACATCTAGAGCATAAACAGTAAATCTCTTCAAGAGCTCACTCTCTCTCTTACGGTCCCAACACACAACTCAAACACAGAGTTGGTGTTCACCTCCACCAGCCAGTAACAACACTGCTAGTCAACCAGTCAGTAACAATACTGCTAGTACACCGAGTATACCCAAATACTCAAATTGAGTACACAACGCACTCCAAGTAGATCTCCCATGAACTTGTAACAACCTGCAACTCAAATGATCTTACTTTGGAAGGATCTACCTTACCTTCCTCTTTTCTCTCCAACCGAGTACACACCATACTTCAAGTAGATCTCCCCTGATATTGCTCTCTGTTGTGTTGCTGACCTCCCTGATCTTGCACACCTGTAAATCAATCTAGTTCTGCATACCTGTAAACCTAGATCTTGCACACACATACACTTGAAAATCAATGATCTTACTTACCATGTAGATCTCCAAACGTGGCCTTGCACACCTATCGACCAAGATCCTACATACATGAAGAACCCTTCTGATTCTCCAAACCAACACCCATACTTGGCACTGTGGCACTAGGAGGAACACACCTTGCTCTCTTCACTTTGAAGGAGCTAATATTTGCTCTCTTACTCTCTAGCACAAATTACAATACAGCCCATGAGTCTATTATATAGATCTCATGCAAACAATAATTAGACACCTAATTACAATAATTAGATCCACAGCTTCAAGTCTAAAATTGGCCTTTGACATGCAAACACTAATTCATTAACTAATTATCTGTGAACTAGCAATTTTGGAACCGCACAGGTGACCGACGTCAGTCCCTATCTGCCTGGAGGTGACCAACATCAGCCGATTCCTGACCGTCATCGATAGCTTCTTGTCTCCACCTGACTGACGTTGGTTGGCCTGATCGACGCTAGTGACTGTGACACTCAGCACCCTCCTCCAATGTTTGCATCAGTGAAGCTTTTAGCTCCACAACCTAACAAGTTGGTTGTACTAGATCGATTGGGTTGACCCTATACAGTTTTCAACCTCTAATTACTATACAAGGTCGAATGGGTCAACCCTATACTATTTTGGGGTATTTTTAATTGAGATTTATGTTATCCCTTTGGCTAACCTAGCTTAGGATGTAGTGAATTATCTCCCAAAAACATACTGGGTCAACTGGGTCGACCCCATACAACCAACATATTTGGAAGGATTTAGGGTAAGATCTACCTATATATATAGTTCATTTATAACCATTTGAGAATAGAGAAGCAAAGAAGAATAAGTGAAAATTAGCATCTACTTATTGACAATTCTACTTGGGAATAAAGCTTAAGGTTCCATAATTTATTTGGAGATATAGATCTTATCTTGTAGATAAGTCTTTTGGATGCATAGATAGGTTGTGTAGCCTAGATCTGATTTGTCTTTTTTATCTTTATATACCACAACAATATCTTACGAAGCACCTTGGCCAAGGGAGAGGTTGAGGCTTGGTGGGTTCATCTTCAAGGTAAGTATTCCTAAATTTATTTCTCCTTTGTAAGAGTAGATAGATAATGTAGGTGTGCTTCTCTTCCATGCATTAGGATTTTGTATACATTGATGTGAGTATATGTCTTTTATGAATGTTTAGTTTTGTTTTGTTTCTAACCCCCCCAAATTTGTGCCACAAGCTTTGGTGAGCACTAGATTAGATTTAATTTTTTATTATTATAATAAGTAAAATATAAAACCTAAGATTATTTTATGGTTATTACATGATTGTGTTAGACTATATTTTTGAAACCCTTCGTAGAATGGTGTATTGTGATAAGTGATACCCTAATTTTGTCTATTAGATCTTCATATTGGTCATGCTCTTGTTTAACAAATGTATTCCCAATTTGAAGTGTAGGTATGCTCTATATTCTTTGAGATAATATTTATATATATAAATGACACATTTTTTATTACATATACATTGGTCATAAGGTTTGGGATGATCATGTGTCAATTATGTTATGGGCCTATCACATAACATACAAGCACCTGAATAAGTCTACACCATTTCAACTAGTGTTTAGCATAGAGACTATTTTAACTATGGAATTCCTAGTTCCCCTATTTCTCATCATGTATATTGTTCTCTTAGATGACCAAGATTCATTAATCACATGCATGAAATATTTGGAGAGGCTAGATGAGACATGTACCCAGGCATGATGAAGCCAATAGATAGAAAAGGCCCACCAAAAGACATGGCATGATAATCATATCAAGGGAAAGGTGTTTAAATAAGGTGAATTGGTAATTTTATATGATTCTAAGTATCGAAGGCACCTAGGCAAAATATAGATCAGGTGTATGGGACCTTATGTAATCCAAAACATCTTGGAGATTGACACATGCAAGTTATGCATGTTAATTAGTGAAATTCTCCCCAGACATTTCAATTTAAATAGATTAAAATTATACCATAATTATAATGGTGTTGGTACCCTCTAATTTTATCTTTCTATTCAAAATTTGAGCACTTTGTATTGTGACCATAATAAAATTAGTGCGAGCCAAATTTTTGCCTAATGATTTTTTTCTTTTATGTTGTTTGAATAAGCATGGCACTTTCAGGCCCATAATAGAACATTCTTAGTGCTTGTAATCATATAAATTCGGTTGGGTGAGTTGATTTTAATCAATTTTTAAGCACTTATGGCTAGACACATAAGTTTTTGGGCACACGTGAAGTCAGCCAGGCTTATTGAATCATAAGTATAAACTGATGAGTAAAACACACATGAAAGTGTTTATGCATAAAATACTAAGAGGATACAGTGAGGTGATATAAGAGAAGTGTAAGGATATGTATGGGTTAGGGTGATCCTAAGTTAAATACAATAAATCATAGAGAAATCAACCAAGATAGTGAGGTAAGCTTGAAAGGAAGCACAACACATGAGAAGAGAAGGAACTTGAGAGGTTGAATTGTGTGCATTTAAAGCACTTTGCCCAAGTAACTATAAAAAAGGTGAGGGTTATGAAAATATGAAAAAATGTGAAAGGAAGTGACCATTTAATAACTAAAACACACCTAATAATTGGTGGAAAGTGACCATTTAAATTTCCTTCACTTTCTCAAATAAACTATTAGCAGAGTTAATGCTATGAAATGATGGTGGAAAAACAAAAATCTACATTAATGAGTCGATAACATTAGATTTTAATGGATTTCATTAATTTTAATGGATTTTGAGGATATAAATGATTCTAACCATAAATTTGGTAGATGATAACAATGTATAACACCAAAATTAGTAGAGGTAGGTAGTTTACTTGTCATTTTCAAGAGATCAGAGCAAGGAGTTGAATCCTCCAGAAAGAGAAAATGCTACAAAAGAAAAAATGAGTCCCCACAACATTCCTAAGAGTGAGAAAAAGAGTGAATAGGAGATTAAATTTTAACCTAAGGTGAGGAAGAGGCAAAAAAAACTAAATTTGAAGGAGAAAAAGAAACAAAGATTTTGGCAGGATAACCAATCCATCATTAAAGGGGTGGGAAGCTCAAAATATAAACAAGCTCAAAATCTGAACACATAGTCATACTTCCCATAGTTATATATTACAATAAAAACCATTTCAATATTTGGTAGGATAAATTAGTCACACTTTAATAGTAGTAAGTTTAGGATGGGGAATAAAATATTTAGCTTAGAAGTGCTAGAAGTGCACAGGGATATGAAGAAATCAAAAGTAGGATAGAAGCAGCCACTACAAAATTTAAGGTGCAAATGGTAGAGGGAATTAACATCATGGAGATTAATCCAACTACAAGTGAAAGGCTCTCATCCCAATAGTTGAAGTGCCTTCTATAAGTTAGGATGGGGTAAAAGTGGGTATGCTTTGCCCATGTGTGTAAGTTAAAAGACTACAACCATAGAATAGGTAACAATGTATACAAGTTGAATAAAGATTGGATGGTGAATATATGAAAAAAGATAAAGGTGGGTGCCACACTCTTTGATGTCTCCATCAAAGACAAGTCAAAAACTATAGTCATGTAAAGTGTGAAATTGTTCAACTTTAGTATGGCTAAGACACCTAATCTATGGGTCCTCCTGTTGGATCACACAACCCTTCTAGGCTGCTTCTTTCACTAATTCCCAGTCATCTATATATTTTTAGACTTAGTTTTTTGAGACCTAGGTAACCCTTTCAGGCTTAAATCCATCCCCATAGGTCTTATCCCCTTAGGACAATGGTGCCCAAATAGGATAGGAGCATCAAAATTTAGGGTGTCCTATTTTTGGCACTATTATCCAAACTCATTTTTGCCTCAAATGGTCAAATTTTCCCAGATCCTTATCTTTTTCCTTATTAGCCTCATGAAAATTCATTTAAACCATGACCATTATTTTCTCTATAAAAGGCCATTCTAAGTCCATTTAGAAGGGTTGGCACTCATTTACAAGACAGACATAAGAATACAAGAAATAACACTCGATCACTCTTCCTTATTCCTTACACACAGCCTTCCAACATTGTTTCAAGCCTACTCAAGTAATTACACTAATCCATAGCTAGTTGAAGCACATCTAATTTTATATTCTAGTTACATTGATCATACAAAAATTTCACTAAACACTTCAATGGGAGAATTGTATTACCTTGATCCCTCTTTAGATTATTGGTATGTAGGCAATGTGCCCACACATGAGATGTGAAGTGCATCCAGCGTATCCTTGACACATTATCCCCTTCTCTCTCTTTCCCAAGATTAAATTCAACTTCAAGCACCAAAATATCTTAAGGGTTTTTAATATTAAAATAGGCATATAAGGAGCTTCATGATGTCTTAGACCCTAAAATTTTAGTGCTAGGGTAACATAGGCATTCTAAATAGAACCCAAAAAGATTTTAGCATCAGAACAATAGTGCCAGAATAGGACTACAAGACTAAACAATAGGGTGTCTTGTTTTTGTCACTCCTATCTAATCAATAAATGAAGTCTAGATGCCTATTTCTAACTATTTCTTAGTCATATTCCTCTAGCGTTAAACCTTGTCTCAGTCCATATCAATGAGAATAAGCTAAGTTCTAATCTCTCTTACTTCCTACTATATTTAGAAAGGCCAAAAATACAATCTATTTACACACATTAGTGGGATAATTAAAGTATATTTATTTACTAATTTACATTTATCAACCCCTTTATTATTTATGAATATAACTCCAATATTCCAAAAATAATAAAACATTTGGTGAACTCGACGTTAAATTTTTGCACAAAAATCCTAAAAACCCTAGGGTTGATTAGTTTTGATTTTTTAAAATATTTTATTGATTTTTAATTCATTTAAAAATTATAAAACTATAAATTAATTTAAATATTTTCAATAAATTCATCCAAAACCCTAGTTTGCACATACTAGGTCCTATTTGCATACAAACAATTTTAAATCACTAGGAAAAATATATTGCTAATTTTAGAAAGATTTTTCAATTTTTTTCCTAAATTTTCAAGCTAAATTATAAAAATTCATAACAAAATTTTCAAATTATTATACTAATTTTGAAAAAAAAAATTTTCAAACCCTAGTTACATCAACTAGTTCCCAGTTATTTTTCCAGAATTTTCCAATCATTTTCTACATTTTTAGTTGAAAATATAATTAAAAAATCAATTTCAAATTCAAAAGTTCATAGTATTTTTCACAAGTATTTATTAAAAATCTTTAGTTGCATATACTATCACCTACTTGCTTTTGAGGTATCACCTTACATGTTTCAAAGTCCTTTATCCTTTTCATACATATTCCAGTGCCTTACTTAGATTATATAAATTTAATTTTTTCTACTATCATCCAAGTTGTTTTCCTTATGACACATAATTTTCTTTCATCTCTTCCTTCAATATGAAGTGCAAGACTTAGTGGCAATCCTCATGAGTTCACCCAAATTCCTACAACTTGACCATATGCCATGGATAAACAACCAATTCAAGTTTCAGTCATAGATTCTACACATCTAGATTACACCAATTTAAATGAGGATAATTTCAACAAAGAGTAGTATGAAAATAACAATGATGATGTACACACTGATGCTCATGCTCCACCACATTGGACTACCGATCCACTTCCACCCATTATCAATAATGAAGTCATACTCAACAAAGATTTAATTTTACGAAATTTTAGAGAAAGACTTGAGGAACAACCTAAATATCATACACTAATTCTACAATCTATCATTGAAATAAAAAAAGGCTAAGCAAGTTGAGTCTTCTAGTTGTTTAGAGCAACTAGTTTCAAATGACACTATGGGGGCAACTATGTCTCAATAACCCCCTATACTAGCCCAACTTTATTTCATACCACCCTTTGTAGCTAGTACATCCCTATCTCCTAATGTCATAGCCCTTATGTAAGAGATATGATCTCTTCAATCCAAGGTGCAACATCTTGAGCAAGGTACCAATAGACCTATGTAAGCTTTGAATTTTTTTGCTCTTGTACATACACCATTTGCATGTCATATTTCTTTTACACCCTTACCAAAAGGATTTATTCAACCCAAGATTACTCTTTATGATGGCAAGGGTGATCCAGAGACACATTTGAGATATTTTCATGTAGCATATTTGGATTATGTACCCAATGACTAGCTACATACCAAACTTTTTCCACAGAGCCTAAAGGATTATGCCTTACAATGGTTTTATATTCTATCTAATCATTGATCATGGCATTCAATCCTTTGGAAAACATGTTCCTATCACATTTTAGTATCAACATTAGTGATAAGGTTGCATATGCATAGATTGCACAATTGAAACAAAGGTCAAATGAGACTCTCATGAATTATGTTCTTAGATACAAGACTATTCTAGCTAAACTAACTAGCCCCATGGTTGATCAAGAGCTATAGGACATCTTCAAATAGAGACTTCTACTTGCATTACATGAATCTATTATTTTCAAAAGATTCTCTTCCTTCACCTAATTGTCTCATACACTAAAAGGAAGAGAAGTCAAGCTAATTTCAATGGGAAAACTTAAGTATTCAAGTATCCTAGACACAACTACTAAGAGTAACAACAAAGTCCCATACAAGGTCAAAATCAATGATAATAAGAATCATAATCAACTAATAGTTAATGTGGCTTCTAAGCCCCCTTAACATGTTGTTCTATTGGCACCTCCTCATCATGTATTTACCAACCTACTAGTTTCTCTAGCCAAAGTTTTACAATAGTTATTAGAATGTGACATCATCACTCTCCTTCCTATCTGGGAAGCAGATCTAGAAAAGCCTCTTCCATGGGGATATGATCAAAATGCATTATTTTATTTTCATAGGGCACCAGGCCATAAAAATAATAGATGAATCAATTTGTGACATAAGATAAAGATTTGATTGATGATAATCTACTTGATCTGGGCACTTCAATTGAGCCTCCAAATGCAAAACCAACACATGATGAAGCTTTGAAATTTTTTTAGGTCCATTTCCATAGCATTCTAAACAAGAGTAAGGGGATACTTTAGGTGTTCACCATACATACTAGGCACCTTCAGTTGAGTCACATCATTTGAGTGGTATGATATGGGTGTATGAGTCTAGAGTTCCAGCCATGCCTTTGATATCTTTTTCAGATCATGAGATTGTCAAGGATAATACAAGTTATAATACACTATTTATCATAGCACATATTCAAAATCAACCTATTCATAGTGTACTCATCGATAATGGTTCCATTCTTAACATGTGCACTTTCACACTTATACAACGTTTGGGTTATTCAAAATAAGATATCACTCTGATAGACATAGTTATTAGTGGTTTCAATGAGAATATATAGATTTCATTGGGTGAGATAATAATTTAGTTATAGGTTGGTCCTACATATGTGACCACATAATTCACTATAGTTCTCAGTGTAGGAGTTTTTGGCATATTACTTGGTCGATCATGGTTTCAAATAACTTAGGGCAATGCCTTCTACAGTTCATAGATGTGTGAAATTCATTCATACTAATTAGGTTATTATAGTTGGTAGAGTTCCTTATGAGTCACCACTCCCCACTTCAGAGCCATCTACCATCTTATAGTTACTAGTTTTAGTTTTTCCACCTATTTTAGTTTCCACTCTAGTTTCAGTTCATCTTCTAGTTTAGAGTCAGACACAGTTGTGGCATACATCATCAGTACAAAGGTTTCATACACCCCCATAGTTTCAAGATTCTAAATCGCTTCCAGCTATAGTGTTTACACCTAGAGTAGTTACATTGTGATCTCATACAGCTACATAGAGAGCACTTGTTCATAGAGATTATTCTCCTACTTATAGATGGGTCCTTAAGAGCCCTACAGTTGTATCCATTTCTTAGAGTCATAGGGGGACCCGACATTCAGTTTCCACTTCAAAGATTTTAGATCAATTATAAGGTACATATATTTCACCTCCATAAACTCAGGCACTCCATCATGCCTCATGATCATGCATGATCCCATTATTTGATACAGGACACCATGACATGTGGTCTCATCTACAACTCATCAGTTAGTATCATTTTTTTAGCACTAATTATACATAAACTCTCTTGATTGATTATACATAGTTCAAATATTTTCAAAAATAAAAATAATAATATAAAACTTCAAAATACAAAAACATTCAAACAAATTGCAAAAAACACCAAAAACATTTTTTAATTGTATGCATCATCCATGTTTTCATTAATACTATCATGCTAGGACTTACATTCACTATTTCATGTTATTTTATGTCAATTTATCTACATTACCATGCTTTACTTAACCTCCTTTGAGTGTGCACAGTGACATCCATCTCTCTGATTACTTCACTCTACCCATTGAGAGGGCATTTTTACTTCTACATTCGAGACACACATCAATATACATACCCACTTAGGGCATCTTCTACATGAATACACCATCCAAGTTATGTGATTCCTACACTACACACTCTGAGTTATCATATTGATGTGTATTCCTTATTATATTACATAAATTACTACATCGACATTTAACTAGTACCTAGCACTTATGTATTTCTTAGCATATACCTAGTCTTGTACTACACATGTTTTGCATACTTTCACATTTTATTTGATTAGTTAGATGTGTTTGTATCTTCCAATTCTTACTTTTGCTTTCTTTCTTTTCTTAATGTAGCTTGTGTCATTACATTCCCAATTCCATCATGTCTCTTGCTTGTGCCTTAGGACATTTTCCAATGTCCTTTGCTTCTATTTCATGTGTGTGCCTTAGGACATATACCAATATCCTTTGTTTGTACTCTTTCTTGTGCTTGTGGCCCTCATGCCAACATTGCTTGTTTTACTTGTAAGTGTATGTGGCATTTGAACATGTCTTCCATGCTTGTCTTCCAACTTGAGTGACATGTGTCCATTTACCTTGTTTGCATGGCCCCTTGGTCACCCTTGTATGCTTCTTGATTCTTGTTTCATATACTTGTTTTCTTGTTTGTTCCTCACTGTGTGTAATTCCATGATTCTAATCATGCATTTATCTTGCTTTTTGGATGCTATGATGGACATCATGCTCCATCCCTCGATGCTTACTAATAAATTAATAACTAATATCTAACATTCCTAGTCTAGTTTAGTATCGTGCACATGATTTTACATTTTTATATCTATCTAGACATACCCCTATTGATCTAACAATATATCAATTAAAATATTACCATATATTGAGATATCTTGTCAAATATTCAATGTTATATCTTGCATTTATACAACTTAGCACACTTGTATGACTCTTTTCTTCTGAGGGTAGTCATTATAGGTTCATCATTCTTACCATTAGAAGAGGGGGAATCAAATATGGGTTTGTCATAGAGATAAAACCTCCTAATAGATGAAATAGAAACATTTAAAACACTTAATGCATAATTTAGAGGTCAAACTGATCAAACTAGAGCAAAAAAATAGTGAAAATTTTAGATCAGTAGTCAGTTTTCATACCAAAAAACAATAGTAAAAATGGATAGCAGTGCTAAACATAAGGATGTCCACATTTTGGTGCTCCTATTTAGGTAGGAAAACACTCAAGGTTTCTATAAATAGGCAAAAAAATTAAATTAGTCAGATTCAGTAGTTTTAGTATAGTTTTCTTAGATACAGTGGATTATCATGTGCAACATGATGGTTCTCACTTTAAATTTATATTAGGTATTTGGTATATCTTATAAATCATAATCCATGTTCTAGACATTAGTGATTGGGGGTAATGTATGTGGCACATTGATCTTTTTTTCTTTTTGAGTTCAATTTATTCTAGGCATTCTCTGCAGTTGCATGCCTTACTCTATCTACAGGGGGTTGGCATCACATTTGAGTTAAAATTTCATACAATTTTATATTTTTTAGTAATTGAGTTCCTAAGTTAGCTTTCACATAAGCATTTTGCATCAGTTTCAGAGAGGCTTTCATACAAGCCTAATCTCTATATTTTGAAATGGTCAAGATTGGCCTAGTTTCTAACACACATTCATGCTATCCATGACACATTGTTAGATTTCTAGCACATTTATGGGATCCATGATCCATCTCATATAACATCTATTTTATACTGGTATCACTTCATAGCTTTAATTCACAGGGCAATGTTGGAGCCAAAGGTCTAGCTAACTTTTGTATTCTTGAGCCACCTATTTAGAGGGATTAAACACATAGTCTAGACATCGATTAGCACATGCATGATTCATTAAATTCACATAGTTGGTGATGATGGATATAAAGGGATATCCTTTACATTATTGAGCCACTTTTTGGGGAATGGATCACTCAGCTCTATTCATGATATTACTCTTGATTCAACACACACTCAGCATCATCCAACATATTCCAGCATCACAATAAGTTCTATATTGGTTTATGTACTCAATGAGGTGTATTCATTATTTTTTTCCTTTTATTTAGCTCTTATACATTATTATTTTAGATATAACATATATAGTAAGAACTAATCTAATTTATGTTTTTATTTCAGATTCACAATTCATAGTGTGTTCTCTCTATTCACATCTAGCATCATACAACTTCATGAGCTTCACCCTTATAGGTAAGTTTAGGTATGCTTCTTATTTTCCTTTATCCTATAATTTAACTTTGATACATCACTAGAATAAAGGTGGGGGATATAGTCATGTAAAATGTGAAATTATATAACTTTAGTATGGCTAAGACACCTAATCCATAGGTCCTCCTATTGGCTCACACAACCCTTCTAGGCTACTTCTTTCACTGATTCCCAATCATTTTAAGCTTCCTAGACTTAGTTTTTGAGACCCAATCAACCCTCTTAGGCCTAGATCCATCCCCCTAAGTCTCATCCCCTTAGGACAATATCACCCAAATAGGATAGGATCACTAGAATTTAAGGTGTCCTATTTTTGATGATGTTTTCCAAGCTCATCTTTACCTAGATCCTTATCTTTTTCCCTGTCAACCTCACTCAAATTCGTTTAACCCATGACCAATGGTTTCCCTATAAAAGGCCATTCTAAGTCCACTTAGAAGGGTTGGCACTCATTTACAAGAGAGACACAAGAATACAAGCAAGTATATTCAAGCACTCTTCCCTATTCCTTGTACACAACCTTCCAACATTGTTTCAAGCCTACTCAGGTCATTGCACTAGTCCCTAACTAGCTGAAGTACATCCAATTTCACATTATAGCTATATTGATCATACACAAATTACTCCAAGCAATTCAATGAGATAACTACATTAGCTTTATCTCTCTTTGGAGTATTGGTATGTAGGTAATGTGCCCATACACAAGGTGTGAAGTGCATCCAGTGTATCCTTTACACACTAACCCCTTCTCTCTCTTTACAAATTTTACATTCAATTTCAAGCACCAGGAACTCTTATGGGTTTTAAATATTAAAACAAGCATAAAACAAGCTCTATGAGGTCCTAGACCCTAAAATTTTAGTGACAGGGTAACACAGGCATTCTGAATAGAACCTAGAAAGCTTTTAACCTCAAGACAATAATACTACAACACTGGAAAATAGGGTGTCCTATTTTTGAAACTCCTATCCAATCAAGAAATTAATTTTAAAGGCCTATTTTTGGTTGTTTCTCAACCCTTATCCTCTAGTATCAGACCTTGTCTCAGTCTAGATCAGCTAAAATAAGCTAAGTTCTAATATTTCTCACTTCTTACTATATTTAGAAAAGGAAAAAATACAATCTATTTACACAAATTAGTAGGCTAATTAAAGTATATTTATTTACTAATTTACATTTCTCATCCACTTTATTATTTATGAATATAATTCCAATATTTTGAAAATAATAAAACACAAACCATGAGTACAACATAACTCTTTGAGCTACCAAACTTTGGCAAGCTAGAAGACCTGGTACATTTACTTCTCTCATGGGTGCATGGCAGCCAAATATATCTTATTTGACAATGCATGAGAATTTATGAAAGCCACATAATAAAAATCATAAGGCTACCTTATGTAGGTACAAATATAAGATAGATAATGGATGATGATGTAGAAATAGAGAGGGTCATAAAGCTCTTGGGCTACTACAAGTTAGGATTTGAATTCCCAATAAAATACATGTATAACCCAAACATAATGGCATTAATACATTTGATAAGTACCAAACTTTTCCCTATTTAGTAATGGTCAAACATAAGCAAAACCTTCCTTTACATTTCCCACCATAGGGCATATGAAGAAATTCTCAACATCTCCAAATTTGTCAAAGACGAGATCATAAAGAACGTGCAAGAATGTCATTAGGAATATGAGACTTTTTAGTATGGATACATGCTTATTATGATGGTTATGGAGGAGAGAGGTATGATATATGATGATAATGACCACCTATGGGTGTTTTCACCAAATCATAAGTCCTCAGTGATAAAGTACTAGGACTATATTTACCCCCTTAGTTTTTTGTATAAGTACAAAACTAGAGTGCGAGGGTGGTTTAAAAATTATGTGGAGGCCTTTAAAAAGGAGTGATGCATCCCATAATAACTCCCTCAATAACTTATGGGAATGGTGACCTTCATTATGATGCAACACTTTTATGTGGTGAACCTAACACTCATAGATGGAAATATTTTAGTTTGGATTTGATTGCCTTATGAATTTTTTTGCCAAATACTTCATGGTGGTTATTAAGAGGATCTTTAATACACAAAAAATTGATATCTAGGCCAAGGTCATAGATTATGATAGGAGGATGATGAGATTCTAATTAGTGTACCCTGGAACCAAGGCAACTAAGGATGATAATGATAGACCTGACATCTATCCCCTCCATAGGGTTATAATAAATGGGATAATTTTGAACTTATATTATGAGATGAAGTCATGCAAGAAGAGTAGAGACCCTGTGAAAGATGATGATCAACCCCTCTTAACTGGTAATGAATGAAAGGATGTGCCAAAAGTCTAAGAAAAGTTACTCCTGAAGAAGCAAGGTGAAAAATTAGAGGAATTCATAGATCACATACAGTTGAAGATATCCTTCAATTAAAAAATCATACCACCTACCCTAAAAAATCACATAAAATTCAAGGGGGTGATTCTTCTAACAAGCATCTAAAAAAGACTAAGGGACATATGACATTCCCTACCAAGACCCTTTTGAATATGGAAAAAGAGGTAGACCTAGCACCTATAATAGAGGAAGAGACTGACAAAGATAGGGTAGGGACTTATATCCTACAAATAGAGGAAGGTGAAGAGGAGATTAGTGATGGAAACATTTAAGAGGCTTTGTAAATCAGAATGGTTGTAGCACTAATAGTAATTAAGGAAATGATAAGCCTTACCTTCAATTCAACCTTGATAAATATCCCACCAAATAAAATAGCACCAACATCCAAAGATAAGGATTCCCTAGTGGCCCCTCAATATATTAAGGAGAAAAGAGTGACCTATAAGAAGATGGGACTCAACAAAGAAGATATAAAGTAGGCTTTGTCACCTGATGAAAATCAGAAAATTGACTAGGAACATAAAAATTCCAAGTTGGACAAGAGGGCCATAAAATTACCCTCAATCATAGAAATATAAGTAGAGGGGGTCAAATAGGCACCAAGTGGCTCTACTAGACAAGCAAAGGAAGATACTAAGGCATGCCCAAGTAGTGAAAGGGTGTCTAGACCAAAAGAAGGCAATACTAGTGCCTCAAAGTAATAAATAGAGATAGTTGAGGATCACCAAAAACAAGATGACCCTAGAACCAAAAGTATAACCCTTGAAATAAACATTGAGAAGCCCCAGGATGAATAATCAAACAAAGGGGGAAATTCCATTAAAGAAACCCATAAGGACCAGACAAGTGACTCCTTAGAGGATCACATAAAAGAGAGTGATGGCACTAGTGAAGAGGAAAAAGTGCACATGGAGGAGAAGGACATCATTTAAAAGGGTGATAAAGAGCTCAATATCATATAAATGATTCAAAAGGATTGGGAGATGAATATTTATACTTATATGAAACTATGCCCCCACAAGCTGCCATGAAAAGGATGTCCAAGCAACTTTCATTTATGCTAGACTATTACATGCACGAGCCCTAATTTAAGGTGTCAAATGTTGAAACTTCAACTTCAAGCCTATAAGATACTAAAGAAGGGTAGGAATCTTTATTTTTTAACCCACAAGCCATGAACCTAATCCAATATGAGAATACGCTAATAAGAATGGCCACAAAAGTAACACACTAAAATGTCATAAATTATGGCAAGGTGAGGAAATTGAATAAACTCCTCAAGGAAGTAAAAGAGGAAGCATAGGCCAATAGGTTAAAATTATAATATATTTGTGAGAATATGGAGGTAGTCAATCCATCTCTTATGGTTAGATTCAACATCTAAGATCTATTAGAGGTCGATAAAATTTATGTATTGGTGGGGCAGATGTTCCCAAGACTACAACCCAAGCCAGTGTAAGAAGAATAAGAAGAGGAAGACCCAAACATTGGGATAAATAATGATCTATTAGAAAATCTCCATAAAATAGAGGATATTTTTATAAAGTTGAAGGAAGGCACATAAATATAAAATACAATCTTCTTAAACTTATCCAACCAAGCCTTGGTGATAAATGCATGCTTAAATCAAGTGAAGGATGAGAAGAAATAATTGATGGCTAAGGTGTACTCCACATGTAAGGCATAAAGGTTATATATCATGGGAAATGTAAATTCATTAAGCAATCAGATCAAGGATTAGGATAGAACCCTAGAAAAACTCTTTTACACCCTATAGACTAAGGCCTATGAGTAAGGGGATATTTTGGATGGAAGCATGGCAAAGGCATAGGACAACCTAAAAGCCTTCCATAAGGATTTAGATAAAAATAGATACACTTGTGCTCACTACTACTTCAAATAAAATTGATAGTCTTACAAGTGACATTAAGCTAGCCATAAAGGGATTTGAGGACTTCAACATAGAGTTCCAGGAGAATGTGCTTGAGTTTTGTGCTCTTAAAAGTTTGAAAACTTAGTTTGAGGGCGGACTAAGGTTTTTTTATGGGGTAATGTTGGGACCCTAACTATGGTTTAATGGAGTGTTCACTCTAACCTAATATCCACCTTGGTGTATCTAAATATGTTGGTAAGAATTTAGCATAATGGTGTTGATAGCCAACTAAAAGAAGCAATGCAAAACATGCACTAGCTAGTCGATGACTAATCATCTCCCAGATAATTAGGATGCCAATGAAGATCTAAAGAAAGGTGGCAAGCAGAGCATGAGAACTATGGGGTCATGGAGCTAGTGGTTATAATGATGTAACTCTATCTTAGTGCTCAATATGTAGCTTTCACCCTAGCAAAGATGCTATTGAAGACCTATATAAAGAGCTTGAGCTAGAGAATGAAGAGAGGATAATTACAACGAAGCTCTAGCAAAATGATTTTGGAAGCACACTCTATAAAATTTGTGTTAGTGGCCATTAAGTCTTAGATATAGTATGGATTCCACCTTGTCTCCAATTATATGTGCCCAAGTTTGCCTATAAACCTCTAAGCATGGATAATATGTCTCTATATGTAAACTCTCATTTTGGACTTTGAACAATGAGTAATGGTGTCACTTTGAAGTACATTTGGGGTTGTCTTGGTTTGCATGTTTTGTATTATTGCTATGGGATGCAAGTGTTTGTGTTATGTCATGTCTTGGTGAATTATGTGATTCAAAGTTCATATATTTTGTTGGTTTTGCATTTTAATGAAGTCTCTATATTTTCATGATGTCATCATCATTCTACATGAAACATGAGTATAAATTTGTGACCATGAACCCAACTCTTGTTTAATTTTCATCTATTAAATATGGAGAATAACTTGAACCAAATTAGTCTTGTGATCCACTTAGACCCTACATGACCCCTGGTTTACCCCAAAATAAGTTTTTGCCTATGGTTCTGACCCTTAGCTAAGTTAATGTGGTAATTATTGAGCCCCAATTTTTTAAGCCTTACACCATGGCACAACTAATCCAACATGGGCCTCAGTTCCTTCTTAGTTGTGTTTTGGGTGAGAACATAGGGCCTATGCCTTATGTGAATTTATTTCAGTGCATATAGCTATTTAAATGTTGAGGGAAAAATAAATTATCCTATGCTTGCGCTTGTTTGTAGAAAACCCCTACTAGACTTAGAACAACACACATTGCATCCTCATACACACATAAGCCAACATGTAGGGAATAACTACATAATTTTGAGGCCTTATTCATAGTATTATCTATGTAAGTAGTGTTGATTGATATAGGGGTCTTTGGGGTAGCTTGACACTGTGTGCCACCTAACCCATTTTCTCACAATCATTATGAAGATGAAAAACTTGTTAGGAATAAATACAAAAATTGATGTGGAATAATTTCATAGAATCACAATAATAGATATAAATAGGGATGCAAAAAGAAAAAAATAAAATACACAACAAGAGGACCCGATATAACTTGGTTCACCTAATATGGTCTAAATCCACCAAGAAACACTTTCTCAGATTTTATTACAAGCCACGAGAGTAAAAACCACTCTCAGATCAATCTTCACACAATTACAATGCACAAATATTATTTGGAACTATGCTCAACAAACCCTCTTGAATTCACACCTAAATTCACACAATCTATTCTTACTTCTCAAAACCCTTTTTATCTTGATGTATTACCTATGAAATATCCATCAATACATAATACATCAACAAAGCAGTATTATAAAATAATGAGTACCAAAACCATGGGCAAAATCAACCCCAAAATGGTTTCCCATTAAAAGGGGTCTAAAAAAAAGAGTGTACAGTGCATTTAAAATGTACAGTATTTGAAAATACATTTTAATTTAGAAATAGGCTCCACAACACAACAATCTCCCACTTGGATACTAATTTCTTCTGAACAAGCTTTTTAATCCTTCACTATCAATTTTGAAGGCCAACCAAAAATGAACATAGCTTCAGTTTCTCCCTTCTGACCACCTTGGTCATCATGTCTCCAGGATTCTAGCTAGTATGAATCTTCTCTAGCTTCAACTTCTCTTCCTCCAAAGCTATCCTAATGAAATGGTACCTTAATTGTATATGCTTTGTCCTAGAGTGGAAAGCAGAGTTCTTTATTAGATGTATAACACTCTGACTCTCACTATATAACTTACCTTCCTCCTACTTATGCCCTAACTCTTCAAGAAATTATTGTAACCAAATCATTTCTTTGCTTGCCTCTATGGTAGCAACATAATCAACCTCTATGGTTGACAAAGCCACAAGTTTCTATAGTCATGAAATCTAGCTCATCAATGTGTCACCGATAGTAAATACATATCCTATTATACTCCTAATATCTAAATCTATAGCCATGTCCAAATATACATAACCACCTAAAGTGGTGTCAACCCACCATAGATTAAAATTGTCCCCATGGTCTCTCTTAAATATTGAAGGATCCACTTTACTACCTTCTAGTGTTCTCTACCTAGATCACTCATGTACCTGCTTACTGCTCCCACTACATGGGAAATATCTAGCCTAGTGTGCACCATGGCATACATCAAGATTCCAACACCTAATGAGTATATTACATGTGGCATCTGTATTCTCTCCTCCTCTATCTTGGGACACTGCTCCTTTGATAACTTGAAATGACCTACCAAGGAGTCCCAACTGGTTTAGCATCCTACATACTAAACCTCTCTAAGACCTTTTTGATGTACTCTTCTTAGGATCAATTTAGCTTTCATTCCTTCCTATCCTAAGTTATTCTCATATCAAGGATTTATTTTTCTACTCCCAAATCCTTCATAGCAAAGGACTTACTAAGTCATTCTTTAAGTACCTTTATTTCTTGCATGTTCTTACTTGCAACCAACATATCATCCACATATAGACAAAGGATAATGTAATCACCATCATCAAATTTCTTGATATATATGTAATGTTCTGAATGGCACTTGGAGTATCCCTATTCCATCATAAAACTATAAAATTTCATGTACCATTTACTAGAGCTTATTTCAGGCCATACAAGCTCTTCTTCAATTTACACACCATGTTATTCTTCCCTATGACCTAATATCCTTGTGGTTACTCCATATACAAGTCCTTAAAATCACCATGAAGTAATGAAATTCTCACATCCAACTTCTATAAGTGCAAGTATTATATTTCCACTATCCCAAGAATAGTCCTAATAGAAGTCATCTTTACCACTGGGGAAAAAATCTCATCAAAATCAATTCCCTTCTTCTATGTAAATCCCTTTACCACCAACCAGGCCTTATACCTTTTCTTGCCTCCATCATCTTCTTTAACTCTATACACCCACTTGTTATACAATACTCTCTTACCTTTAGGTGGGGTTACCAAATCCCAAGTTTATTTTTCCATGAAAGACTAATTCTCCTCATCCATAGCTTGCTCCCACTTCTTCCTGACATCTACCTGCATTATTTGTTCAAAGCACTCTGGCTCTCCATTATCAGTGAGTAATAAATAATTAAGAGATGGATAAAATTGTTCAAGTTCCCTTCTTACCCTAGAAGACCTTCTCATCATAGGAGTTTGGGGTTCTTATGGAGTAGGTGCCTGAACTGGTTACTTGGACACTTTATCATGTGCAATGTCCTCCAGTACTGTGTTCTCTTTTCTAGAATCCTCTTTTTGATTCTAAAACTACTATTTGTACATGAATTTTTCATTAAAGACAAAATCCATTGACCTAAATATCTTTTTGTCTTTAAGACTCCAAATTTGGAAACTAAAGTCATCCTCACCATAACCAATAAAGGTGCATTTTTTAGACTTAGCCTCTATCTTGGTCCTATCAGCCTTATCAATATGAATAAAGGCTTCACAACCAAATATTCTAAGAAATGAATAATCAATTTTCTTATCAAACCAATCTTCCTCAGGTATGCCTCCATCCAAAGTAGATAAAGGACCTCTATTTATCATATATATAGTTGTGTTTACTACTCCTACCCAAAACTAAAGAGGTAGTCTTGCATGCAACCTCATGTTCCTAACATGCTCCATGATAGTCCTATTCATCCTTTCTAACACTCTATTCTATTATGGATTTCTTGGAACCATCTTCTATCTGCAAATTCCCTTCTTTGAATAGTAATCAAAAAATGCGTTGCTACAATATTCCCCACTATTATCTGACCTAAGACATTTTAACTTGAGACCTATTTCATTCTCAACCAAGGATTTCCATCTTTTAAACATATCAAACACATTAGATTTTATCCTAATGTCATACAACCAAACTTTCCTAGTTGCATCATCAATAAAAATGACATAATAAGATGACCCACAAATAAAAGATACCCGAACCAACCCCCATACATCTGAATGAACCAACTCCAACTTATTCTCCTTCCTCATAGGTCCAACCTTGAGAAACTTTACCCTTTTATATTTTACATACACACAGTCTTCATAGAAATCTAAATTAGATCCTTTTAATCCAGGTAATTGATCCTTCAAAATTTGCATACCCTTTTGGCTCATGTGATCGAGCCTATTATGCCATAAAGTTGCATCTGCATTTGTAGCAACTAAATTACAATAATCAACATTACTTGATAAATACAAGGTACCAACCTTCTTACCTCTTACTACCATAAGAGAACCCTTGGTTACCTTCCAATAATCTACTATAAATGTCACCATATAACCTTCACTACCTATCTATCCTACAGATACCAAATTTCATCTCAACTTAGGCACATGCCTGACATCCTTCAATAGCCAAGTGTTCCCATTCTGCATCTTGATCTAAACACTTCCCTTTAGTACTATGTTGCAAGGCTCATCATCACCAAGGTAAAAATGTCTAAAATCCCCTTGAACATAATCAAGAAAATAATGCCTATATGGTATAACATGAAAAGAACCCCCTAAATCTAAAACCCAAGACTTAGCAATATTGTTAATGGATAGAATTAATGCATCCAAACAAAAATTACCTATTTCCACATTCACCTCCTAGTGCATTCCTAATTTTTATTCTTGTTCTGAAGAGACCAACAATCCTTATTTGCATGCCCAATCTTTCCACAGGCCAGCATACCATCTTAGCCCTTGATTTTTACCTTTCAGGACCATTTGATTTTCCATGCTTTCCTTTTTCTCTAAAATTTTGCCTCCCTCTACTCTCCACCACCAAATCATCACCTAAAGTTTAAATCTCCCCAAATCTTTTCTATCATATTTCCTTGCTAAGGATTATTCATATGACATCCTCAAACTTCAACTTGGCATTATTAGAGACTAAGTTACAACCATTATTATGCTATTCCAACTCTCTAATAAGGAACACAAAATAAACAAATCCCTAAATTCATCATCAAAATATATTTTTACATAATTCAACATACTCACAACCATATTGAATTCATTTAGATGATCAACAACTGAACCATTTTTAGACATCTTCATATTAAATAACTTTTTCATTAAAAATATTTTATTAGAAATAGAGGGTTTCTCATATAACTTCCCTAATGCATTCATGATTCCTTATATGGTATTCTCTTATGATATATTAAATGCAACCAAAGATGCAAGGCATAACCTAATGGCCCCAAGTGCTTTTCTATCAAGCAACTCCCAAGCCTCATCTGCCATAGTTCTCCCAATATAGCATGGAGGTCTTTCTGATAGAGGTAATCCTCTATTTTCATCTTTCATAAACCAAATTTTTGTCCATTTAACTATTTAACCTTTTATCTATGATCATCAGCCATAGTTCTCTCTTGAACTAATAACCCTACTTGCAATTCAATACTTTAAAAAATACAACTTGAAGCTCTGATATCAGTCGTTATGAATAAATATAGAAATTGATGTGAGATAATTTCATAGAATCACAATAATAGATATAAATAGGGATTCAAAAAGAACATAAATAAAATTCACCACAAGAAGACCAGATATAACATGGTTTACCCAATATGGGCTACATCCACCAAGAAACACTTGCTCAGATTTTATTACAAGCCATAAGAGTATAAAACACTCTTATATCAATCTTCTCACAATTACAATGCACAAATATTATTTGGAGCTACACTCAACAAAATCTCTTAAATTCACACACTCTATTCTTACTTCTCATAGCCCTTATTCTCCTAATGTATTACCTATGAAATATCCATCAATACATAATACATCAAGAAAGTAGTATTACAAAATAATGGGTACCAAAAACATGGGCAAAATCAACCCAAAAATGATTTCTAATTAAAAGGGGTCCATTTATTTTTGGGGGATACCACCCCCAAACCCCACTTTTCGAGGGTTGTTGCCCTCAAATACATGCTTGAGACCTAACCTAGCCATAGACCCTGACAAGAAAAACATATAGAGTATACAGTACATTTAAAATGTATAGTATTTGAAAATACATTATAATTTAGAAAAAGGCTCTACAATGCAAAAAAACTAGGGTGTTCTCATTTGACAAGGAGATATGGTCCATGACTCAAATATAAATGTATCAAAGTGAATACAACACAAAACCTAAAAGTATTTAGGTGGTCACATATAGTATTAATAGGTATTCCATACTAGACATCTACATCCAAGCCAGATAGAAGTGTTGATGCAACCATCTTAGGTTGATGTAAGTGTCTACAAATATAGATGTACAATTTCTAGAATTAAATGACTAATCTAGAATCTAAATCTAGTCTAGTTTTTGCTTGTTCTAGATCTAGATTTGTATCATCTTCAAAACTAGCTAAATATTTTGTTTTCATTATCATTGCAATATCCAACATAGATGTACTTTATAATTTTAGCATATCCCTTAATAATAAATTTATTATATGTTTATTTGAGTTTTATAATTAATTGGCTTACTTAAGAGATAGTCTACCATCCTTGTACCCTAGGTTTCTCTACCCTTTTATCCCTAGATTTCCCCAATCTATGTTTCAAGTCTTCTTGACAATCATCTCATATTATCAAAGATCCTTAAATTTATCAAATAGGGCTAAATCATTAATTTGGACTTTTCAAGACTTATTGACAATCATCTCTTTCATTCCAAGATTACTATGATGCCTAACAGACCATCCTAAAGACTTTAAGAGATTCATGACATAATGGATTAAGCATGAAACTATAGCACATCATGAAACTTTTCATCATGCTTGAAAACTCTCAAAATAATACCAATAAGGGAATGATCCTTCAATATATCATTATGAATAGGCTAGAATAGTTGTCACTCAGAAAAATTTGACATTAGGGGTTGACATTTGCCTAGTGAGGCCAAAATGTCAATAGTATCCACCTCTACTTCTACTAATACTAGTCAGTCGAGCACTCAATTATTAACATCTTCTACATAATTGGGCTCACCAATTCCCTCCTCAAGATAAATACATACCACAATAATGGTGGCCATAAAGAGATCTCCAAAGAATAAACTAGTCTACATTGTTCATCTAATGCCACACCTAGTAAATGTAGACTAGTCTCAAATAATATGGACTTTAATGCCCAAGACAACTCCTAAGACTAAGCCTATAAAAGATACCCAAATATAAGCACAACCACTAGACCCATCAAAGTTGACCCTTCTAGATTGGGCCAAATAATTAGTAACATAATATTCCAAGATGCTAGACTTGAAGATCATCGAGCTACCCATTATGAGCTCACTCTTTGATAAGTCAATTGGCTTTGTGTAAAGGGTGAGGAAGAGGAAGATAGAAGACAACATTAGGAATATCTTAATTATAGAATAAATAGAGGATATTTACTCTCTTTCAAAGAGATAATACCAAAAAAAGGGTCAGTTTGATTTCATTGAGGACTTTAAGTCCTATGTGGAGACCCACTCTAGAGTATTAATAATCATTCATGAGAGTACAAAGTAGGCTAGGAAAGAGTTAGAATAGGAATTAGAGACCCTCAGGGAACAAAAAGTAATACAAATTCCCTTTGAGATAGAACCAGATGTTTAAAATATATCATTGAGGTTATATAAGATATTATATACTATTCATTCTTCAAAGGCACAATTGGCTCCCTAGGTAACTATAATAACTAAATTGTTTAAGATTATCAAGGAACATAAGAATAGGCTAATTTTTTTTGTTTTATATACTACTAATAAGGCATTCAACCACTTGAATTTTATGTTCCCCTAGAGGTAGTAAATGCATTGAATCTAGTGGTCTCAAGAGTGAAGAAGCCTAGAAATGGGTAATTGTTGGTGATGATTTAGTCACGAAGATCAGTGAGCAAGAGAAGCATGCAATGCAAATTTTTAATGAAATAGAGTTAACATGTGCATGAAATAGCACTAGAAAGTTGGTATACCTATCTATTTTTGACCAAATATTACAATAAGCCCTAGATAATTACAAGAAAAGTTTACAAGGATTAACTTTAGAAGATATTGAGGCAAAGTTGAGTTTGGTGAGGAAGAAGGCAACCAAAGTAAAGTCTTTCAGGTAGGCTTCTGAGCTACCAAAGTTGAGAATTCAAGATTGATGGCACAAGTGAATATGTTGAAAATAATTTCTATTCCATACATGACCATAATATGAGTGCAACATGTTAGTGGATATAAACACTATCAAGAGTTAGTGGCCTAGAGACCAAGAAGAAGTTTGCTTCAGGACCATCTACTAGTTTAGTAGCCAAGACTCCACTGAATGTGCTAGTTTCAACACTACCTACCACTTCAGTAAGTGTGTCAGCTATAACTTTTAGTTTGGCCCCAACTACCACTTTAATTACAATCATCGCAACAAGTAGTGTCATGCAACCACCAAGCAAGCTTTAACTAAAGGTTAATTTTTTATATAAATTTTGCATGTATTTATTTGAATAAACAAATGGCTAGTTAAGATTAATTTCATTCATGTTATCATTAATTGAATTGTTTTTTTTTATCATACACACATTTCATGACTATTGTAATCTATGAGTTGTAACATACAATTTTGTATATAACTAGAACTTAGGTTCTAGTTATTTTAATGTAAATTGAAGTTTCACTACACTTTGAAGATGAGGCAACCCATTCCCCAAGTATTTAAATACTTTTAAAACCCTCTTTCAAAGGGTTTGATTTTTTTATCAATATACAAGATAAATCAATTCATTGATTGTCATGCAATTGTGTTTGTTCTCACTTCTTCCTTTTCTATGTTATTGAAATTTTAGCTTTCTTATCTATATCAACTCAATAATTTTGAAGTGTTTAAATGTTACAGATGAATTTGGTTATTATAATTCATGTATGTTGATCTTATATGTGCAAAAACTATTGAAGATAAGTAAATTTCATTTATTTGAGCAATTAGATCAAATCATTTTGATATTTTGAAGTGTGCAAGAGTATTTATTTTTGGTATAGTCTTCTAGGCATGTGTTGTAGCTACTCTAGATAACTTCTTGGTTAAATATGTAATCTCTCCACTAAGGGTGTACAACAAAAACTCTAAAAAAAGTAAATTTTAACTATGGTCATTAAGTTCCTTACACCTATTTCCCCAGACTGCTTAACTATGCTTGTTCATGAGTGTGCAATAACTACAAATAATAAATATTGGTCTTGGAGATACTCATCCACCAAAGAAAAAACCTTGGGAGTGACCTTTTAGGAACATAGATCCTTATTTTCCTCTCCTTTTTGAGTTTATTTGAGATTTACCCATCATACATAACTCACTTAGTTTTTAAATTATTTTAAATTTCACACATCTATCCATAAACCTAGATAAACAACCTACAAGCTCAACTTACTATTCCACCAAATAGTTATTTTAATTGCATACTTGCAACTTATGTTCTGGAGTGGATATTCATTTCCATAGAGATCTTAAAATGTTAGAGGTAACCTCATTCAAAAAAATTTGTCTACATAAAACCTACAACAATAACACTTACACAATTTTTGAATTGGCCAAAGCACATAGTTATATAATTCAAATTTACAGTTGTGGCAAAATTCTATACATTAGTATTATTGTTATACATATTTTTATCATGAGACATATCTAAGGTACATATGTTATTCAATGTGCACCTAATATTACAAAATATAAATTAGTTTCATATTTCCAAACACACTTAGGGAATATTATCACCCATTAGGATGTACTTTTATGGACTGTATTGAGCCAGTATACTACAGTAGTTGGTTAACTTTTGGTATGGTTTAGGTGATTAATTCACTCAATATAGTGAAGTTTTCAAGTTGGACTTAATTTTATCATATATCCTTATCAATTTTATAGTATGAGTTTACTTTGTTCACTCATGCTCACCAAGGTATAAGTATGATTGGGTTGCATAGTTGAGCTAATCTAAATTACCAAGTGGAAACCCACCTTTTCTCTAAGGTTGAGGGTATGTGCCTTCTAATATATCATAATATCTATCTCCTTAGATATATTGACTTTCTAAATTTATACATGTTTTTTTCCTAATCTTAATTTTAGATCCTTACAATGATATATCTTTTCAAATCAACATACCAATAGGTAAGGTAGTTACATCGATACATAGGTGTACTCCTAAACCTTGCTATTTTAATTTTAATCTTTTTAGATGGTTATTTTGATCTAATAAGGTTTTTTCCATGCACACCATTTATTTGGCCCTTGGTTCCTTGCTTGTTCAGCCTTATGTCATACCACAACCTTAAGTCTATGGGACTTAGCATTTATTTCTTTTTAGGGTTTATTTCCTTCAGATGAGGCCAACCTTTATAATTCCTTCTCCCCATTATATCTCAATTGTTTAGCTATGGAGAAGAATGGAGGAGCATCGAGTAGTGGCCCCCTGCAAGCATCCAAGGAAGTTTGTCTTGAATTTATACCACGAGGTAATGCTTTGGAACATGATATCATATTTCTCATTCCTAAATTTAATTCTACATGTTAATGGTTACAACAATTTTTTTTAATAAGATATTTTGTCAAGATAATTCCCTTTGAAAGTATGTTATGGTCTTGGATTCAAACTCACTGGGAATCTCACAAAATTAAGCTAGAGATCATCCATAACATGGCTAAGGGTTTCTTTCTCATCCACTTTTTTGACCCATCCCATGCCAAAGGAATCCTCCATAAGTCCATCACTTGGTATCTCAATAAATTGCTAATGGTTCTCTCTCCATGGACATGAGACTTTGTGGTCTCAGATCACTCCACTCTTAAAGTACCAATTTGGGTTGCATTGCCAAGCCTCTTTCTCCCTTATTAGTACTTTATTCACCAAATAACATCCTCCATAGGCCATGTTGTTTATCATGAAAAAACCTGGTTTTACTCTTCCAGATCACAAAAAAGGGTCTACATAGAAGTAGACTTATCTTGGGACCTCAAAGAGTTTATGAAAATCTAGGTTAGGGATGTAAGGCACTCTCAGTGAGTCATGTATATCAAATTGCATAACACTTTATTCCATTTCCAATCCATATAACATAAGATACGAGATTGACTCCTTCAATTAGCTTGCAATAATGCATCCACCCACACAACCTCTCCCCCCAAGCCCCTTCTTGAAGCTAATAAGACACAAACTGAGGATGGTTGGACTATAGTTGGGAATAAAAACACTCACACCAAAGCCACAAACTCAACTATTGCTCCCAAAGGAGGTAAGCCATCTTTGAGTAATGACCCATAGGAGCAAGTTGTTATTTCAAAATAGCCCTCATCGATTGTAGCTCTAAAATTGGTAAAAAAATCCTCAAGTGTTCAAGACTCCTCTGGCTACTAAAATTTTATCCCAAGGTGTTGAGGCCTCTGGACCCAATTCTTTAGACTCATATCCAACCACCCTTCCACTTCTTGCTTGGTTGGATATGCCCAAATGCTCTAATAGCCCTCCTTAAAGGATTGATCAAGAAGAGGAAGGAGAGTTTCTAGCTGACCTTGACTTGAGGAAACAATATGAGTTATTGAGTGCCAATAGTGACCACTTCCTACAAAATTATTATGATGCCCCAGAATGGTTGGAATTGAAGGACATGTCCCTTGACACCCATCATCTATGAATTGCTTTTCATGAAATGTTTAAGGTCTCATAGATCCAAAATATAAGTTTGTTGTGCACAATTTTAGAAGGAATATTCCTAAGATGGATATTCTCTATCTACAAGAAGTCAAGGTGGTAGATTTTTTATTCATGGCTATCAGTAATTCCATCTAGCATGATAATATCATTCTTCATATAAACCATGTTGTAGGACATGGAAGGGTGATCAAATTCATTTGTCCAAGGTGGTGGCCATACTTAGTGCAATATGGTGTGGACCCTACCAATTGGTTATATTGGGCTCCTTTTAGCATTAAAATCCACTCCTTTGGCTTTATTAATATTTATGCCTTGAATGATGCTTTGGAGCATTCTCATTTATGCTGAGGGATAGCAGATGATCTCCCCAATACCCATTGGGTATTATGTGGTGACTTTAATATGGTGGCATCTCCCAAAGACAAATTAGGCCACTTGTCTATGAGGTGGGTAGCTAGCAAAAGGAAGGTGTGGTTTTACATATGCACTAAATGGGGCCTTTATGAACCCAATTTAACCAACTTGTAGATGGAGTTTGGTACACCTAGAGTAATTTTAGGGAAGGCCCTGCTTATACTCTAAAGCATCTAGATATGGAAATGATGTCCACCCAACCGTACTTCTATTTTGATAATGTATTTTTTCTTTGGTGTAAGTGTTGCTAGATTTTTGGATTTCTGATCACTCCCCCATTTAGTTTCATGTGACATGGTACTTCATGAAACCTAAAGTCCACAAAATGCAATTCTTCCTTAACACCTCCTTGATCAAGCATGGGACCATGGTATCACACATTAGGAGAGTTTGGAATTTAGATCCTCATCTTTCCCAAAATTATGGTCAAATTCTATGGTGGGATAATGTCATTAGGAGGACCTCCTACTTTTTGTATATCTATGGTCACCAACTTGCCAAAATTCAAAGACACTCCTACTCTAGTAATACCTCAGAACTAAGTCATGTGGCTCTAGCTCTAGAAAAAGATCCCTTTAATGAGATATTTTAGGTGAGAGTTATTTCTTTAAGGCATCACATTTAGATTGTAGATAAATACAATACCCAAGGAGCCCAAGTCAAATCCAAGATTCATTGGCTTAAAATAGGGGATAAAGCTTCTAAGGAGTTCTTTCAATTGCTACAAGCCAAAAAATCAAAACATCAAATTCAAATCATTTCTAAGGCTGGTAACATACTCATAAAAACTTTACAAATTATGTAAGATTTTTTCTACCATTATCAACAAGTGTTCAAATCTCAAAGGTCTTCAGCTAAGCATGAATCTACCCTTCAATCATGCCTTTTAGTGGTGCCATGAAAACTCACTCCTACCTAGTGGGTGATTTGCAATAGGCCCCTCACTATGGACAATTTACATGAAGTGGTGTCTCACATGGCTAATGATAAAGCCTCTAACATTGATGGCTTTCCCTGTGAGTTCTAAAAAACTCTTTGGGATTTTGTGGGTAGTGATTTACATAAGGTTTATCAAAAAGCATTTCACAAACATTCACTAGGAAAAAATATAATTAAAGGAAAAATCAAATTCATACCTAAGCAGGGAGATCATGAGTTGATCTATAACTATCATGCCATCACCCTCTTGAATTTTTCCTATAAAATTATTATCGAATCTCTATCAATCTAGATGTGTAATATGTTGCCTCTCATTATGCATCTAGAATAAATGAGCTTCATTAAAAGTTGTTATATCTTGGATAACATCATTATCATTTGGGAAGGGATGGATTGGGTTAGATAGTCTAAGTAACAAGGTATGTTCATCAAATTTGACTTTGAAAAATCCTATGATCACATCGAGTGGCCTTTTATCTTAGCTATGCTTTGAGCTCTGGGTTTTGGGCCCATCTTCATTCAAACTATTTAGATACTTTTCTCTGATGCCTCAAATATCCTCTCCATTAATAGAGTCACATTTGAGCATTTTGGCTTATTCTATTCCATTTTCCAAGGGTGACCTCTAGCTCCTACCTTGTACATTCTAATAGCTGAGGGTTTTGGATATATTCTTAGCAATGCCCAAGCTAGTGGCTTCGTTAAGGGAATTTATTTCCCTCTTGATGTATCTAATATACACAAAGATATGCAATTTCTTAATGGCCACCTTGCAAATGAATCCTTCCTTACCCTCACTAAAGATGAATCCAATGTGGATAATGCCTTACAACATCTTGACACCTTTTGCCTGACCTCTAGCTCTAACATCTAATGGCAAAAAAAATATTGCTACAAATAGTCTTACCTCCCTCCACTAGTATGGGTTGATAAATTTGGTTGGAAGTGGATCTAACATGATGAAATATTTAAATTCCTTAGCATCCCATTTGATTTCAATGCTTCACCACCATTATTGTGGTAATATATTGTTGACAGAGTTACCAAGAAATTAGAATATTGGGTAACCAAGTCTCTTTTGCTGGCAAGCAAATTTCAAATTTGCTTGAAAATTCTTGTGTCCACCCATGTGTATTACTCATCTTGTTGTGTACCTTCTAAAAAATATTACCAAAAGTTGGAGAAATTACTTTGAGATTTCCTTTGGAAAAATTCCCCACAAAGTAAAGGATTCCATAGGGTGGCCTGGGAATATTTTTGCCTCACATGTGAAGCTGGAAGGATCTGACTCATCAACATAGCTCGGTAAGGAACTACCTTATTTGCCAAATGGATTGTGTAGGATATTGAGGGCCCAGAAGCTTAAAAGGTGTTATTCAAACATTGTATTCTCTTAGGCTTGCCTAAGGGCAAGAAATCTTGGAAAGGGCTTGGCTTCCCCAATTTGCTCTTCATCTAGTCTCCCATCTAGATCATTGGATCCTTTGTGGCTAAAAAAATCTGGAAGGCTTGGGAAAATATTAATCCATGGTTTATTTAGAGTGGTTTTGGTTTCCATAATGGGATCTCTGCTAACACCCACTCTCTATGGCGGTCTCCTATTTTTTTATTGCAATGAAGTTCCCCTATAAAAATTCCCTTGGATCAATGCACTCAAGCTTTTTCATAGAGGAATTCATTCTATCCAAGATATCTTTTATAGGTTTTCTCTCTCTTGGATATCTTGGGAGGAGGTCAAAGCTAAATTCTAGTTAGCCAATGTGGATTAGGAATCTTACCAGGTGATTCTCAATTCCACTCTATACTCCATAATCCATAAAATCTTGATCCATTCCACTCAGACATGGTGGAAGGATTGGAAATGGTATGTTGAGACCCCTTTCTATAATTACACTCCTTAGCTAGGCTATGCTTGGTTCACCCCCTATTTTCTCATGGTTGATAAGCTTAACACCTGCTGAGGGCTACACTCATCTATTAGAATGTGCAACTTTCACTTCAACATTATTTAGGGGGCTTGTATGAATCCCAAGCTTGCCCACTTTACTTGGTGTATACTACACGAAGGATTGCCTATTAGTAGAAGACTTGTTTAGCTTAGAGTTCACTAACCTACCTGCCCCTTCTATGGCCACCTTAAGATGCTCCCTCATCTCTTTTAATAATATTCCAAATCTCACAAGGTCTATACTTGGATCCATGATCTCTTTAGGCCTTTCTAGCCTAAATATTTCCTTTGGTAGCATATCCTCCTTGGTGACAAACCCACGATTCCCTTCAATTACATGTAAGTTTGGTATACTTTCAAAGTGGAGATTATCTTCTAGATTTGGAAAGAAAGAAATAATTATGTGTTTAATCATGATTCTACTGATTGTAATGTTTCTACTTTACATAAATCTTATATCATCTCCAATGTTTTTTTTCATATTTAAGTCCAAGCTAATAAAGTGGCTATCGAGCCTGGGTATCTTCAAGATCTCCTCTCCCATTGGGGAGATGCTCCTTATACTATGGCATGAGTTCTACCTTCTCTACCTAAGGATCCCAGATTGGATGATAGAGTGATTTAACCACCTTATGTTGGGCATCATCATATCCATTCTAGGCATCACTCTCATAGAATCACCTCATACCATCATGTTTCCCCTCCTAGGCAGCAATGAGGGTGGCAGTCGTCACCTCCTTCCCCTACTAAGCAGGATGGTTAGGGTGCTCCTCCTCTTCCTCCATGCTTAGATGATTATGGGTGTTACTTGGAGGCCATTTGGATGTGTTGGATAAGTTCCCAAAGTTTTTTTGGCTATCTCACCCATTTGAAGACAAGCAGATGATGATATGGATACTACCTAAGTTACTAGTTAGGAGCCTATTCTAGATGATAATGATTTTCCAAGTTTGAGTTGGGGTCCTTATGATATAAATCCTCCACCTGTTTGCCTTGCTTTTATTGTATAGAAGTTATCTCTTTTTATGACTTTTTGATTAGATGCTTGTTTCTAGGCTCTGCCTAGATGATACTTTGATACTTTGGTTTTTCTCCTAGGCTCTGCCTAGTATGTCATGGAATTCTCTTATACCACCTTATTTTTTTATGAATTATTTGTATATTTCTATTTAGTTAATATATGGATATATTTCATCAACAAAAATTTAATCTTTTCAATACTATTAATTTCATATTATATGCATTGATTATATACTATAACATAATCTTGGTTACAAGTCAGTCACCAAAAAATTACTCAAGTTAGACTCAAGAAAATGCAAGGTGTTTTATGCACACCCAATTACACATTAATTATAATTTAAACTAATTATTTCATTACTAGATTAATGGGGAATGTAGATGATATTTATGGATTATATAGCACCTTAATATTGCACACTTGGTAAACTTAGATGTTAGTTGTTCCTCTTAGTTTTGGACCTTTCCTACTTTCATAAGTCTTGCATCTACTCTATCTTGTGCCCCTTGGCCTATCTCTTGGTCTGACCAGTCTTATGTTGATGACCAAGAATTTATATCTTTCCCATAATGCTTAAAACTTGCTTATCTTCCACCTCTACAATTTATGATTTTTTACTTACTTTCATGTTCCCTAGACACTAACATCCTAGATAGACACCCTTATTGATGTAGGTGTCCTACTCCAACACAAGTGTCTAATTCCCTAAAGTATAATTTGATAATGAAACATATCCTAATGATCAACCTAAGTTCTTTAATGCAATTTATTTCTTAAAAGGGATTGATATAAATAAAAAATTAACCCTCATTCATCCCATACCTAGAAAACCTATAAAATACCTAAGGAAACTTATCAAAGCATTCAATAAAGAACTCAATAAAGCAAATCTTCCTTATTTTATCCTATTTTCATAATGGTCATAGGTACAACACATACATAGATATTAAGTATTGAAGAAATGGCCTAAGAGCATGATTTTTCAAGTTACAAGCTAGGTCATTGTTGTACTTACCTTCCAAATATTATATTATTCACACATAAGCCAACACATAGGGGAAAACTATATCAGTTTGAGGCCCTCTTTGGATTATTGGTTATATATGCAACACTCATTAATAGAGAGGTCTTTGGGGTTAGCTCGACATCATGAGCCCACTAACCCATTTTCCCCTAAGGTCACTATGAAAATGAAGAACTAATATTTTTTAATTTCATGAGGAATAAAAATCCAAGACCCAGATCTGAATGAACAAAAGTGAAGGAAAATATAAGCCCAAAATCACATATGTGGTCATATCCTTTTCATGTAAGTATTCCATATAAGACACCTATGTTAGGTTTAAACATTCACATTGACATAACTATCCCAAGCTAATGCTAGTGTTTGTAGTTCCTGTAGCACTCAATCCATAATCTGATGATTTTTATATAATCCTCCTCGAGTATGCTTCTTACCTATTCTATATTTAGAACTGTGTCAACATCAAAACCAACTAAGTACATTACTTCTTTATCATTTCCCTATCTAACATAGTTGTACTTACTATTTTTATCCTATCTTAATTTAATGAATTATATATATGTTAGTAAGTTTAAAATCTAATTGGCCTACTATAGAGATAATTTATCACCTCTGTACCTTAAGCTATCTCTATCCCATTTAACTCAAGATTACTGTATTCTATAAATTTAAGGTTAATCAAAAAACCAATCCTATACCCTAATGAAGAAGTTACTAATGAAACTAAACTAGATATCTCATAGCTCATCATAGAATATGATTATAATCATAAAAATTATGAATCTAATGAAAAAAATGAAAATGAATAAATAAACCAAGACTAAGTACAAGATCTTGCTATGTTTCGACACTGTATCTAGTAAAACCTAGATGATCTTGATGAGATCCTAAGAACCATATTAGAAACTAAAAAATAAAAAAATGTAGATGAACATATAGGTCCATCTATTTATCATGTTATTATGGCTATGGGCTATTCCCATATACAAATAACCTTCCCCTTGGGCACATCACTATGTCATACTTATAATGGGGGCACAAGATATGTGTTTACACCATTATTCCCTAAATCAAATCCTACTATTGCTATACCTTACATGTAAAACATATATAATTCAACCCAATTACTAGTTTCAATGCCTATATCTACTCAAACTATGGGTACACCTCATTTTGTGACTTCTAAAACTTCAAACTTTAGTGATCAATATGTGTAAGATCTTGTCCAAACTATAAAACTTTTATATTAATGAAATCACCTTATGTTATTGATTAATAAGAAGTGTTACGTAACCCTATTGCACTTGAAATATTTTTTCACCCTTTTTTTACACCTAAGTTCACATTTTATTATGGTAATTGTGATCCTCAATAACATCTACAATCTTTCTATGCAACATGCATTGATTATGCCTCCAATGATAAAATTTTGACTAAACTATTTCCAAGGATCCTCAATGAATATGATCTAAGGTGGTTTTATGACTTAAAAATCCAATAAATAAAATCATTCAAACCTATTACATATTATTTTTTGGCACACATATCTATCAACATTACCAAAAAGGTTTCCAACACCCAAATTGAAAAAATCAAACAAGCAATCAATGAACCTATTAATGACTATGTCTTAAGATACAAGACAAGGTTGGCTAAAATGACCAATACAATGGTAGATAAAGAACTTCAATACATCTTCAAGCATAGTTTTTTTGTCCCATTACATGATTCCATTATTTTTAAAATTTTCAAATCTTTTGATGACTTATGCCATATTTTTCATAATTTTGAAATAAAGTTTTTTCTCATTGAACAAACTTAAATATGTAGCAAACACAATAACTACATAAAATACCAAGTTAATTATCTAGCCAAGGTATAAGGTAAAATCTACAAAAATTAAAAATGAAATAATCACTATGATTAATGTAGTGTCACGATAACATAATCAACTTTTATTATCCAATGTACCAAGGAAATAATTTACACATTTACCTAATTCTTTAGCTTCATTACTTCCAAAGATTATGGAGTGTCACCTCATACCTCTCCCTCATTCTATAGAGGTTGATATTAGTCTACCTCCACCCAAAGGATGTGATTCAAATTCTTATTACGACTATCAAAAAGGCCTTAGGCATTCTATAAACTAATATTTTACCTTGAAGCGTAATATCTACAACCTTATTGATGATAAACAAATTACATTTGATGATCCTCCAAAGGAATCAAGTTCACAACCTAGTGATCCCCAGAATTAGAAGATATTTAAAAACCCTTTGCAAGACCATTCTAAGAAAGAACCATAAGTACAAATGGAATATAATTCACACCCTCTTCCACCACATTATGGGCACCCATTAGATGGGATTATTGGTACTTATACACATTATACAGCTCCTGTGAATTAGAGACCTTATATTAATTTTGATGATAGTGATTTTTTGGATGATGACCCAAATCTTTATTTACTATTCATTTGGGAATACCTTAATCACCAAACTATACACGGTGTTATGATTGATAATAGTGATAGTGAAAATGTCTGTACCATGACATGAATTATGTATTTGGGATATATACATGATGATTTACACCCTTTGACCAAAGTGGTCAAAATATTTAATGAAACCTCACAAAAAGTCCATGAGATTGACTTACTTTCATAGGTTGGCCCATCACATATGGCCATGACACTCTCAATTATACCATACATGGGATTATTTGATATGCTATTAGGATGACATTAGATACACTACACATAGTACCTTCTATAATGCATGGGTATGTTAAATACATTCATGCTAATAAGGTAATTATAGTTTCAATAATTCCATATAAACATCCACTTGAACAAAATATGTTTATATCCAAGTAATTAACTATCAAACCTACTAAGGTTTATCCTCCATGAAAGGGTAATGAATAGTTAATCCCCATTCTTAGGCGACAAGTACTTGAGAAACCATTACATTAGAGATACATAGTGGATTCCACATAATCCTTATCTACTACTAAAAAACATATTTGGATACATAGAAAAACCAAACATGTTCCTACTTTTTATATTACAAATAAACTAAAGATCATTCAATGATGGGTTCCACAAACCTCCATTCCTTTTATTATTACCTTATGACCAAAAAGTCCTATTATACACACATAGAGCATCATAGATCCTTTAGTGACAAATATTACACATATACATGCTCCTTGGTAGTACCACCAGTTTATTGTAATGGGTTTTGAGTGGGGAGATACTTATGACCATCCCTTAGATGAGATCATATGATGGTCTTGTCCTTCCAAATATTCTAAAAATACCAAAAAAAATCCAAAAATATTTAGCATTTTCATGTCTTATTAGCATATTAACATATATGGTGTTGGTTCCATGTTGGTAGATAACATATGATCCCTTTTTATATACACACATATGTTTAACTAATCTTTTGAGTTTGATACAGGCATACCCAAACACATGATATATGCACATATGGATGTTGCATCTTGCCTCTAATCATGTCTTCAAGACATTAGGGGAATACACTTATTTGATCATGATACACATAGGTTACATTATTATATTATTACTTCTATTATCATGTTTTGAGCTTATATACTTACACATGCCTTTATCCATGCTTATATATTTTTCAATGTACTTGATATGCTATGTACTTAATGTTTTTTTCTAACACATATATCCAAGGACTAGTATGATATGATTATTTTTGGTTTCTTATGATTTTATGCCTTCATTTTTTTACTTCCTTGAGTGTGTTCATTTTCTTTATATTGTCTTGCATTGTATTGATTGTTTGAGCATTTGAATAAGTTCCATTTCTTTCAACCCCTCTGCCTATGTTTGCCTATTTTTACATTTGCATATGTCATTATTTGTTATATGTAGATATTTAAACATGTCATTATATGCTTTTAGGACATTTTAATAATTCATGTCCCTTTGATTATGTTGCATTTGAACATTCCCCTTATATGCGGTCTCTTTGGACCATTTCCTTTTGTATTGATTTTGAGTGCTCTTGTGTGTGTGTTTGATTTTTTTGTTGATATTATAATGTTACTATCTATATGTTTTCATGATTTACATCATGCATATTAGTAATTAATGTGATCACATATTATGTACCTCATTACTATATCTACCTATACATGCTACTCCTATATATACATGGTCAATACACATTATATAGTTATATTATCCTCTTGAGGTAAAGTAAATAACATTTTATAATTCCACTCACCTCAAAAGAGTGGGAATATCAATGGGGTCATGTCATAAAGGCATGGATTCCATACCTTCACATTTTTATATTACATTGGGGGCATGCAAAAATGCATGAGCTCCACACTTATTCAGTGTTCAAGATCACCAAATTACAGTGGGGGCATGTTATGGAGACATGTTCTCTAAACTTACATAGTTCTCAGATTCTCCAAATTGAGTGGGGGCATGTCATGGGGACAAGTCTTTCACACTTTAAAATTTTCAAATTAGCCACATTTCATAGTTATATGATTCATGTACACATTTATGGTAGCATTATATACATTGGTACTATACACAATTGTTAATTTGAGACATATATGAGGTGCATATGCCATGCAAAGAGAACCTTAAATTTAAAAATCAAATCAACTTTCAGAATTCAAATGCTATTACAAAATATTATCATACCTAAGATGGACTTCTACAGACTTTATTGATCCAATCTACTATGTACTAGTTGGTTCACTTTTTGGTAGATTTGAGGTGATCAAATCACTCAATATTACCAATATTATAAGTTAAAATTGTTTAAATCATCTAGATTCACTAGATATACAATGTGATTTGATTGGATCACTCACACTCCTTAGGTTATATGTATTATTAGGTTTCATGATATAAATATTCTCAATAGTCATGTGGTAAATCACCTTTTCACCAAGGTTGGTGGTATGTTGTACTTTAATATATCTATATATATGTACTTGTAGGTTTACAAATTAACCTAATATCTTAGCTCCAAGGATTCATGAGAAAAAATCTCTTAAAATCAAATTTCTAAAAGGAAAGATAGTTGCATCGATACACATGTGTAATCCTAACCTTACTCTCTTTAATGTCAAACATTTCAAAATATTTCAATTATAGATTATATTCACTAATTATATATTGTAAAATGCTCTTGTTTGAAGGTCAGTCACCATAAAATCACTCAAGTTGGATCCACACAAAGGCAAGGTGTGTTATACACACTAGGTACGTATTTTTTTCCTTTAAACTAATAATTTCATTACTAGATTAAAAGGGGGAATGTAGACACTAAATTTGAATTATATAGCACCTCAGTCTTGTACACTTGGAAAATACCTATCATGGTTGTACCTTTCAATTCTAAGACCTTATCATTACCAAAAGGCTCATGTTAACTATCTCTTTGTGTCAAAAACTTTATCTCTTAATTTGACCATTGTTATTCTAATGACTAGGCCTTTTATACTATGTAAAATGATATAAACCAGATTATTATCACTCTCTACAAGTTTTAGACTTGTACCTATTTTCCAACTACTTAGACACTTGTGTCCCAATGAGACACATATTTCAACACTAGTGTCCCTTTTCAAACTAAGTGTCATGTGCTCAAAAGTCATCTAATTTGTGAGTGAAACATATCCTAAAGGTCAGCCTAAGTAATTTAGTGTGAGATATTTTCAAAAAAGTATTGGTATATATATATAACATTAACCCTCATCCATTTCTCACCTAACAACTCACAAGGAAACTTACTAAAAGCACTCAATCAAGCATTCAAGTGAGTAAATATGCCCTATTCATCCCTATTTCCATATCAAGCATAGGATAAATATCCTTAAAAGTCTAAAGTGATAAAGGATCACCCCATGAGACATATTTTTAAAGTTAAAATCTAGGTCACTTTATGTAATTTCTTATCACACATTGCATCCTTATGCATGCACAAGAAAACATGTGCTAGTATATAAGTTTGAGGTCCTATTCATAGTATTATCTATGTAGGTAGCACCCTTAGTAGAGGTTTTTTTTTAGAGTAGGGATTTAATATTTTCCAATAATTATTCATTATATAATTTTTCTTCACTTAGATTTTTCCTACTTTCATGGAGAAGATTAATTAGGTATACAAGTTGATTGAATGACTAAGAAGTAACTCCCTTGACCATTTATTTTAGGTATGGGAGTTACTCCTATATTCTTGGATCTATTTACTACATTTTATGGAGGAGTTAATATTATATTATGAGGTTCTATTGACCACCTTTTTTAAGGAGTTATTCAACACTCTCCTATTTGTACTTCTCACATTTGTGATCTTTATTAATAGAATATTGGTTTTCATCTATGCTTATTTGTGAAATATTATTGTATTATTTATTTCATTTTGCTTCTAGCTACATTGTGGTGTGAACTTACTTAGCTCATTTGATCACTAAAATGGTGCATTAATTCTATCTAAAGACCTTATATTCAACCCCAATATGGTATCAAAGCCACCCCAATAATTGTATGTCTTGTTTTATGTATTAAGCTTTATTTTGAAGTCTTGAGATTATTTGAGGTAATTTTTAGAGGGTTTATAAAAAAATCATGTACTTATTAAAATCTCAAAAACCTTAAAATTTGTTACAAAAAAAAATATAGGGGTATTTTTAACTTGAAATCTTGAGTTTTATTATATTGTCTTTATCTTGGACTATTCAAGCTTGTTGTGTGGTTCTAATTTTATCTTGGCTTGATTTCCTTGTGATTATACAAGGATTATTTTATTGTCTCTATTTCAAACCAAAGGAACATGGAAACATTGGTTTTTTGAATTAATGATGAGATTTACTACTTATAAAACCCTCTGCATGACTTGATTTCCAACCATTTATTCTTTTGGTTGTATTTTAATAGCTTGTTTGTGGATTCTGATAGTTCCATGACCTCACATGGCTTTTTTTGCATTGAAATGCATCTTTCTCAACCAAATTATCATTTTCAAGTGCATAATCTCCACAATATTATATTTGTCTCTATAATAATATAGTTTTTATTTTCAAGGGTTTTATATCTCTTGTCGTGCATGGCCAACTCATAACTCATCATTTAACATGCACACTACTCTTTGTCTATTTTTTATCCTTGTCTAGTTCAATAATTGGATCCCTCCTCCCTTGGCCTACCATAGGTATGATTTCCATCTCATAGACTCACTTGAAACTTGTAACTCTTTGTAAATACTTACCTCATCTCACTCAATCCATCCTAAGGAGTCAACCAATGGTAAGCACATGCTCACATGAAAACAACCTTTTATTTTTTTGATAGTTACTAGTTTTGGTGGAATCCTTAACCTAAACACTTTTGAATAGATATACAAATAGTATAGGACATAATTTGGGGCCCTAATCCCTAAGTTATCATCTATCAAAAGTAACATAATTACCAATAATGGCCACAACCAACCTGAGAATATCAACAAATAGTCATAACCAGCGCAAGAATACCAACAATCAGCCATAACTGGCCTCTGATACTATACTAATATTTGAACCTAGGTGGTGATTTTAGAAACCAAGTTACTTTACCAACTCACCCACATCTCATTGGTGAAAACCACATTTTTTTACATGCAAGTGGTTTATGAAATGAATGGTATTTCCTTTTTATTGAGTAGGAAAGTCTTTTTTTTTTAAATTGAATAGAATTTTATAATACATTTTAATGTTTTAAAAAGTTATATATTTCATTAACTTTGAATATTATAGTGTAGTGATTTGTGAATGTGGGTCCTTTTTTAAAAAATAAGGGGTAGTCTTTATTGTTTTATAAACAACTTAGTAAGCTTTTAAGGGTAGTACCCTATAAGTGGAGGAAATTAACACGTGTGGGATTATTTTATTTTTTTATAAAATAATATAGTTTGGGGTTAGATATTTTTGATTTTTTCATTAAAAATAATATATTATGATCCCTATTTAAAATATGGGATATTATTTTGTAAACACTTCATATTTTTGCTAGTCAAAGACTAGAGGGTATGGTCTAGTTTGGTAGGTGGCCAAACCCCCTCACATTCAAAACATTCATTTTATCTCTTTATCACTTTGTATTACTCAACTTGGATGCACTTTCAGATCTACCTGATGTTGGGTGTGAAGTCACTATTCATAGTCACTATTCATGGTGATGAGGTGGAAATCTCTATTCATGGTGATAAGGTGGCAGACACTATTCATGGTGATGAGTTAAAAACCACTATTCGTGATGAAGAGGTGGCTAGTGATGTGGGATACAAGTGATATGGATTTTTATTGATTTGGCATGGCCCATAGAGGATCTCCATGTGGAAAGTTGATATGAATAAGGATTGGGGCATATCACTCTTTTAAAGGACAATGTTTTTTATCTTTAGTGATTCACATGTTTTTTTCCTTTCGTGTAAAAGACAAAAATGAGTTTTTTGTATACTTGTGTTCAAGTGGAATTTTTGTCTTCTAGTGGCCATTTGAGAGACAAGGACAAAGAAGGTCCATGGTTTTATCCCATGGTTTTCTTATTTTCATGCCTATATATTCCATGTTTTCCTATGTATTCTTGCATTCTTAGAGGATGAGGGGTGAAGACTTGTTAAGTCTTGGTTTCAAGCCTGGTTGTGAGCTTGGGTTGTAAGCTTAGTGTTAGCTTACATTGATGCATTAAATATATGAGTTTAGATGTTGGATAGAGGTGTAACAAGGTGTTTTCACCATGTATTCTCCTTATTATTTATGCAAATAAAAGGATGACAAATTTCTCCATGGATGTATCCCATTGGGTGAACCACATTATCTTTTGTGCTACATGTTTTACTTTAATTTATATAAGTTATTTATTTCTACTTCATACTTTCTCTTATTAAAATTTTGAGGATATATTTTTGCATTGCATTTATCCTAACAAGTGGTATCAGAGAAAATGTTGTGTTTGATGAAGATTAAATTTTAGGAAGATAAAGATTATAGCTTGAGTGGGAGCTATATTAGATGATAATAAATCAAAGGTAAATAAGTTCAATGGATAGTGTATGCAATCAAAAATGCATCATGTCTATAAATTAATCCTAATTTGGAGAAGATAGATCGTACTTACACTCCTGATTAGGGATACATTAAATAATCGAGAACATGACCAATATGGGGATTTGCTAGACCTAATTAAGGGATTTATTACCACAATAAATAATTTGAGGGAGGGTTACAAAGCCTTTAGTCAAGAACAATCACACAATAACTGTAACTATGTCTTATGTTTTCATATTCACTAGAATAATAAAAATTAAAGTAAAAATCTAATCTAGTGCTCACCAAAGCTTGTGGTATAAAGTAGGAGTAATAAATAACAAAAGTAAACATGTATAGAAGACATATACTCAAATCAATATATAGATAATTTAAATGCATGGAAGATAAGTATAATTTCATATATATTTAATCTTATAAAGGAAAAATAAAGCTAGGAATATTTACCTTTGAAGATGAACTCACCAAGACTCAATCTCTCCCTTGACCAAGGTGCTTCATAAGAGGTTGTTATGGTATATAAGGATGACAAGGATAAATCAGCTCTAGGCTACATAACCTATCAATGCATCCAAAAGACTTCCCCATAAGACAAGATCTGTATCTCCAAAGAAATTATGAAACCTTATGCTTGCTCCTCAAGTATAATTATGGATAAGTAGATGTGCAATAACTCTTACTTCTTCTCTTCTCTAAATAATGGTGAAATGATCTTGTATATATAGGAAAATTTAACCCTAAACCATTTTAAAAAAATTGGTCGACAAGGTTGACCCAGTAAACCTAGTAAAATTATGGACAAAAATTCACTAGGTCATGGGCTAGGTTGGCTAAGAGCCAACCTAGACCCTAAATGAATTGCACCCATAAGAGTGCAAGGTCAACCCAATAGACCTAGTACTATAAATAGTCGAAGGGAGGTTTAGGCTAAGAAAATGGGGATAAAATGTGGGAAATTATTGAGGCATGTATAATAGACAAAAATAATATTATGGGAATGGTTTTCAAGAGACAAGTGTGTAGATAACAAGTGGTAAAAGGGACAACAATCATGTGAAACACCAATGGTCTACCCACCCCCTTCTAAGTGCACCCCTTAAGGCATGCACTCAAAAATATTGAGACTTGATGAGTTACTATAAGATAAAGAGCATCATTAATTGACAAAATTTTGAAAATATTATGTGTACACATATGTCCTATTCAAAGCTCATCATGTGTCACATGAGTGAAATATGAGATGGTGCTTTGGGAATAGAACATGATAACACATAACACTAATTCTAAGTAAAACAAAATAAGGAGCAAATAAGCTAAATGAAAGGAAAGAATTGAAAATCACGTACCTTTACTTACCTTAGTACTATAGATAAACAAGGATACTATAAGACAAGTGAAAGTGTCCAATGTGAAGAACATTAGGCGAACCTATAGAGATTAATGCAAAAAATTAATTTTTTTGGAATATAGGCATATAGTAGTGTAAAATATTCTCTATGACATCATGATTTTAGAGATTTTTATGGTTTGAAAAATGAGTGAATAAAAACAAAGATATGATCTAAACAAGTAATCTAATGGTAAATATTTGAAAGGTAAAGAATTGTGAATAGTAAGCTTAAATAGGGTGAAAAGAAAGTCATTTGCTTATTTTTTGACTTGTTTTGAGAGAAAAATAGAGTTTGGAGAGACTTAAAAAATATAATAGAGCTAAGATGGTGAGGATATGGTATTCAATATGAGAAGGATGCCTAATGGCCACAATAGGTGCAGCATAGGTAGGTAACTGAGAATTTCAAACTTGTTTTGAATATTATATCTAAAATTAAGTGTTTTATAGAAATTTGTAATTTTAGATAATTTATATGAACCAAAACAAACCCTAGATAGTTTATAAGGGTACTAGAGGCAAAAAGGGGAAATGGGTTGAAAGGAATTAAAGTAATAATTATTGAAGGCATTTATTACAAACAGGGAAAAGAGTCGATAGTCTGAACCAACTAGGTTGACCTAGTCAACCTAGTAGGCTACAAATTTTTATTCCACACTACTAACTTAGTAGGTGTGGGTTGAATTAGTTTTTTTAGGTAAGCTACCAACTTAGTACCTCACTACATCTTAGTTGTTTGACCCAAATTACTGCCTTATTACTAAGGGGGGAAAATGAAAGGGTCAACTTAGTTTGTTAAGTCAACATGGTTAAAATGAGGACTATTTGGTCAACTTAGTGTTTGACTAAGTGGCCAAAATATTATGGAAATGTGGGAAATAGGCCAAAATAGTAATCAAAAGGCATAAAATGCCTGATTGAGTACTAATATGACCAAGTAGGCTAAAAATAGGTCAAATTGGTCAGAAATAGATAGATTAAGGCAAATTCAGTTTATTTTTGTTAAAAATTTAAAAATAATATATTTGATTATAAGTGACATGGAGGTCTAATACATCTTTTATTATTTAATGGTTGTAGGGGCATCTAAAATTATATAAATTATTAGATGTGGCATGGATCTTAGAACTTTTGAAGTAATTGACTATGGATGACTGAGTGAGGTTAGTCACACTAGGTTTAAAGGTATTATGGAGATATGTCAAGTATCGTTGAGTGCTAATCTTGTAGTCATAATCTTAGGATCCTAAGAATAATTGATGAATACTTTTAGATGGGTGTTGTATGGGGATACTATCAAGGTGGGTATCACCCTAGAGGATGTTTATGTTATTCTTGGACTTTTGATAAGAGGTATGTTGGTGATCATGGGGGTACTAGATAGATAGGAGGAGATGTAAGCCCTAGCCTTATGGGTGATAGGCTCAAATAGGATATATCTTAGGCTAAGAGTGAGCCTATTTGACATGTATATATCTTAGATTATAGATATTATAAAGGTAGTGATAGGAATTATGATAGCATGGGTGTTGTGTCATAAGTCAGATGGTAAGGTACCGCTATATACGATAGACTTATGCTAGTCTATTTTGAAGTAGTGGCAAGATATGATCAAGGTTCTATCATCTAGGTCTAACTCATGAATTATATGTATGAGATGTTTTCCATAGAGTATAATACCATGGGGTCAGTGGATAAGAGGTTATTGATGTATCAACCAACTAGGTTACCCCATGTGGTCAATAATTGATTATCTTGGGTATAGAAATGGTAATAAGATCAAGTGGCATGGGTCGTACCCCATGTTATAGTGATACATATAGTCATGCAAGCAAATAGCATGTGGTATCCATATGAGCACATCATGATAATGTTGTTGAGTTGGAGGATAGTGGCACTAGCATTGTCATGAGTATAGATTATAGGCCATTACACCTAGTGTATAAAACCACATTCAATGGCATGTGTACCAAGATAGTTAGGACTCTATCATCCAATATCTCCAATAGTGATGCCCACTTTTTGGGCAAGACATGTGAGAGAATCAAGGGGGAGAAAAGGAGTGGGACCATCAGTTACAAGAACGCATATTAGATTGTAACATGAAAGACTATGGATAGGTCAAGCATGATAACTAATAACTAGAGAGGAGATGGATGTGGATGTAGGAGTTCCAAAGGTACCCTATCTAATACCATATTAAGACGAGTAATGACCATCTCAGTCACACCACTAATGGAGATGATAGAAATGAGAGAGAGTATAGAGGGTGGTTATCCTAAATGACCCATCAGTCAGCCTAAGATAGAGTTGATCTATAAAGGCACCACTTAGGTGAGACTTGATATAGGCACAGGTGGTGACCCCAAGGTTTGCATTGGTTAGGTGGTGTCCCATGAATGAGGTACTCAGAGGATGAGTATATGGAGAGACTATGATCAGTGGTAATGTATATAAGGATATGGTGATAGGTGACATTCGAAGAGTTAAAAATAAATTGTTGTAATTTACTCAAGTTTTTTTGAGATAGATTATGAGATATATTTGTGATCTAATATCTATCTAGTTTGAATTTTTTAGATCTTATAGAGGAGGAGACCATATGGGTATTCGTAATGAGGGGAGTACTCCATGAGATATTGGATGAGGTATTGCTACCATATGACCCTAATACACTAGATGATCCTATGATACTATCTGCCCCAACTTAGGTGAGTTGGTTTAGACTAGCAAGAGAGGCCATGAGGCAATTATAGGCACATGGAGATGAGCTACAACCACCAACAAAGGTGGGAGTGGGAGAGGCATAGACATGGTAAGATTTGGCTTAGGAGAGAGTCATGCATATGGATAACATAACTCATCTAGCATACGTATAGGCCTAGGTAGCCAACCTATAGGGACATGTGATAGGTTTGAGATCTTGGATATCCTTTTTACAACATACTATTTAGAGGGGACTATTTGAGGCATCTATTAGAAACATGGCTAGGCTATGAGATAAATTGGATAGGGCCCAAACTTAGAGTTGGAGTGATGTATTTTTGTACTTTATATCAAAAATACATGATATATATATATATATATATATATATATATATATATATATATATATATATATTTGTTGCCTATTTATTTTTAACCATGCATATATCCTACATAATTATAGAAAAGAAACCAAATCACATATATTTCCTATAGAATATACCACAAAAGCTAAGTGTCAAAAATAAATATATCCATGCATCCATAACCACAATGATAATACAAACACATAATATCAACATCCTACTGCCATATATATATATATATATATATATATATATATATATATATATATATGGCAGTAGGATGTTGATATTATGTGTTTGTATTATCATTGTGGTTATGGATGCATGGATATATTTCTTTTTGACACAAGTATTTAGCTTTTGTGGTATATTCTATAGGAAATATATGTGATGTGGTTTCTTTTCTATAATTATGTAGGATATATGCATGGTTAAAAATAAATAGGCAACAAAACTTGGTAAAATATAATCAATCAAAAATAAATGTAATACACACTATTTCACATTGGGAAATGTGTAATAATAATAACATGACTAAGTATAAGAAACCAAATAATGGTAAACAATAGGGAAAAAAATTTATTTTTAAACCATGAAAAATATTTGTACCAAATTAAAATAAGTAAAATCACACTAAATCATGTCAAAAAGTATGAAAATAATGTACTAAAATGGAAAGCATGTGAAAGACATGTGATAAAAACAAATAAATTGAGTCAATCAATCATACTAAATCACATTGGGAAGTATAAAAGAGAAACAAAATTGGAAAAATTGGTCTTAAATTTATCATACTAATTCAAGCTAGGAAGTATGAAAAATTCAAAAAATGGTTGGATTCTTACATGTAATAAAAAAATAATAAGATAAATATGAAATAGTAATGAATTAAGAATAAAACATACTAAATCAAGATGGGAAGCATGTCAATGACATGTAACTTCATGATCAATCAAATATTATCTCATATTTGACACATGTAATTTTTTTGTGACATGGATTATTGGTAAATTTTGTGAAGAAGGCCAGGTCTTATATGTGGTCTTACACTTGAAGTCACAAAGGGAACACCAATGAGGTGGAATAAATTTGAAAATCTAGTAAAAGGGGATGTTGGTAATAGTAATGTCAAATTTTGGTAATTTGTGAGGAAGGCCAAGTTGTATCCATGGTCTTACAATGCAAATCACAAATGGAATACCTAGGGGAGTGATTAGTGAACAAAGAAATATTTCTCAAGGGGAAATATTAGGATTGATAGGGAGTGAAAAATGGAAATTAAAAGATCATAGCTTAGGCATCTTATGATAATACATTAGGATACATAAGGCATACTAAGGATATGAGAAGACACTAAGTGATTAGCAACCATCAATGTATAAAGGAATCTTATTTGTTATAGACTCAAAGTTGTGTAGGCAAATAAGTGTGCTACTAAGATCAACTCATAAAGGTAAATTGAATAGGAAAGTTAAAATGGACTTACCTTCTTGTGATATGTTCCCCATTCCTCATGACCCCTTATAAAGTCATCAGTCTACTATGAAGATTGGGTACTTACATGAGAAAGTAGGTAGCACTAAAATATTTTTTTATTCTCCTTTTCTAATCTACTAACCTTCCACACCCCAATGGGCCTTAGCTCTATTGTGAGGCTAATTATGGAATTTGAGCGTTGACTAGAATAAAGATATGTGTTTTGAATCACATCTTTTAGTGTGATTGGACTGTTAAGAATTTTGAATGTTTTGCCTTTTAGATCATTGCCTTTTGTTAAATGATTTGGATTTTGAATATTGTTATGGATTTTTTAATATTCCTCATCCATATGAACTTGGAATGATCAGTCATGAGATATAGAGTGATACACATGAATGAGCTTTATACTTTGGATAAAATAATCTAAGTAACCAAAGACAAGACTGACTAGAACACTTAGGCTTAATAATGAACTAACATGTTAACTCAAGTCTCAACCATGTGTATCCTTAGTTTGAAAAAAAATGAATAAAGGGGAAAGAATAAAAGATCCAAAGTGGAATGGTAAAAGGAGATTATAATGATATGAATTATTTTCTAGCTAATCACATGGTATAAAAAGAATGACTAAAGGGAACAAGGTTGGTATAACCAAGTCACAATAATAATTATCCACGTTTATAGAGATAAGATAACAAATAATCATAAAATAAATAAGGGCATATTAAGAAAGAAATTCAAAAATAAAAAGAAGGCAATGATAAATAATAAATCCATATGCAAACATAAATGACATTATAAAAATAATGACTAAAGGGAACAAGGTTGGTATAACCAAGTCACAATAATAATTATCCATGTTTATAGAGATAAGATAACAAATAATCATAAAATAAATAAGGGAGTCTTAAGAAATAAACTCAAGAATAAAAATAAGGTAATGATAAATAATAAATCCATATATAAACATAAATGACATTATAAGCAATATAAAGTGTGAAATCAAAGTCACCATGTAAGATAAATATGAATTTGACATAATGTCAAATGATATAACAAATAGATAAAGATAACATTGGAACACATGTTCAATCAAAATGAAAATTTAAGAAAACCATGCATGTGTTCATAAGTACTAATATAATTATCCACATACATTATCCAAAACATCTAATAAGTCTCTATGAAGTTGAATGTGAACTACAACTAATATCTCATTTATCTTCAATGAACATTGGGAAAATACTTCACGTCTAATATCCTAAATTAAAAAGGTAATAATGATTGATGGATCATGTTGAGGAGGGATATCATGTAAGGGATGCTCAAGATAATGCATGGGAATGGTTTCTATAGGAGATGAAGTGATCATCGATGGGGAAGGATCCATAGGTGAGGGACTCATAGGTGGAGAAGAATCCATAGGTGAGAGAAGATCCATGGGTGAGGGATTCATAGGTGGAGGAACAATAGGTGAATAAGGGACCATAGGAGGAGATGGAATAATAAGATGTGGGACCATGGGGGAAGAAGGGGAAGCCTTATTGCAAGAATGACCTATGGGATGAATGGTATAAGGTGTGGAAATAGTTAAAAGGTGATCTTTAAGATGTTAAAAGATGTGGTAATGATTGATGTGATGGGTACCTTATTGGTTCCATTAAAAAAGACCTCTCTATACTTAGGAATATACTTAGTAGTACCTTTAAGAGAGGTATGGCCTTATCTGAAGACTAAGGGGTAGTAGTATATAAAATATCAATATATTATCGTAGCTAATGATAATGCATAGATGAGTGGTTATCTATGTCATGAAAGCAAATGATATGCCTCATATGAGGAGGTGTAACATAAGTGGAAGGATTTTGGTGAGGTTGATCAACCCATTTAGTGGGCAAAGGTGATAGCTATGATAAAGGAATCAAACCATCACTGAGAGAAGGTGGTGATGGTGGAGAGATAGGATAAGGATCGATAGCATGAATGATAGGATCAAAAGAAGGAATAGACTTAACTAAAGTGGGTGTAGGAATGGTATATAAATTGGGCTCTACTAAAGGAGATGTGGGGTCTATATAAGGTTGAGGAGAGTTGTATGAATCGTAGGGACAAGTAGGCTATAGGGGTCATAGCACCTAGCAAAGTGATAGGTCCCAATCATAGCAAGATCTATAAGCATACTCTTACAAGGTTGTTTAAAAATTAAAGGTGTCCACACCATATCTACCCTATGATAAAGAGGAAAAATTCTAAAATTAGGAATGATATATGATGGAATATGGGAAGATATACTAATAGACTAAAACAAAGAAGAATGATAATAGATAATATTAGCATCATAGGCCTGAACAAGACCTCATAAGAATGGATCATCTAAGGTATAACCATCATCATAATCAGGTGTATGAAGATCAATGACATAGGTAGGGATAGCATTATCATCCGATGAGGTTTGATGAATAAAATTTTGAGTTTTAGTTAAAATAATCGGGATGTCATCACAAGGTGGTTGATGAGAACGAGGTTGTAAAGAAGTGAAAATTTGAGAGATAAGGTGAGGTGAGAGATCAAAAGTTTTAATCTTGAGATTTATCTCATCAAACTCATCATCATTGAAATCTAATAAATTATGGGAAATGATACCAATGAGTTTGGGATGACCATCGTAACCTCAAATGGAATTGATGGGAAAGTTAAATCATTAAGATTCATGAAATAGAACACTTGGCAAGGGTTCAAGGGTAGGAATATTGAATACACCCTAATTTTAGAATATTTTGAAATTTTAAGGTTTATTGTCACCTTGAATCATGTAGATGACTTCATTGTAAGGGAATTTAATGCATTGGTAGATGGAAGAAGCAACTACTCTCATATGATGAGTCCATGGCCTACCAAGAAGAATGTTGTAAGATAGAAGAAAGTTAAATATCATCACCTTCACATGAATGGTGATAGGTGGAATGGTAATGGGGAGACACACATAACCTAAAGGAGGGATTTTCCTTCAATCATAGCCTTAACATGTACTACATGTGGACTTGCATTTAAAATATCCAAGGGTTTTGATAAAATAGAGAAAGCAAACATAAGTGTAGAACCCTAATCAATCAAGGCATGCTTGACTTGGATATCACCAATTTAGACATTAATGAATAGGGGAGAATCATCTATATGAAGTATAATATCATCAAGGATCATGTAAGTGATGAGAAATTTGAGGGAAAGATAAGTTTCCATTGTTTCATCAACATGGATGGACATATCTTTGCATTGTTCTAATATGTTATCTTCATATCTAGATAATATTACTTCATGTCATGTTAGGGGAAGATGAGGGATGTTTATTTCAAATAAAATTTACATAATATGGTTATGATGACATAGATAGGTCCTCATAATCTCAAGAAATGGGATTTGGGATGGGAGATTAGTGGCCTCTGTGATAGGATCCCACTCATCATAACCCATAAGAAGATTATTATAAAGAGGTGCATAGTGTTGAAGGAGGTCCTCAAAAGGAGGATCCAAAGTATATTAGAATTTATGTTGATAAGAGGTATAATGTTTACTAGGAGGAAAATTTTATATATTATGTTAAGGAGATGAAGCAGTTGATGCAGGTTGATTTTGAGAATTGAGAGAAGTGTTGATAGAAGCTTGAGTGTCATTGGTGTTAGGTAAAGAACATGGAGGGATGGTATAAATAATATCAAAAGTTTTATTCGAAATGGTTCATCAAAATTTATAAGGTCATCTTTCCCTAAGTCATTTAAGTGAGTTGGAGAAGAATCTTGGATAACACAAAATGTGCAAGACAATGGAGGTATGTAGATAGGTTAAGCATCAATGAAAGAAACCACGCTTTGTATATTAGTCATATTAACCACATTATCTTTAGGATTTGGGTCAATAAAACTATAAACATTATTGGTATAAGGGGTGGGCTTGTCTTGGCTATCTTGGTGATTTGGAAGATGATCTTTATATATCGCCAAATGAGCATTAGCTTGATTCAAAGATTGAGATCTAGTATTTGTTTCATGGGATTTGAAATCAATGTCATAGGCTTGTTAGCATTTATAAATGATAGAATCACGTTCAAAATTAGGACCAAGAATAAAATCCATATCCAAATTATGAAGATGCCTACAGGTTTCATGAGAATGACCCTAACTAGCATGAAACCAATAAAACTTATTGAGATCATACCAAGATTTCATAGGATGAGTGGGATCAAGTTATCATGGTATAAGCTTGGGTAGACATTTTAGTAATTCTACTGAGGATAAAGGCTTGTGAACATTGATGTTATTAGGTGAAGATATAATAGGATTGGTAAATTGTTTGGAAGAGGGAGATATTTTTGAAGATTGGCTAGGAACAACAGCTTGAATAGTGTGAATGGTATCATAAGAGTGCATGACACCATCATTGGTAACATGATTATTCTTGTTTTTAAGTAATATACGAGTACTAGTAGAAGGTTAGGATGGCTTGAATTTATGCATAAAGAAATATTGACATTTATCTTGGTTAATATCCTCCTCTAAGGTATGTGGAGAGAGAGTCCAGTCCTGATATTACAACTTGGGAAAAAGAGCATTGGTAAAGAGATGGAAAATTTTATCATCAGCCATGTTATGTTCACATTTGTTGAACAATGTCATCCATCATTTAATGAAAGATTGGGAAATTTTGATTTCAAGTTTCTTATAATTGATAAAATGGGCCAAGTTATTCTCAAGAAGATCACTAGTTTGGAACTTTTGAACTAGAGCATTTACTAAATCTTCCAAACTAGTAATAGAATGAGTTTTTAGTTGGTTGTACCAATCTAAAGCATCACTCATGAGAGTTTTGGATAATAGCTTGGTATAATCAAAGGAATCTAATTTGACCTAGTATTTATATAGATTTCTAAATATTTTTAGATGAAGAGTAGGATTAGTTAACCCATTGTAAGAAATGGTAGGGGCGATACCTCCTATATCGATATTAGCAATTTAAGATGTAAGAGGCTCATTTTGAAGATTATTGATTGTCTTATTGATAAGAGGAATTTTAGGGATGAGATTACCATGGGAATCCCAAAGAGGAGGTGGGGGAACATTTTGATTATCCATTCCCCATGGCATCGGTTAAGGGTGGGTATGAAGATGGATAAGGTGGTTTTGCATTTGTATCAGTTGATTTACATTATTAGCTTAAAAATCATTCATTTTATTAAGGTTTTACAGTAGGAGATGGTGGGTTTGAGTTGTATTGTTAGAATTATTTGAAGCATTCACATTAGAAGTAGTGGCTTAGGTAACATTATGGGTGTTAGTAAGAGCTTGAGAAGAGTTATTGGAATGTGAGGCAGTAGTGGAAAAAAAAATTGTGGCAAAAGATGGAATAGTAAAGGGATGGTAAGAAGCAGCACTAGAGGCACGATTACCATGGGTAGCAAATAATGCACTAGTGGAATAATTGAGGAGAGTTGGTCTTGGAAGAGGCCTAGTAGATGTAGAACATGTCATGTTAGTGGAGATACTAGGCATGAAGGTACAAGAAGTCAAAGAAGAAGAAGTCATGGTATGAGAAGGGGTAAAAATAGAGGGAAGATTCTAAGAATAAAATAAGCTAATATCCCCAAATCCATGCAAGAACATAGGAGAAGGTGAATGAGGCTCTTCAGCTTGACCACTAATCATGAGATGGTAAATGGTAGAAGGTTCCTTTCCTCAATGTTGAGGAAATTCAAAGATAAAGAAGAACATTTCAGGGATATAATCTAATTTAGGTTGATCTTCAAGTGATAAAAGAGGATTACAAAGCAAAGACGAGTGAGGAGGGGTCCCATCATTTTTTATGTGAGTGGTTATATGAACATTACTTTCATGTAGGAGAAGAGCCATAATCTAATTATGGGAGACCCTATGAGGGTTGGTAAGACTCATCATGTTTGTTGAATTCAACTCAATGTTGTCTTTAAAGAGTAATTTCATGATAAAAGAGATGGATTAGATAAGGCAAAGGTGATTTAAAAGAAAGGAAATAGGAAGGGATAAATAAGATTATAGATTCGACTAGGTTAACCTAGTACTGAAAATAGGGTCTAAAAAATGAGAAAATAAGGATACAACATCGATAGGGTCAACCTAGTACTATAACTTGGGATAGAAAATAGGTAGATAAGGATACATAGTCAATAGGGTCAACCTAATATTATATCCTAAGGGGTAGAAAACAATACTATGTTGATAGGGTTGACTCAGTATTGTAGGTAGGGGAAATAGACAGTCTGTAAGAGACTGTGTTGAACATAATGATTATATACTGAAATAAGCAAAAATTTGCAAGTAATTTTGAAAGAAATAAATAAAATGAATAAAACAATAAATTAGGTCAATGAGGATGATATGATTGAGGCACACAACATAAAACATTGCACCAACATTGGCCAATGCAAGTTTTTGCAATATAACATACAATTAGAAAAGATCAAATAGTCAACTTAGAAAGTAAATGCTAACTAAATGGTCAACCTGAATGTTTTTTAGATTATTAGAGTATGATTTTAAGTGTGATAAGAAATTGGTTGTAAGTAGGGAACTAGAAAGTAATCTATGGATGGTTTTAGGACATTTAGCCTGAAAGGGATCTGTGTTGATAATGGTACTATTGGGTTTATGATCCAATGTTATGGTTTAATTAGTTTGTTTATTTATATTTTCTTGTTCAAGTTAGTTGATTTACTTGTTATTTGGTTTTTTCTAACCAACTAACCCATAGGATTTTTAAATCTTACTATGTACAAAATGAATAAATTATTGAATATATTTGAATTGATTCCTCCCTACCCACAATGATCAGTGGTATTAGAGGTGAAGGAAGTTATGGAGGATTGAAGGGGAGACAATTTATTGAATATTGGTAGTGAAGGGTAGATCAAAATGTAATTTTATGGTTGATTTTTTAATGCCAACATATTTTAATTTAAGATGCAATTCTTCTTGCATATATTTTCCACAATGATTTTTTAAAGAAGAAACATCAAGTTTAAAGCAATTATTCTCCAACAATGTTTATAGCCACTATAAATAGCAAGAGAAAAAGTTGTGTAGCATTGTTGTGTTTAGGAAAATTAAAAACAAATACATTGTATGGCTGGGAGATATGTTGCACAACATTGAAAAATCTTAATATTTATCTATTTTTCAAAGAAATATGAGTGTCCTTAGAATGTGTGTTGAATGACCTGAACTAGATTGAAAGTGATTCATGATTGACCTATTCTTTGGTTTTTTTTGCATCCTTTCTATGATTAGGTCATTGATAGTGATATCATCACACATTCCATCATTTTACTTCTTGTTTCCACAAGATTTTAGTTCAAACTTCTTGTAAGGGTGGTATATTTAATTCAAGTTTGTATAACTTGCTTGTAGAGTAGTTGTAACAAAGATAGTTGTTATGACTATTTTTTTATGACAAAAATTCACTAATCTTCTCATCTATAGCAAGAATACTAACATGATATACACAAAAATTTAAATGCTTTGAACACTATACCTATACGGCGTGAGGTCAAGCATAATATATAGATATTGTTCTCAAATCTATGGGGTGGACCACCATGCATAGTTGTAATGCAAAGATGTAGTGAAATAATTCGGTAAAGGATTTAACAAAGTAGTAAATTTTAGTAAATACATTATATATATATATATATATATATATATATATAATCAGAAGCTTCATTTTGTCTTAATTATCTTGATTTATCATATTAAATTTGTTGAAGTCAATTTGGTTAGAGAAGTCTTTTTTGGTCACCTAAAAATAATAAGGGTCGAAGGTTAAAAACCTAGAGATAATTTTTCTTTTACATTTGATTTTTTGGAATATGCCTTGTTAAGAAAAGGGAATATTCTATTTTTAAAAAAACTTTGTAAAAGGATTTATAAGGATATAACTAGGTTTTTCAATGAAAATGGTGATATAAGGGTGTAATAGGAGTTATAAGGTGTAATTTTTTGACAAGTCTAGGATTATTTGTAAATCAAAATCTATTTAGTGGTAAAGGCCCAACCCTAATAGTATTCCTTGATTTTTTTCTTTTGTTCCATCATCACTAAAATTATAAGTTTAATTTTAGAAAGTGGTAGATTAACTCATAAATAACTACAAAGAATGGAGCATGAACATGAAAAATATGCTTTTTTTAATGATTTGTGGGAAATAATAGAGAAAGAAACCACACCACCCATTGAACCCACAAAGTTGGTTGAATACCAAAAATGTGATAAATGTGCACTCGTACTACTAAAATCATCTTAAACTACATAGGTGATTATTCACATTTAATCTATTAAATATGGGGCATGGAAAGCATGGAAAACATTAACAAATTTATATGACAAGAAACCTGCATACAAAAAGATTGACCTTTTTATACAACTTTTGAACAATAAACTAGAAGTTGATGAAGATGTCTCTGAATATATTTCATGCATGAAAACTCTAAAATAAGAGTATTATACTATAGGGGACAAAATTGATGATGACATGTTGATTTATATCACTTTGAATGGGATTAATTCCACATACCAATTTATTTTAAATGTTGCAGCTTAGTGATAAGCTTAATGGTGCCATATTTGACTCCATTTATGAGTTGTTGATTTAGCATGAGAGACAACTTATAAAGAATAAAACTATACCTATTGAATAGGCTCACTATGTAAATAATAGGTCCCATCATAGAGATCATAACCATGTATAATGAAAGTTTTATAATTATTATCTAAAACACTCTCAATGATAGTCTTCACATCATTCTCGACGGTTTCCACAATGTTCACATCAATACTCTCAAGGTTCTTCCAAACACAAACATCACCATGGAATTATTATCACTTTGATAGTTATTCATGTGATTTACATTCTTTTGGATATCATTATGATTGGAAACAACCATAATGTTTCAAATGTGGTATTATTGGACATCTTGTAGATGTCTATCCTTCTCAATGACCCTGTTCTCCACATAAAAAGAAAGTTGAGGCCAATTTTGTGGATCATTCTAATAGAATATATTCTAGTTACTCTAGTTATTCTTATAATTATAACACTTCCTCTAATTAGGAGGCATCTTATATGGCTGAATTCTATGGTCCTAATGGACTTGACACCATATTTTGAGTGTTCAATGATTCACCTATCTTGTGCGAGGTACTAGACTCAAGGAAGGGATTTGTTGTAGTAGCAACTTTTTGGCTTATGTTATTACTTTCAATTCCATTTTTGGATTTCCATACCTAATATTCATGTCATGGAATAGATAGGATTTTTTTGTTTTATTTCTCATGATGCACAACTTCTCACCTCTCACCTAATAGGGGGAAAAGATATTACATTTATTGATATTCGATCACTCATCAATGACAATACAAGTTGAAAATAGTTACTAGCACATTCAATGTTAACAAAGGTCATCAATGTTTATTAAACATTAGGGAGATATGCCATACACAATATAAGTTTGTCACTTGGATGGGTTCTTATGTGGGACCTTATGTGGATCGATGTAGTTGGACATGCTTGATTGTGTTCCAATGTAATATGATATGATGATCACCAGGGATGTGCAGACTTTGATCATGTTCATTAGCCATTTTTTCCCACAACTTATAGGGGTAGGATATTTTATGGAGTGACATTAATTTTTTGTCAATGCCAAAGGCACAATGTATTATTTGTAGTTGTGACAAAGACCCTTTGATGACTTCAAAGTTATTGCTCTAGATCTTTCATACCCCTTTGGATATAGGGGGAGTTTTTTGGGTTCATGATCCAATGTTATGGTTTAATTAGTTTGTTTATTAATCTTTTATTTTTTAGTTTAGTTGATTTACCCATTAGTTGGTTTTCCCTAACCAACTCACCCATAGGATTTTTAAATCTTATTTTCTATGCACAAAATGAATAAATTATTGAATATATTTGAATTGATTCCTCCCTACCCATAACGATTAGGTAATAGCTTGGTATTGGGTCCTATCCCTTAATTCACACACCACAATGATAAAGGTGTCAGGTGTTTTTCCAATAAATACCATTAACCACATGTTTATACTTGGCCAGAAAACCAAGTTGGCTTCCTCCTTGGTGATGAAATCCGAGTAGATATGCCTTGGGTAGACAATTTTAAGATTATGTGATTTGGTAGTGTGTGAAATAAAGATAAAAATAGTACAACTAAATGGTATATTGAAAAACCACCTAATTATACTATGTGATCTATTTTAAGCATGAAAGCAACTAAAAGTGAAAATGTGAAGTAATTACTAGCATATAAATGTTAATTCTAACTTTGAAACATGGTATAGTGTCAGTTTAGATGATAATGTATGCAGAGATTATAGTATATATTTGACAATGTCATTACTATTTACTAAAACAAGGGTCTATTAAGAATAGTGTTGACCTAATATTTTATATAGAATACAAAACTAGGTCAACCAGGTCGACCTAGTTTGTTGTATAAGGGTAGTTTTAAAGACTGCAAACTATGCAAAAGAGAACTATAAGGAATAAGTGAAATGACAAAGAAAGAGAGAAAGGAACCTTGGTGGGTTGGAATATGCAAAGGAAAGTGAGATTATTTTTGAAGTGCCTTGATTTTTACTTACAAATTTTGTCAATTATGTCAACCTAGTTTTATAATTTCCTATTTGCTAAAACCTGTCAAGATGACTATACTAGTAGTGTCAACCTAGTATGTTTTTTAGAAGTCTAAAAGTGTACTATGATGACATAATTAACCTAGTATCCTATTTATAAGTGAAAACATGTACTATGTTGACCTGTTCAACCTAGTAGCTTGTATATGATGAAGACCTACACAAACAAAAAAACATCATTTTGATGAGACTGTGTGTTAAACCTATTCAAAAAAGTTAAAAAATATATCGACATTGTCGACCTAGTATCAAAAATATATAAAAATAATAAATAAAAATATAAAATAATGAAAAATGTGAAAGAAAACTTGCAAAGGTTAGATTCATGTCAGGTTCACCAGAATGTATGCAATAAAAAAAGCATCATGTCTATAAATCAATCCTAACTTGAAGAAGATAGATCATACTTACACTTCTGATTGGGGATACATTAGATAATTGGGAACATGACCAATATGGGGATCTAGTATACCCAATTAGGAGATCTCTTACCATAATAAATAATTTTAGGGAGGGTTCCAAAGCCTCCAATCAAGCATAATCATGGAATAACCCTAACTAGGTCCTATGTTTTCATATTCACTAAACTAATAACAAGTAAAGTAAAAATCTAATCTAGTGCTACCAAATCTTGTGGTACAAAGTGGGGGTAATAAAAAATAAAATTAAACATGCATATAAGACATACTAATGTCAATGTATACATAATCCTAATGAATGGAAGAGAATTAAAAATACATATCTATCTACTCTTGTAAAGGAGAAAGAAAGTTAGGAATACTTACCTTTGAAGATGAGCTCGTCGAGCCTCAATCTCTCCCTTGGCCAAGGTGATTCATAATAGTTTGTTTTGGTATGTAAGGATGTCAAGGATAAATCAACTATAGGCTACATAACCTATCAATGCATCTAAAATATTTCTCCACAAGATAAGATTCATATATCCAAAGAAAGTATGAAACCTTAAGCTTGTTCCTCAAGTAGAATGGTGTATAAGTAGATGCACAATAACTCTTAATTATTTTTATCTTCTCTAAATAATATTGAAATGATCTTGTATATATAGGCAGATTTAACCCTAAGCCCTTCTAAAAGTTTCAACCAATAGGGTTAACCTAGTCGACCTAGTATAGTTATGGACTATAAATTCACTAGGTCATGGGCTAGGTCAACCAAGAGCCAACCTAGACCCTAAATGAATTTTACCCATAAGAGTACAGGGTCAACCCAGTTGACATAGTATTGTAAATAGTTGAATGGGGGTTTAGGCTAGGAAAAGGGGGACAAAATGTGGGAAATGATTGAGGAGTGTACAATAGAGAAGAACAAGCTTAAGGGAATGGTTTTCAAGAGACAAGGTAGAAAAAGGGGCAAATTTTTTGTAAAGGCACCAATGGTTTGCCCACCCATTTATCAGTGCACCCCTTAAGGCATGCACTTAGAGAAATTGAGAATCAATGGGTTCTTTCAAGATAAATAGCATCAGTAAGTGATAAAAGTTTGAAAATATTATGTGTATACACATATTAGTTTTCACTTGTTATGCTTCATCAATATTGTTACATTTTCATGATATGTTAGTTTTTTTATCTATTGTGTGTCTCCCCTTTTCATTTTTTATGGCTCCTTAGCCTTGTTTATTATGGCATTCATCCCTCTTACTTTTGGCTCCTTAGTCTTACTTATTGCCAACATATTTATGTCCCTTATATGTGACCCCTTGGCCTTATATGTGATATTATATGTTATTGTGTGAATTGCATGGTTAGTTTTTGAGTTTGAGTGATTTTCATGTTTTTATATGCTATGATCCATATCGTGTACCTCCCTTTTTTTCATGATTTATATCATGCACTTCCTATTATGTAATCTTATTCCATGATAATTAATATTGTGTGCTTTATAGATACGTCTATATTGACAAACCACTCATATTCCCTTACATTCCTTATGTTACATACATCCCTTAATGCTATATGCATTACTATGATGACATATTCTCCACATGATGGCATGATTCTACATGACATGATACATTTCACTTTTATTTTGAGATGAGTGACTTATAAGATCTATCCCTCACCTCAAAAGGGGGGCATATTAGTGGGATTTTTCACAAATACTAAAGCTTCCATATGTAGATTTGAGTATATTATACATATTTTAGAGTTTATAAATTTTTTAGATATTAAATTGGGATAATTATTTACAATTATAGATATATTTTAGAAGCATATTTAGGGCATATGTACTCCATTTTACACTCCATGAGTTAAAAGTTCATATTGATGCAGATTCAGATACATTTTGGGGCATATAATAGGCACATGTACTCCATTTTATAGGGAAAATTTAGTTAGGCACAATGTTTGTTCATGTACACATATACACCATATACAAATTCATTTAGGCATGATGTTATTTCATGCATACAAATACACTATTTCATATTTTAAATTAGAATGATGCTAGTTTATGCACATTATGATGGTTTAAATTCAACACTAATTAAGTGGAGAATGATGTTGGTTCATTTAAACTTACTCATGTTCACATTTTAAGTTATTTATCAATTATTTTCAAATATGGAGAAAACTTGAATTTATAATTTCACATACAACATTGATTCATGATTTAAGGGTAATGTATGTTGAGGTCCAATAACACTCAATGATGATGGCACTACCCATAGTGAACCCATTGTTTATTTCTCACCTTATAATCTTGACATTACAAAATCAATGATAGATTAGTTACATATGGGTTGGTTAATTTATCTTTTAATCTATGGCCCTTGCCTTAGTTCAATTTCAAATTAGGGATCCATCACCCTCAATTTCACTAGGTTCTCTGTGTGCTTCATCAAGGAAGAAAAAATCATTAAATATTACAACAAGGAAGTATCAACTCTAATAAGTTACATAATAACATGGTTTACTCACATACAAGTATACTCATTCCTTGCTCTTTCAAGTTTCAAGTTTAAATTATAAATCATATTTCTAATTTCATTCTACAGACATTGACTACTACATTTTTATTGCAAGTTTTTCTTGGAGTATATTTCACATTTATAACTTTTCTCCCAAATACAAAGTGTGTTGTACACACTCCATTATATTATTATCCATTTACTCTAGTATTTTATTTGCATTGTAATACCATAATGAAAGGGAGAATTTGTAGACATTAAAATATGTTTTTTGATGCTTGGTAATTTCAATATTGACCGAAACTTATCCTGTATTACTTTTGCATCTCCAAAAAAATCTTACTCTCCATTATTGTACACCTACGTACTCCTTATGAGCATGATCCATTCTAAGTTTCTATTAATAACCTATATGAACCTTCTAGTATGTGTTACATCAATTAAATATCTTACCTAGACATTCCCAGAATACCACATCAAAATTTTTTGCTCCTATACAATAATGTGAGGATTAGACAATAATGTCAAAATTATTATCCTAAGGTTGACATTACTAATTTTCACCTAGTATTGACTATTTTTCAAAATTAAATCATTTTTATAGGTAGGCACATTCACTTGTCTTATCAGTGGCATGAGAAATTACCCAATTGGGTGTATACAAATACAAATAAAGGTTATACTTATTCACATTTTGGTATTCTCAAGTACCTCTCAAGTATACTATTTCACATTGATCAAATCTTCCCCGTTCTTTCCAAATTACATATTAATCACTATGAGCAATTATCAGTAAAGTCTAAAACATAGAAATCCAAGTTAAATTCCAACAATGTCAAGACCAAATTCATATTTCTAGGTGAATTCATAAAGAGAAAGAACATAATTACACATTCACACTAAGTATAATAAATATGTATGGCTTGGATTCCTTTTTTTGAGTATTAGATATATAGGCAATGGTCAATCATTAACAAGGGTGATTGGGATCAACTCAGCCCAATTTCACTTCCTCACTATTTACAAGTTTTTAACCTTCACAAGTGGACTTAGTGTTTCAAGGAGAAGGATTTGATTTATGGAGTTGCACACGTAGGAAAGGGTCACATATAAAAAAAACATATATTTATTAGACATGCACACCACACTATATGGTCACAGAGAGATAATTTCTCAGGACACAAATGTGAACCCCAATCACTAATGTTTATTTTTATGCCTAGGCCTAATGATCCTGACCATGCACACATAGAAACATAGTTTTCAATATATATGAAACACAATCCTACTTCAAATCTATTTCCACTATCAAAATATAGTCACAGTCAATATTTTAAATAATAAAGCTAAATATCTTGATTCCTCAATACTTTCTATAAATATTAAATTTTAATATCAAATTTATCTCAATCAATTATATTCATATTTATACTTGATTTACATATATTAAAATCTAAATTAATTATTATATTTTATCCTATTGACATTCAGACCAATCCAAAAATAGGGTAAACAATATCAATACTCATATTCTTCATAATGTAGTGACTTTCCCTTTAATAACCCTAAAAAATAGAATATGGTTAGCTATTAATGTTACCTATTTACATATAAAATTCACCACTCCATCACTTACTAATAATTCCATCTTCATCCCATACTAATTTTACTTATATCCCCTTAACATTTTCATCCACTATCTCAACCATATTGCTGTCACATTACCCCTAGCTTTAATTAGTCCCTCTACTATCACCCTATTAACATATTACTAAACACTAATCAAATCCTCATAATTCTTAAAGAATTTAAAGTTTCTCACCACCTAACCTCACCTACCACCACTAACATTCCTATAAATCACATCACTAATCTAAATCTAATTTTCATTTATTAGTCTAACTGCCATCTAGAATCCCTTAACGCATTTCTAGAATACTCTAATCCTCCTTGAGCCCCTTACCACCTTCTCTAGAATCCTCCATGGAATTTTTAATTCCATAATATATCCACCCAACATTTTCCTTGATTCCTATCCATTTATTTCCATATCACATGGATAAATCCTAGCCCTTCATTTCATGCACCAACCTCCATAAATTGGGAAGTGACATCCCCATGCAAAACTAATATTTTGGGATCTATTGAATCTTTGAATATTTTAGATTTTTCAACCTAATAACATTTTCCAAATCTTGAGTAATCCATAACAATAAAATAAAAAATAATCAAAAATCCATCAAGCAGCTGGGGAAATCTTTTCCAACAAGGAATAGATCATTCAAAAGCAAAGCAAGGTATGATTTGTTTTAATTTTCATGGTTTTGATTACCTTTTTTATTAACCCAATATGAGGCTTTGTAATTAGAATTTGGAGTAGGGATTTTAAATCTGTATTTTATTGTTCCTATAATAATACTCTAAATTTTAATGGCATTACATTTTGGTGACCATAGTGGGAAAAATCCCTTTAACTTTTTCTTGTTAGGCCCCTAGATTGTTCAAGCAAGCTTTTAGGTTCCCTAGAAGTTGAATTGGCATCCAAAAGCTTCCAATTTTTATGAAAATTTCATGCCCAAAATCATAGGGGATTCATTCTATAGAACATAAAATTTTTTATGTGTAGCAAGGGATTCATCACAGTCATCAATAGCTTTGCTCACTATCACAAGACTTGTTTAACCATTGACTAATCTTGATAGTTTATACTAGTAGTTTTGACTATTTTATGTAATAGTAGCGAAGCTAACATTATTGTTTTAGTTTATTTATTTACTTAATAGAGGATTTAATTATATTTTTAGAGATTTAATATTTATCTAACCTATTTTTGTGTAGACAACAAATCCTCAATTGTAAAAAAATGGCTTTGATCATGAAAACAACAACTTCATGTAACCTGTTAACTACTTTGATTAATTTTTGCCTATTTCTATCTACAGTGAAATCACTATTATGGATCAATGAATTTGATATCAACATTGAAAGATTTGTGAATATTTTTTCAACTATTTATTTTTCATTTTTTTTTCTATTTTTTATTTTAGCATCTTGGATTAAATTCATATCAACTTCATGATCATGGCTAATGACTTTGTGTTCAACATTATAAATTTTTATTCCTAACCTAGTATGGCATATTTGTATTATGAAATAGTAGATTTGACTTGTAGATCAATGGATTCAACCTATGTAATAATGGATTTGATTTCTGATAATTTATTTTTAGGTTTCCCATCAAGACTAAAAATCAAACTACTAACTAGTGTTTGCAAGGTCACATGTCAAATAAATCATCAACCAAACACTCAATATAAATAATTGTTGCTCATAATCACATTTTAATCAAGTAATATTATTTAGGTGACTTGATTTTGTATGTTCCCCCTCACACTCATAGGTCAAACTTGGGGATCAAAATCAATTTAAGTTACCTTGTTTCTACATAAAATCTTGTAAATAAATCCTTTTGTGTGTGTGTGTTTATTTTCACCCAAGGAATATATTGTGTATGTTTTAGCCTTGCACCCATAGGGAGACCTTGGGGATCAAAGGCAATCGATGCCTCTTATTTTTATTTTTCTATGGGAAATATGAGGTGGAATTTATCTCCACACACTTGTCATAATAATTAGGAGGGTTGTGACATGGATTTCATCACTACACACTAATCCACACTCATTGTTTAGGTGAAGTATAAATATCAAGGACACCTATCATAAAGCTAAGTGGGATTACCCATAAAGGGTTTTATTAATGAGTATGTCACACTCTAATATTTAGGTGTTACACAACATCCTCATATGTACTTGGGCCCCACATATTGTGAGGTATTTAGGGGATGCACCTAGAGAGCCTCATACAACCTATATTAAGACTCTTCAGCTATAAAATACTATTAGTGTAGGGAAAACATAATCCCAAAATATCACTCACAACATACAAATATAGAGTAAGGGATCAGAGACCAACCTAGTCACCACTTTATGTGAGTAGATCTGTGGGTTGTTAGTTGAGTTGCATACTCTTATCTACTATCATAAGCTTGTGGCTTGCCTGATTTTATTTGAGTGTTGTTGAGACTCATTTTATTTTTAAAATTTACTTAATCCAAACTAAAAATCCAACATCAATCCAAACACATAACTTTTAATCCAAATATCAAAATTATCTTAGTCCACATAAATTACACGAAGCCTACTTTAATTTGCATCATGACAACCCATATCACACCTCATCATAAACCATCAATCTAAACTAAGCTTGCTAGATTCATATAAGATTAATCAAATTAGATACCCCTATATCTAAAATCAATACCTAATCAAATATCCATATAAATTCTACTCATCCAATCCCACATCTTAATCAAAATCCTCTTAGCTTGAGCAAAGCACCCTTGATATACACCAATTACCTAAACAATCCATCCAATCCAATTAATCCATAATGACACACCATTAATTTTATAATATTTCCATTCAATCTCCCATACCCATCGATTGGGTCCTTAAAATCACTACATCCATCCCTTTTCCCATTTCCATACATTTAAATTAAAACTATCTCACATATAAAATTAATCAAATTTGCTCAAGATTATCCAAAAACCCATCAAATCAAATCAAACAGCCCACCTCTAAATATCAAAATCAGTCCAAGAATAAAAATTGATCTAAAAATCATAGCAATCCAAGGAAATCATAACATAACCCTCATCCCACACACCTCGATCACATCATGACACCACAAACTTGATACCAACTCAAGACTAGATAAGTCTCACGTAATGAAGAACTTAAAAATCCTTGGCATATCGAATAAAATCATGATAGTGATGAATAAATCCTTGTAAACATGGAAGCACATAATAAAAATAATCATAATGACTTTTAAAAAATATAACATGGAAGAGATTAAATGTAATAATACCTTTATGATGATAAGGATGATATACTATAAAGGCTTATTGAAGTTGGAGCTAGATTATCCCATGATTTTTATATTTCCAATTTATAACATATCATAAACAAAATTAACACTAACCAAGAGAGGCCTACCTCTAGTCACAATCCCTTTGAATAAGAGGAGCCCCATATATATATTTTAAATACCAACCATATCAAAATTAGTAAATTAAAGTTCAACTTAGATGACCTAATGAAACATGACTACAAACAAGCCATGTTTGACTAATTAAATCAAATAAACCAAGAAGTGGTGTCTCTAGCCTCCCAAATAAATCCTGATGCCATGAAACCTTAAAATCATAAGTCATCATCCAAAACATATCCACCTATCAAGGATCAAGAGAAACCTAGTCTCCTTCCATCCTCTTCTACTCATTTTGTTGAACTTTCTTTCACTCAAGAATGAAAAGTAATAAATGATGCTCTTCAAGGGATCCAAACTAGTTCACATATCAAGAAATACAAATTTGAATATTTATGTCCCTATCTACTTGACAAGGACATCTTACACATCATAAAATCTAAAGTTATTCAAAAAGAATAAAAATGTGGATGGTGATGGAGTCATATATCCAAGCACATCCAAACCATTCAAAGCTCCAACCCTCCAAAATCTTAAAATACATCAAGCATCCTTATGTAAAGAGGACATCCAAAAAAATATACTAATAAAATAAAATATACACCTCTTTTTGAATTAGTAAAAAGTGTCTTTCATAAACTCCTAGTTTGAATATGATTGTGTTTCTATAAATCAATCCCTTCAATGAAAATCAGCTTAATCTTGCATGGTATCAAGAAGATGAATATTATGACTATCATAGAGCCAAGGACCACTTTTCCAAAATATTCATGCAACTTAGGAATTATATTCAATACTTTATTGATTTAGGTGTAATTATAGTTGAAGAAGAGGTACCTTCTTCCAAAAATAAACAACTTTTTATATATCAATATCTATTTCCTAGGCATGATAAAAATAAATAAACAAGCACATCAGCACGAAGGTCAAACTTCCCACAATAATCATGTTTATTATAGGAGAGTCCATTAAAACTATGACTCAATTATTTATCATATTAATCATAACAAACATTGAGTTTTTTCCATCAAAATAAGGGATAGGTATCTTAAACCCCCTGTCAATACCATCCCATCATCAATATCAAAATAAGAACATATGATTGCATCTAAACCTCTGAGCATCCCATTATCAAAATTAAGGATCAATCATTTGAGTGTACCTTTACCACATGACATGGTAAGATCATTATTCTATGGTCACCTCCTAAAACCTCTATCCAAAAGGAACCTCCAAAATTAAAGGTTTAATGACCTCCTATGACTACTCTTGAGGGAGAATATGATCTCATCCAATAACTTGAGAAAACCCCAACTCAAATCCCTATAATAGATCTTCTCAAATCATATTCCTTTAACTAATACATCCTTAATAATACCCTGGAGGAGTCAAGAGTTCCTAAAAATATTGATCCTAGTTAGTTTCAAGTTCTCATTGGTCATCTTTCATCCACTTAAAAAATCACATTTGATCCAAATAAAATACTTTCTTTTGGACCTAATCATAGCAACCCCTTGTATATCAAGGTATTTATTACAAAACATAAAATAAAATGAATACTTTTAGATAATGGATTTGGAGATAATTTATGTAATATCAATTTCATCAAAATCTTTTATAATTTAAAGTCCATATTAGCTTCTCAAATCATTAATATCAAGGCTTACAATAATGTTAAATGTTAATCAACATTAACTATTTATGTTCCTATCATGGTGGGCCCAATCACTCATCAAACATTAATTCACATGGTGGATTTTGAGTTACCATACAACATAATTTGGGGATGCCCTTGGATCCATGAAATGAAAGTTATTCCATCCACTCTTGATCAATATCTCAAATTTCCTCATTCTAGAATGGAAGTCACTATCCTTGGTGATCCACAACCCTACTAATACTATAAAATGTTGGAGGGAAAATATCAAAATGTTACCTAATATCATATAAATGAGGTCACTTATCTTATAAAAGATAAATCAAGTCTTATATCCATCTAGATGACCTCCCATTTACATCCACAAATTTGCATGTTGTCTTCCATATTAAAATCATTCCCAAAGGATGTGGCAAATATGAATATCATACCTTCCCTGTTGATGAGATCCTTGTATCACCACGTAGTTATGGGTGCCTATCATGAGGTAAATCAAAGCAATACACCAATATTTTTTCAAGGTAACCTTTGTTAAATGTATGCTCCTATAAGGAAAAAAGATAGAAAGATTAGATGACTCATGGTTATCAGATGATGGCCTTGCGTCTTATTTTCAGCATCTAGATTATCCTAAAGAAAATAAAATGTGAAAAAACATGAACTATAAATGAAAAGGACTGGGAATCTATGAACATCATATTCTATAACATATACCAATCAAGTATCATCAATTATACTACATCCTATAATATAAACCATAAGGTGGTGACCCATGATGTCATTTATGATACTTCCTTAATTTCTAAGGAATTATCATCTAGTGATGACGTCAAAACAAGATTTTTTCATAGCCTTTATGAGGATCTTGCTACCACCAACCTTACCACTGACATAAACATCCTTACCATAAACCTTTACCTCTATTACCTTGACCTTTTTTATTGGGACTAATGAGAAGGACCTTATGTTGATCTATTTCAAAATTATAAAGTAGTAGCTAAATTCATGGGCATTCAAGATCATCTATAATCTAGTGACCAAAAAAAAGGGTTTGTTATCAACCTATAAGCACATGTAACTTTGGGGAATAAGTATAATTCCCTAGTTGTCAAGAACAAAAAATATAAATATAGGGTCCTCTAGTGAAAATTTATTTGAGGTGCTATGGATAATAACAGTAAAAAAAACAAAAAAAAAAGATAAAAATAAAGATGTGTTTGTTGGTGAACACCTTTTTGAGATTCCAATAGATGAATATTTTTTCTCAATCCCTGAGAATGACATTAAAGCATTTTGTAACTCCTAAATAGTGATATCAAATTACTCTCTTAGTCCTAAATTAAAAAAATAGCATATGATGACTATTTATGAAATTTACAGACATCATGAAAATGTTATAATAATATCAACTTCCTCCTACGCCAGTATACATTCAGGATCAACCTCCATCATTAGTAAAAAAAAACATGTCAACAATAGAATGGAAGAAAACCAAAGGATAATCAAACTTGTGGCCACCCTAATATGGATGGACAACAAGATGATGGATGACCAAATAAGGATATAAACCTAGAATATATGTGTATGACAAAGCAAAGATATCAATGAATTCATTTAGAATATCTATTAGGATTTCATGTTCTTCAGGAGATTAAAGTATTAAAAAATCCATAAAATTCATCGAAAGCTGGCACTCCTAGTAACAGAAGAAATATAAAAATCCCTTGACGTGGGCTTCATCCATCCCATAAACTACTCAGATTAGATCTCAAATATTGTACCTATCAGTAAGGTATAAGGTGGAATTATTATCTACACTAATTTTAGAGACATCAAAAAATCCTACCTAAAATATCAATTCCCCCTTCGAAACATCGAAATGATCATGCACTCAACTATTGGTTATAAAATAATGTCACTCATAGATATATTTTCTACATATAATGAAATTTTCATCACACTAGAAGATCAACATAAAAAAAATTTCACCACTTTATGGGGAACCTTTTGCTATCAAGACATGCACTTTAGATTAAATAATGTTGGTACAACATATCAAAGAGATATGAAAACAATCTTCCATGATATGATGCATGATATTGTTGAAGATTACATCAATGAAATCTTAAGAAAATTAAGAGCAAGGGTAAAACATCCTACAATCCTTAGGAGGATATTTGAATGACTAAGGGATTATAAAGTTTGGCTAAACCCCAAGAAATCTGTCTTTGGTATCACATCATGTAAAATTTTGGGGTTCATCATATCCAAATGAGGCATATAATTTGACTTTGAAAAATTAAAAGCAACCATTAAAATTCCTCCACCTCAGAATCTCAAGCAACTTAGAAACCTACAAGGCAAACTTCAAGAAATCCATTGTTTCATATCTAAGTTGGCTGATAAGTGTTAATTATTTACATAAATATTGAAAAAGGCTCTGAATATCATTAGATCAATATTTTTATCAAGACTTTTAAAATATTAAGAAATATCTCCATAATCCACTAGTTTTAGCTCTACTAACACTAGGAAAATTGTTGCTTTTATACCTATCGACTACTCAATGTGCATTAGGAACTCTTGTGGTTCAACATGATGAACATGGAAGATAATAAGATATATATTAGCTCAATATAACTTTGGTATCACATGATCTTAATTAATCTCTTATTGAAAAGGCATGCTTAGTAGTCATCTTTGCATATCCAAAACTTCATCATTACATGCTGAAAAATAATTTAACAAGGCTCATTGCAAAAATTGACCCTTTGAAATATCTATTATCAAAATTAGATTTAAAAATAATAATCGACAAGTGGATCATGATTCTAATTGAATTTGACATTGAGTATGTAAATTAAAATGCAATCAAATTACAAGTGTTATCAGATCAGTTGGTGGAAGTTCCTTTGTCTCATACTCACCCATTGACCCTAGGCTTTCTATATTAATAAATATTAACTGTAGATGACTCATAAATATGGAATATATAATTTAATGGATCATTCACTACTCATGGATTAGGAACTATCATCCTCTTTGTCACACCACAATAATACCTAATCCCAAAAGACTTACAAAACAATTTTCCTTGCAAAATAAATATAGTTGAATATGAAGATCTCATTACAGGGCTTAAGCTTACTCTTCAATAGCACATATAACATATTATAGTTTATGTGACTCCCAACTCATTATCAAACAAGCCAATGATTATTATCAAACAAAGGATGACAAGATCCTCCCCTATAAATGCATGATTGACAATTTTAAACAATATTTAAATTTATCACATTTGAATAGTTTATTTGTACCAAAAATAAATCAATGGATGCCATGCAAATAATTGTATGTTTTCTTTAGATGTCCTCAGAATTGCAATGATATAATTTTTTTGTCAAACAAATATCAATCTCGACCCACAAAATTATTGAATCGGAAAATGTTTGTGAAATTATTGGTCCCAATCCCCTTGGTATCAATACATTTAAAAATACCTTAATGATAATATCCTTCTACCAAAACTTGGTTGAAATCATCATAAATCATTCATCCAAAATTCCCCCTATCACCATCCTTGTCATCACACATTATCATAGAGGATATGATGGTACCCTATTAAGATGTCTGAATTTGGAAGAGGTGCACTTAACTTCCAAGGAGGTTCATGATGGTACCTATATGACACATACTATTGGGATGGACCTAGCCAAGAGGATCCTCTAAATTGGTTATAATGGCCTAATATAGACCATGATGCATGCTAATATGTCAATAAATGTGTAGCATGCCAAAAAATGAAGATCTCATTCATGCTCCATCACAAGAATTATAGTCTATCACTATTCCATGACCTTTTTATACCTAGGGATACAATCTCATTAGAAAGATTAACCCCTCTTCATCAGATGGCCATAATCACATCATAATAGTCACCAAATATTTCACTAAAATGGGTGGAATCCATGCCTCTCACTGATCTCACTAATAATAAAATATCCAAGTTTATATTTAATCATATCATGTCATTATGGCTATCTATCATTATCTCCAATAATGATAATTATTTAAAGAACAAAGATGTCAAGACCCTTTTTAAACACTTCCATATCCAACACAAGTGGTCCACACCTTTTTACCATCAAGATAATGACCAAACTAAGGTGAATAATAAAACTATAATCAAAATTATCAAAAAGATCATCAAAAATGATGGTCGTGATTGGTATCTACAACTTTATCCTGCACTATGGTATTATCACATAAACATACACACTCCTAAGGATTCCATCCCATACTCATTGGTCTTTGGTGTTAAAGCTATCTTCCAATTGAGATTGAATTACCTTATTTGTGCATCACATTACAAGGCCTCACTAATGAAGAATAATATAGGATTGCATAACTTTAAGAATTGGATATCCTAGATGAAAAATTATTGAATAGCCTCAATCACCTAAATTCCTATCAAAATCGACTACACAATCAATATAATAAGAAATTTAGGCCAAGGAAATTTTGAATTGGTGATCTGGTCTTGAAATAGAATAAACATATACTAAAGTAGATCAAGAAAAGAAAGGAAATTTTGGGCCTAATTAGCTTGGACCTTATGTTATCATTGTCAAATATGGTTTGAGAGCTTAAAATCTAGCTATACAAGATGTCCATGAATTGGATGAACCACTGGATATCATAAAAGGTTTGTGTAAATAATAAAATTTGATTTATATAATACCCCAATCTTGTACACTTGACAAATACCTATCATGGTTGTATCTTTAAGTTATAAACCTACCCACTTCCAAAAGGCTCACATTCAATATCTCTTTGTGACTGATTTCTTATCTTTTAGTCTGACCATTTTTATTCTGATGACCAGGCATTCTATACTATGTAAAAATCTCTGAACATGGTTATTATCCTTCAATTTTGGTTTTTGACTTGTACTCATTTTCTAGGTCCCTAGATTGTGTCCCACATAAACACCTATGTCGACACAAGTGTCTACTTTTCCTACAAAGTGTCTAATGCCCAAATGTCATCCAAATTTTCAAAAGAAATATATTATAAAGGTTAGTCTAATTACTTTAATGTGAGATATTTATAAAATGGATTGGTATATATACAATATCAACTCTCATTCATTCCTCACCTTATAAACACCTAAAAATCACATACTATTAGGAATATTATAGTTTAGAGCTCACATTTATATTTATGTGAGATAATTATATTATTATGCATGAGAAAATAAAGTGAATTGTAACTCACGTAGATAGGAGTATGTTGAGATATCTCTTAGAAAGAGTCTTAAGATTTGAGTGAGAGATATTATGAGAGATTATTGGGATTGGGTTAGCCTCGAATCCTTGTTTGCAGGAGCTCATTGAGCTATATATGTATGTATCTCTATTGTATAGATGTGTTGAATGAATTCAATATTCCAAATGAATTATAATAATTATGTGTTTGATTCCTATTTTATGTCGATTATTAAAAATAGGGATCTATATATGTGTGTTTAATTTATAAAATATAAACCAAAATTATCATTTAGTATCAGATCTATGTCTAATCCATAACTATAGGTGAGTGATTTGTTTTTTTATTTTTTTGTTATTATTTGTGTTGTTGCATAGTCTTCTCTAATTTGACTTACAAGCTTCTTTCTTCTAATCAGCTTAGTCATGGGTTCACTATTATATCAATCAGATATTGTATTGAGCTCTATGGCATTTAAGACTTATATCCTCCCATTTCATGATTGAATTCCCTCTACACAAAACTTGACTATCATTCTTGGTATTATTAATTTACATTAGTAATAATTCAAAATATCAATGTGCTCATTTAAGCAGGTATTCAAATATGGCTCAAATTTCCTCTTAGCATGAACATAACAGTTAAATAGCTAATGTCAAGAGAATAATTAGATCATGCAAGTTTATCTTTTTGTTTACTACTTGCATCTTGGTTGAATTCCATGGTGTTGTTTAGTCCCTTGGAATTTATTTGTAGTGACATATTTGGATCTCCACACCCAACTCAGAACTTGCGAGGAAGATAATGATTGCTCATACCATAAGTTATTGGTATTAAAGTTTCTATTATTTTTAGAGTCATTTGAGGATTGTCATTGAGTTTTTAGTTAATCCAAAGCACCATTAAATATATTTGTAAGGTGTATTTATTTATTTTCAAAGTAAGTCATTTTGTTACATCTTTCATATGGATTATTAGTAAGACTCAAGTCAAACAAAGCATTTGTCTTCATTTTATTTTTCACATACTTTATGTAAAACTTTTCAATGTAAAAAAAATTAATTTGTAATTATAGGTTTATATATATTATAAATTTAAATATTTTGTCATACAATATAGTCATTTAAAGTTAAAATCATTGTTCCTATTAATGGGTCAATGGTAATCACAGAAAGAGATAAATGAAAGAAGAATGTTTAGTGGTGTCCTCCCCCTCCTAGTTGGTTTAAATTGAATTTTGGTGGGGATTCTAGGGGAAATCCTAGGGCCTATAGGGCTGTATGTATAATTGGATATTGTAGTGGATCCCTTATTAAGGATGTATCTAAGAAACTAAATAATGGAACTAACAATGAAGCAGAGGCTCAAACTTTTGTGCTTCCCTTGGATATTGCTTCTCAGTGTGGTATTGATAAGCTTCAGGTGGAAGGTGATTCACAAATAGTTATTTTTGCCTTGAAAAAACTTTAGCCTCTTCATATAACCTAGATAATATTTTCTCCAAGTCTTGGGAAAATCTTGAGGGGTTTAAAGTTTGGGAAGGTTTGCATTGTTTTAGGGAAGATAACTTTGTGGTAGATTTTCTTGCAAATTATGGAGTTGATCAAAGAACTTCACATATAGTTGATAATCTTAAAGAGGCATGGGATGAGTTTGAAGGAATCTATAATATTAATTTATGGGATTAATAGGGTGGTTTCATAATTTTTCCCTTTTATTCTATTGGCTTTCCCTCATGTGGCAAGAAGGGGGTGATAGAGGTAAATTGATGAGGAATGATTATCTTCATTGAAGGTGACTATATTGAGAGGCTTATATCCTATTCTTTCTATGCCTTTCATGCATTTTATGTTGATGCATTTTTATCTAGGGTTTTCTTAATTAAAGGAAGCAAAGATGGATCAAAACATAGTAATGACCCTCAAGATTCTAATAGTGTATGGATGTAGTATAGTTTTGGAGATGGCATTCAGTAATAGTGCCATTAGAGCATGCATCGAGAAGATTTTTTGGGCTCCAACAGAAGATATTATGAAAGATATTTTATTTACCCTAGGTAAATAATTTATTTTTGAAAGTGAGTTGAGTAGAGTTAACTTTGAAATTATAGCTCTATTTGCAATGAACATTTTAGTTATAGTTCAAGATAAAGATTTGGTTGTTGGGGTTCTAAAATTCATTGTGTCCTTAGTGCATAGAAATGGATTGATGTAAATATTGGAAAATTTTAATGTAGGCCCTTTTTTAGAGATCCATTTCTCGAGTAGTAATGGTTTTGGGTTTATCCCAATATCTATTTTCAAGGCCCTTTAAACACAATTTATTGTTATGATGGGTTATGTAAGAGAAATTCAGGGAAAGCTCCATCATCCTCTTATGAAAGGTGGTCAATTTATATCTCCTCCTCTCTAGGTGTAGATATATATTCCCATAACAAAGCTTGAATTCTATAAATAATCCTATCAATGTAGAGAAAGGGTAAACATAGTGTCTTTTCTATGTTAGTTGGTGGATAAACCCCGATGAGTAGTTCTAATGTAGATTGCCCAAGTTCCTCAACATGAATTCATGGTGGAAATGCATGGTTATTTTGATATCAACCATAGAGAAACATCAGTTAGTGTTTTGAAGGTAGGTTGTAATGTTTTGAGTTGGAAGAGCTGAGTTCCATGGTCACTGAAGTGAAGTTGGAAGCATATGCAGGTTAAAGTGCCATGGTTCTGTTTGGTATGCTAGTGGTCAGTTTTCTTTTTGGATCCACTATTATTTTGTTGGAAATTTTGTCAAGGTCTATTGGTAAGATCATGTTTTTTGTCTCTTTGGCTTTTTTTCCACTCGGTGGATTTTTTTTCTTAGTAGGACCTCAATTTCATTTTCAAATGTTTAAAGTTCAGGAAATATTGTAAAAACTTTAAATTTTTAATATAGGGTAAGGGACCCATAGAACCTTGGTATTTATCTAAAATTTAAAATCACTAATGAGATGTGGGTGAGTTGGTAAAGTGACTTGGTTATTCTAAGAACCACCTAGGTTCAAATCTCAATATGGTATTAGAGGCCAATTATGGTCAGTCATTGGTATTCTTGTGTTGATTGTCATTGATCATTGGTATTCTTGGGCTGGTTGTGGCCATTTATGGTATTATTAGGCCTGCTATGGCTTTTCATTAGTATTGTCAATCTATTTATGGATATTACTAGTAATTATGGTACTTATAATAGATGATCACTTGGGGATGTAGACCCTTGATTATGTCCTAGACTGATTGGAGCTCTGTTCAAAAGCAAAGTACCTATCTAAAAAGAAGTTGAAAGCATCTTGTCAAAAGTTATTTTTTGTCACCAATATTTATTATTGAATTTTAAAAAATTCAATAGTGTCAAATAATTTGTAAAGACATATTTTTGGGGTAACCAACATCCTTTGTTATTGAGATGGATATTCCATTAGAAAAATTTATTGATATTAACTTCCACACATGGAAACTTAATATTCAAATACAAATAATGATCAAAAACTTGTGGGATATATTCAATGAGAAATAAACACATCCCAAATATGTAAATACATTATAGGAATGGAATAATAGAGATGATAAGGTGAAATCTATTATTGGCCTTGCACTTTTGGGTTCTGAACTACACTATACAAATATAGAAAATTCATCCATAAAAATTTGGGAAAATATAAATAAGTTGTTTGGTGATAAAGTACTTAATGAAAAATTTTCTCTAAAGTTACACTTATTAAAATTAAAAATGAGTGAAGCTATGCAAAGTCATATAAAAGATCTCAAATCTCTAATGAGACAACTAGCAGAAGTCAAAGCTCTAATTGATGATGAAGATGTTAAAGCTATTTTGTTGAATAACTTGTCTTCCAAATACAACAATGTTATTTTCACTCTTAGTCAAATGCCATCATAGTCCTTAGAATATGTGATCTTAGATCTCTTAGCAGAAGAAAAAGAGCAATTTTAGAATATGCATAAGAATAAATTGTAATGTACTCAATGAAGAATCACAAAAAAATAGCAAAATTAAGGACAAAGTTAAATGTTTCTATTGAAAGAAAAAAAGGAACACATTTTGGTTTTGTAAGGTTTTAGGTAATGATATACTCAAAGGAAAACTCAAAACAAATGAAGCAAATGTGGTAAATGAAAAATAACCATCCAACAAGGAAGAACCAACAAATGGTGATAGTGGTTTTAATTATGATAACTTTATATACTAAGTGAACATCATCCTATAGGAGTATGCATGTAATGGAGGAAGGAATATTTTCAATGTCCTCTCATCAACCAGAAATAATGGGGCTATGTAATGATGTTGTGACATGTTATGTTAGTTTTGTGTTTGATTTTTGATGTGGTGTGTTAGAAAATAAGAATAGCTAAAATAGTAAACCTATTCAAATTTGTAATAAGTGAGCATATTTTCATGTATTTACCCCTAAATAAAAATAGTGATGAGAGCTAGTAAAAATACTACAATATCATTATGTTATGGTTGTTGGTTAACCACTTATAAAAATATCATGTTTGATTATTGAGGTTGTTGGTCAATCCTGGTCAAAACCATTCTATTTGATTTAAGTTTATTGGTCAATCCTAGTCAAAACCATCTTATTTTATTTGAGGTTGTTGGTTAATCCTAATCAAACCATTCTATTTTGGTTATTGATCAACCACTTTTAAAACCATTCATATCATGAACAAGTAGAGGTAGCATGTTGAAGTACAAGATAATATTTTTCCCATGTTCACACTAAGGGGGGAATGTTAGGAATATTATAGTTTAGTTCTCACATTTATATTTGTGTGAGATAATTATATTGTTGTGTGTGAGAAGATAATGTGAGTTGTAACTCAAATAGATAAGAGTATGTTGAGATATCTCTTAAAGAGAGTCTTAAGGTTTGAGTGAGAGATAATAGGAGATATTATTGGGATTGGGTTGGCCTTGACTCCTTTTCTGTAGGAGCTCATTGAGATATATATGTATCTCTCTATTGTATATATCTAACGAATGAATTGAAGATTATAAATGAATTTTAAAAATTGTGTGTTAGATTCCTATTTTATGTTGATTTTTAAAAATAATGATTTCTATGTGTGTGTTTATTTTGTAAAATCTAAACTATAATTATCACATATAATTCACAAGACAATATACCAAGAAACACTCAAGCATTCAAGTAAAAAAACTACCCTATTCATCCATATTTCTAGATCAATCATAGGAGAAATATTTGTATAGGTATGAAACATTCCAAGAACATCCCATGAGCCATATTTGCCAAGTTACAAGCTAGGTTGTTGCACATCATTGCTTATCACACATTGCATCCTTGTGCATACATAAGACAACATGTATATGTGAACTACATAAGTATGAGGCCCTCTTAGGAGTACTGGATATCTAGGCAACACCCATTTATAGAGGGGTATTTGAGGTAGCTCAACATTATGAGCCCACTAACCCATTTTTTCCATAATCAATCAAAGGGTGAAGAGCTATGGTTTGATAATTTGACAAAGAGTAAAAACATGTTCATGTGATCTAAAGACATCAGAATAAAGGTGTCATAAAAACCATAAGGCTCTAGTTAATCACACCTAGATCAAATCAAAATCTCATACAAGACACCTATGGCAAGGTTAGACACTATGTCAACATAACTATCCATAATTTTCACAAGCATTTGAGGCCATAGAAAGAATATTTCAAAAATTTGAAGACTATTCTAGGATCACTTACTAGTCCACTTTTATCCCATTTTAGATCAGGCCTACATGCACATAGTAAACCAAGTATCATTTGTTTACAATTATTTCAATATTTATCAATAGTTGTACTTTATTATTTTTATCAATATCATTCATATAAATTTATAATACTATTACTTGATTTTTCTATTAATTTATCTACTCATTAGGTTAGTTTACCACCCTTGTGAAAAAGTTAATCTAATCTCATTAACCATAAATACCACACATTAAAATTTTAGGGTTAAAAATTTGGTGAACCTGACCTTTGTGTCTCTTTATGAAAAACCTAGCTTGCCCTAAGGTATTTAGCCTTCTGAGGTTTTTCATTGCTATTTTTTTTAGATTTATTCTATCATTTGTATGCAACCTAGGCATAGCGTTATAATAGGTGGTGTTTATATTGAATAATTTGAGCTTCATCTCTTCCCACCTAAGATGGATCAAACTAATTAAATATCAAATCCAATTCATAATGAAATTTATAATAACCAAATTAAACAAAATACTAAATAGGTTATCATAGAAAATGATTCTGATCATGGAAATAATGAACATAATGCAAATAATAAATCTAATGAAAATAATGAGTATGAACAAATAGATCAAGAGGAAGTAAAATATATTGCTATGTTTTGAGAATGTATCCATCATAACCCATAGGATCTTGATGAGATCTTAAAAACATATTGGAAACTATTAAATTAAAAATCATAGATGAATAACTAGTTACATCTATTGATCATGATATTAGAGATATGGGGCATCTCCCCATTCCTATAACCCTCCCTTTGACCACATCATCACTTAATACATATAATTGGGCATGGTTTATATATTTACACTATTGTTCCCCAAAATAAACACTACTATTGCTACATCTTTTATGGGAACCATTAGCACTTCAACCCAGTTATTGGTTTTAATGCCTATATCAACTCAAACCATGGGTACACTTCCTTTAGTGGATTCTCAAACTTTAAATCTTATCAATCAAAATGTGAAAGATCTTGTCCAAACTATAAAACATTTTCAAGATAAGTTTATTAATTTTGAGCAAAATTATATGAATTTACCTTATGCTCTTGACTTACAAGAGGTGTTACATAACCCTCTTGAACCTAAAATATATTTGCACCCATTTTCAATTGGTTTTAATGAATGTAAGTTCACATTTTATGATGGTAAGGGTGATCCTAAATAACATATTTTATATTTCTATGTGTCATGCCTTGATTATGCCTCCAATGATAAACTTTTGACTAAAATATTTCCAAATAGCCTTTAGCACTATGTTCTAAGATGGTTCTATGATTTACTAATCCAATCAGTAAAATTATTTAAACCCATTGAGGATATTTTTTTGGCACACTTCTCTATCAACATTATTGAAAAGGTATATTATGCCTAAATTTAAAAAATAAAACAAGGAATCAATGAACCTATCAATGAACATGTCTTGAGGTCAAGACAGTGCTAGCCAAAATGATAAATCAAATGGTAGAGAAATAACTATAAGACATCTTTAAGCAAAGTTTGTTTGCCCCATTATATGAGTCCATTATTTTCAAAAAAATTAAATATTTTAATGAGTTTTTCCATATTGTTAGAGATTTTGAAATGAAACTTATTTCATTAAATAGACTTAATTATGTAGAAAGCACACTGACTACATCTAATACCAAGTTTCATATCATACCAAGCTACAAGGTCAAACCTATAGAACCTAAAAATAAAAAAAAATATAAATGTTAATGTAGTGTCACAAAAACCTAATAGGTTTATCCTATTGAATGCACCAAGGACACAATTTACATTGTTACTTAAATCTCTGGCTTCACTACTTAAGAAGCTTATAGATTATCATATCATATCTCTCCCTCCTCCCACAGAGGTTGATATGAGTAGACCTCTACCTTGTGGATATGATGATAATGCTTATTGTGACTATAACTAGGGCCATGGACATTCTAATAACTGATGTCATACCTTAAACCATATAATCCAATACCTTATTGATAATCAACACTGTGCATTTAATTATCCTCCCAAATATTTAGGGTCACAACCTGGTGACCATCAGAACCAAAATATGTTTAGTGATCCATTATAAGATAATTCTCAAAAGACTCTAGAAGTGTAAATGGAATATAATGCACATCCTCCTCCACCACATTGTGAGCACCCATTAGATGGGATTATTGGTACTTATACACAACATATACCTCATATGGTTCAAATACCTTTTATTAATTTTGATGACAACAAGATTATGGATGATGAATCTAATATTAATTAATTATTTAGTTTTGCATACCTTGATCACAAACCTACTCATAGTATTATTATTGATAATGGTTCTAAAAAAAAATTGTACCATGACATTACTTGCACATTTTGGATATATACATGATGATTTATACCCTTTGACCAAAATAATTAGAACATTGGTGGGACCTTAAAACATGTTATTAGTGAGATTGACTTACCTTTATAAGTTAACCCAACACATGTGGTCACTACCTTCTCAATTATACTATACATGGAATTCTTTTTTATATTTATAGGATGAAATTGGATACATAAACTCCATGTTTTACTTTCCATAGTGCATGGGTGTTTTAAATAAATTCATACTAATAGAGTAGTCATAGTTCTTACAATTTCATATGAATATCCACTTAAACAAAAATACTTTATTCCAAGGTAGATAATTATAAAAATTACTAAGTTTAATCCTTGTGAAAGGGTAAGAAACATGTAACACCCTTTCCTATGAGGCTCATATTCAAGAGACCATTAAATTAGAGATACATAGTGAATTCTATAGAATCCCCATCTACTACTACACAACATACTTAGTTATCTAGAGAAAATAAACATGTTTCTATTATTTCTAATTTAAATGTATTAGAGAGCACAACATTATGGGTTCCATGAATCCATACTCCTTATATCACCTCTTCAAGATCATAGAGTCCTATGACACATATGTCAAACATCATAAATCCTACAATGGCATATATTACACTTATACATGCTCCTTGATAGTACCACCAGTTTGATATACCATATCTAGTGTTTAGAGCACTTTTAGATGAAATTCCATTATATGGGATAATTGGATAGACTTTTCCTTTTTAAAATATACCAAAAATTCAAAAATAAATAAATAAAATATTCAATAAAATACAAAAACATTCAAAAAATACCAAAAATACTAAAATTTTTTAGCATGTTCCTAGTTGTACCATATATTATACACATGTTATTTACTCCATGTTAGTAGATAACATATCATTCCTTTCCTATATACACATATATTTCAATCTTTATTTGAGTGTGATATAGTCATACCTAGATACATGGTATATACATATGTTAGGCCTTCCCTCTACTCATGTCATAAGTACATTGGGGCATATACTTACTTGATCATGGTAAAATTAGGTTATATTATTCTATGACCACTTTCCATTATCATGTTTGAGATTATATACTTACACATGCCTATATCCATGCTTATACCTTCCATAGTGTACTTGATATGCTATATACTTAACATTGCTTACAAACACATATGTTTATAAAATAGTATGTTATGTTATTATTGGTTGATTAAGTTCCATGATTTAATTTATGCACTTCCTTGAGTGTGTCCCTTGATTTCTATTATACTTCCTATTTGAGCATTTGAATATTCTCCATTTATTATGTCCCATGTGCCTTTACTTGCCTATTTTGACATTTGAATATGTCATTATTGGTTATACGTACATTTTAATATGTCATTATATTCTTTGTGGAATTTTGTTTAAGTCACGTCTCTTTTGTTGTGTGGCATTTGAACATGCCCCTTGTATGAGGTCCCCTTGGATCATTATTTTATTTACATTACTTTTGACTACCCTTGTGTGTTTGCTTGATTTCTTATTGAGCTATATTGTTACTCATTATATGTTTTCATGATCTACATCATGCATCTTAGGAATTGATGTGATCACATACTATGTACCTCAATGTTATATCTACCTAGACATGTTTTCCATATATACTACATGATCTATGCACATATTATATAATTATCTTATCCTTTTGAGGTAAGATAATTACCAAATTATACTTCCCCTCACCTCAAAAGAGGAGGGGAATATCAGTGGGGGCATGTCATAAAGGCATAACTTCAACATTTTCATAGTTTTAGATTCCAGTGGGGGCATGTAAAAAAGGCATGACCTTCACACTCATTCAATACTCAGTATCTCTAGATTACAGTGGGGGCAATTCTAGAAACATGTTCTCCACATGTACAATAATTCTCATATTCTCAAGGTTCATTGGAAGAATGTCATAGAAACATGGTATCCACATTTACACTAATTTCAAATTCACTTGATTTCACAATCATATGATTTAGATACATATTTGTGGCAATATTCTATATATTGGTACTATTATTAAACCCAAAATTTATCTTGAGACATATGAGGTGCATATGCCATGAAAAAGACACCTAAAAATACAAAATAAAATAATTTTACAAATTTAAAATACTATTATGGATTGTTATCATATCTAGGATGGATTGTTATGGATTGTTAGCAAGCTAATCTATTATAGTAGTTGGTTCACCTTTAGAAGGTTGAATCGATTAAATCATTTAATCTTACCAAAATTATAAGTTAGATTTTATTAAATCATTTAAATTTAATATAATTATAGGTTGGATTTGATAAAATTATCCACCCTCACTAGATATATAGTGTGAGTTGATTAAATTACTCACACTCACCAAATTATGCACATATTTGGGTTACACAATTGAGAGGAAATAAGCTTAATCATTGTGTTATAAATCATCTTTAAACCAAGGTTAGTGTAATGTTTCATATAATAACTATATATGTATGCACTTTTAGGTTCAAAATTGTCTTAATATCATATTTAATGCTTCATAATGAGGCATCCTTTCAAATAAAATTATAAAAAATCAAGATGGTTGCATTAACACATAGGTGTACTCTTAATTTTGCTCTTCCTACTTTCAATAATTTCAAATTATTTCAATTTAAGATTAAGTACACTGATTATATACTATAACATGCTCTTGGTTGTAGGTTAGTCACCAAAAAGGAACTGAAGTTGGACTCATACAAAGACAATGTGTGTTATACACACCCAAGTATGAATTTATTTCCTTTAAACTAGTAATTGAATTACTAGATTAAAAGGGGGGAAATATGGATACTAAAATCTAATTTATATAGTACCTCAATCTTGTACACTTGGTAGATACCTATCATGGTTATACCTTTCAGTTATAGACCTATCCACTATCAAAAGGCTCACATTCACTATTTATTTGTGCCTAATTGGTTAACTCTTAGTTTAACCATTCTTATTTTGATGACTAGGCATTTTATACTATGTAAAAGTATCTAAACCTGATTATTATCCTTCACTCCTAGTTTTAGACCTATACCTATTTTCTAGCTCCCTAGGCACTTGCATCCTAGATAAACATCTACATCAATGAAAGTGTCTACACATAATATTTTTAAACTTTTATTGATTATCGACACTTTGTATCTTGAAATAACCCATTGAGTCTCAATATCTCTGAGAGCACGCCTTAAGGGGTGCATTGGGAAAGGGGTGGGTATACCATTGGTTCTTCATAAGATTGTTGTCCCTTTTGCCACTTTTTATCTACACACTTGTCTCCTAAAACTATTTACCCTAAGCTTATTCATCTCAACCTTACCCATTCCATTAATTTTACTCTTTCCATCCTCCTTTTCTTTCCTTAAATCCATTTTGGATAGTAAGTTGTACTAGGTCAACCCTATATAGTTTAGGGGTATTTTTCACTCTTTGAGTTAATTAACCTTTCAATTGACCTAGCTCAAACCTAGTGAATTTTCCCTGAAAACATACAGGGTCGACTAGCTTGACCTTTTACAACCAATGTTTCTAAGAGGATTTAGGGCAAGATTCACCTATATATATATAAGTTCATTTCCAACCATTTTAAAGAAGATAAGTGAAGAAGAATAAGTTAAAATGAACATCTACTTATTGACCATTCTACTTGAGGAATAAAGCTTAGGATTCCATACTTTCTTTGGAGATACATATCTTATCTCATGGAGAAATTTTTTGAATGCATAGATAAGTTGTGTAGTCTAGAGCAGATTTATCTTTTTTATCCTTACATACCACAACAATATCTTACAAAGCACCTTGTCCAAGGGAAATATTAAGGCTCAGTGGGTTCATTTTTAAGGCAAGTATTCCTAACTTTATTTCTCCTTTGTAAGAGTAGATAGATAACATAGTTGTTATTCTATTCCCATGCATTAGGATTTTGTATACATTGACATGAGTATGTCTTATATGAATGTTTAGTTTAGTTTTTTTATTTTTCTTCTAACCCCCACTTTATGACACAAGCTTTGGTGTGCACTAGACTATATTTACTTTATTTTTTATTAGAATAGGTGAATATCAAACCTTAGGACTCTTTTAGGTTTATTGCATGACTGTGTTATATTGTAGGCTTTAGAACCCTACATCACATGGTTTATTACGACAAGTGATCCCCTAATCAGGTCTAGTGGATCCCCATATTGGTCATGCTCCTACTTAATAAATGTATTTCCAATTAGAAGTGTAGGTATTCTCTATCTTATCTGAGTCATGATCGATTTATAGACATGATGCATTTATAATTGCATACATTATAGTGAAATCAATGTGAAACTAACCCTTATAGGATTTATTTCACTATCTTTCATTATTTTTAGTATTATTTTTATCATATATATGTCATACTAGATCGAATCTATCGACCCAATTCTAATATTTGTGTACATGTTTTTAAGAATAGGAAATTGGATCGACTCAAATGACCTAGTACAAGTTTCCAGACTTCCAATTCAAACTACTAGGTCGACCCAGTTGACCCTATATACTTTTAGGCATCTAGATTCAACTACTAGGTCAACCTAGTCAACCCTATACATTTTAGGCACTCAACAATAAGATTTTTCAAAGCTTGATTAACCCAGTTAGCAGAGTGTTTAGGTATATTCCAAGGTTCTTGACTAACAATATTCATTCTTAGCATCTTTGATCCACCAAGGTTCCTTTATATCTCTCTATATTTTTATTTTATGTCTTTCCTTTCATAGTTTGTAGTCTTCAAACTACCCCTACATAGTCAACTAGATCGATCCTCTCGACCTAGTTTCGTGTTTTGTGTTAACTGGGTTGACCCTGTTCATTTTTAGACCTTGCTTCTATAGTACAGATTCAACCTTATTTTTTATTTTATGCATATAGTGTTAACATTATACCTTGTTTAAAGTTGTAATTAACCTTATATGTTAGTAATTAATTCACACTTTCTTTTTTAATTGCTTGCATTCTTAGAATAGTTTACATAGTCTAATTAGGGGGTTTTTAGTTAACATTTAGTTTCACTATGTCTATTTTATGCACACATGACCAAATCACAAAATCTAAACAATAATTTTAACATTTGTCTACCCAAGGCCCAACTACTTGGATTTCATCACCAAGGGGGAAGTTGACTTGATATTTTGGTCAAGTATAAAGCATGGTTAATGGTATATTCTAGATAATCACCTAATACCCTTATCTCTATGATGTGTAAATTAAGGGGGTAGGCCCCAATATCAATCCTATATCATTACCACTACAATCCATTTTAGCCCAAACTACATGAAACTATCCTTAGATTGTTATGTAGTTCCTTGCTTATAACCAACTTCCCATCACATTTAATTTCATTTATTAATAATCTAATAAGACATCTTAGGTTGATTAGGTTGACCAATTAGTTAGAGCTTTACTTTCCAAGTTGATTGCTTACTCTTTACTCAATTATGTGTGCAAAAAAATTTATTAGCCAGTGTCAATACAAGGTTTTGTAATGTGTACTTTAACTAGATTGGCCAGTGTTGATCCAATTGACTATTTAATTCTCTTCAATTTTTAATTTCCTATATTAGCTATAAAAATTGTCTTGTTTCAATTCATAACCTGTTATAAACTTCTTAATTTTCCCTCTCTATTGTACTAGGTCAACCTAGTCAACACTGTACCTTTTTTGGCCTCTATTCATCATACTGGGTTGACCCAATCAACCTTGTATTATTTTTAAACCCTATTTCCATTTTCCTAACCTCTATTTTTTGTACTAGGTTGACCCAGTTGACCCTGTATAATTTACAAGCCTTGTTTCCTATGATGGATCAACCCAGTTGACCTTATATGATTTATTGCCTCTTCCTCTTTCTTGTGTGGTTATCTAATCTTATCTCATCATTATGACATCTGTTCAACCTTATTTTATTTAAAAACATTACATAATTAAGGATTTGGATAATAACCTAACTTATTTCATTACTTTAGATGAAACTATCCAATTTCTTCCTTCCTCTTCTCCTAAGCTAAAACCAATCACTACACAATGTAATGTAGTTGAGGTCATATATCCTAATCCTCTTCCCAATACTAATTTTTGGAATCTTCCACCAAATAATCCCTCTCCTATCAATACTCATACCCTTACAACCAATGTTCATAATCCTCTTGTTACACCCATACCAAAATCACCAAGTCTTATCAATTCCCAAAGTGACATGGTTGAAACCACTCAAATTGATAATCTATATGGTTCTCAATTATTCAAAAACCTTGATGATAATATTATTTACACTCCTCACAAGAATGTTGAATTTACCAAGCTTCCTTCTTCTTCTACCATGCTTAAGGAAACTAACACTAATGTTTGGAATCGTCCACCTACAAAGAATCCTCCTCCCACCAACACTAACAATCCTCTTCCTAATAACACTAATACCCCACCTTCAAACCCACCTATTAATACAAATCAAATTTTGGCACAAGTCATATAATAAATGAACATCATGAAAATAACCAATCAATCTCAAATGATGAACATGAAACAACATTTATTTAACATGACTAGTCAACCACCTCAAGTCATCATGTCTCAGCCAAATCCAAATTTTGTCCCTCCTCCTCTTAGGTATACCAATCAGAATATCATCCTTCAACTTCCAATAAATAACAAAATGCTTCAACACATTTGAAATAAACCCTTATCCCCATTCATTATATCCATAGATATTGGAAACATTTCTCCAACTATCACATATAATAGGATTAAGGACCCTACTATATTTCTTAAGTCTTTTGGTAATCTCTATAAGGAATGGGTCCAAACTAACACCTTTTCTACCACCAAAATCATAGCCAAAAAATTTATGGGTGATTCACTTGAATGGTACATCCAACTTCCTAGACATTTCATCTCACAACTAGAGGATTTAGTCTATGATCTAGTGAAGAAATTCCAACATGATGACCTTCCTAAGAATTATCTTAGCCATTTCATCAATACCAAGTAACTTCCTAATGAATATGATAATAAATTTGACCATAAAATGAATGATGATACTCTTTTACAACTATTTTTCATTGCTCTTAAACCTCCCCTTTAATACAAAGTTTGAATCGTTTCACCTCAAACTTTAGAAGAAGCCTTAGACCAAGAAAAAGGGTAAGAATTTATTATGACTCAATTTGAACCACCTCAAATAGATACTAAAGTACATTTCAAATCATCTTTTCATAGCATTGATTCATCCAAGCCTCCCCAACCTCAAAATGGAGCATCCAATTCAACCAATTTTAACCCAACCTACCCTCCCTTGAGTCTAGAAAAACTTAAGCATAAATTGCCACCCTCTAAACACATGAGTTTTGATCCTTCCAAGCCTCCTCCAAAATGGTACAATATTGATAAATTTTATTGGTGGCATTCTACTATAGGTAATTCTCATGATTATTGTCAATATTTCATCAATTTATTCTTTTTTCCTTGTTTGCTCCTCATTTCAATATTGATACTCTAACAAAACAACATTATTAAGACTATCTTCAAGATTCTCAAATTCAATATCAAGAACCATAATCACATCAAAATCAACCACATAATAATTTATAAAAATCATCCCATACCTATACCTCATCTACTTATTTTGTTCAAACCATAGTTGATCCTTTTTCCTACACCAATAACGAAAGGATAGCTCACATGAACAACTTTAAACATATCATTGCATCTATTGAACCTCAACCTCTTAGGTCACATCAACCAAAAGAGTACCTAGTTTAAATGCCTAATCAAAAGCATATCATAAATGTTCCTCCTTTACCTCTTTTATCTCTTCATACCTCTCCTACAAATCATATGTCACATTTAACATCCCTAAAATCTAACAAATGAACACATTTACCTAACTTCAAATTCACCTACCAACCTAATGCAAATAATTTTAACGGTTTAATGTTACCTCACTCCAAATCACACATTGGGGCATCTTACGATGCCCATCTACATGCCCCTTTAGACTTTAGGGCATCTTGTGATGCCCATCCCTACATCCATTCACCTATTAGGGCATCTTATGATACCCACTCTTATTCTATAATGCATAATAACAAATACATTTAGCTTCAAGAAACCTTATAAGACTTATAGACTTGTATTTTAACATGATCATATTTGATACAGATGACAACATAGATCTTACTTGTTATTTTTATCTCATGTTTTTATGTACTTTATTTCTATTAATTTTACTTTATAAGCATCATTGTCTTCCTTTGCATTCTTTGGTTTCATTTCACATTACATTTGGCATTTGCTTTTATTTTGGTCCTTATATATCTCTTTTATTTTTGTATTTTTTATGTTATTATTTTACTTAATAGCTTTATAATTATTTTCCCCCTTATTTAGCATTCACCGTAATGGGTTTCTCTTTTGTGAGTTTTTAGTTTAAGACCATGGATAGGACTTGGTCCTCATCACAAAATACCCCCTTTGCTTCTTTTCTTATTTTATTGTTTCACATTTTCTTTTTTGGCACCCTTGTGGGTTTCTCTTTTATGAGTTTTAATATAAGACCATGGATAGTACCTGACCCTCCTCATAAAATTACCATCTTGTCATTCCTTTTCTATAAAATTTTATTGATCCTTTATTCTCAACTTTAGTTTTTCCTTATTTTTATAGATGGAATTTTCACAATAATTTATGTTAGCATGTTTTCCTCCATTTCCCTCATTTTTATGATAAGGAATCACACTTTACTATCATTGTATCCCTTTTTTTCCTTTGTCACATTTTTTTTACGATTTGAAGTAATTCAAATAATTCCATGTGTCACTCCTCTTGATTTCCCATTTATTTCACTCCTCATTAGATCAAACAAGGTCAAAGTCAAGATCGCACTTTTATTTCACATAGATTTATGAGACTCTTAGACCCCATGCTCTTTGAATTTTTATTTATTAGTAACCAAGTCCCAAGTATTAAAATGAAAGTCATATTTATCACCCATGTTTGGTTTTCCAAATCCATATCGAGGAGGAATAGAAAAAATCATCAAGAAAGTTAAAAGCTAAATCATTTGAAATAAAATGCAATGATATATAAAAGGAAACATACAAATCTTAAAAATCAAAATGACACCAAAATATTTGATTACAAGCACATCTTCTATCTCTAATCAAAGCTAAAACTCCAAAATTTTCCTCACATAGAGTCGAGGTACTTTGGGGTGCAATAGGTCAATATATTAGAATAGGTGAATTCAAAAAACTCTATGGTGTTACCTACTTTCTCATGCAAGTACCCAATCTTCACAGTAGACAAACAACTCTATAAGGGGTCCTGAGGATTGGGGAACATAATGTGGGGAGGTAGGTCCATTTTAATTTTCATGTATATATCCTTCATGGGAAGATCTATATACTTCATTTGTTGACCTAAGACTTGTGAGGCTAAGAGAAGTTATTTAGCGTCCTTAAGGTCAAAAGTCCTCTTGTTTTCACAAATCTAATTTTAGTGTCTTGACTATGATAAAAAGTTCCTCTACCTTGGTTTTTCTTTCATTTCTCCCCTCCACCCATTTCATTCCCCCCTTAATAGGAAAATTGTGATTCTAAATCTATTTTCCCTCTTCTATTATTCCTTCTTCTTCTCCTCTTAAAAACATGCTAGCATTACTTTGTTTCAATCTTATCTATCCTTAGAGCAAAACAACATATATGAACAACTATGGATTACACCCTTATATCATTTATTTACCACATCATCTCATTGTCATACTATTCATGTCATTATGTGGTTATGTTTTCTTACATTGTATCTTAGAACAAACACTAAGTTTGAGTTTTCATCCTTTAGAGATTTTTTATTTTCATTTCTCCATCATTTCTTATTTGATTTTTGTGGACTTCACTTATCTTACATGTGAAATTTTCCATTATTACATGATTCTATTTATTTATGCCTTATTAATGTTTATCTCACATCTTTAATTATATTTCATTTTCAGCCTTTCATGTTTTTCTTCTTGCCTATCTTACATGAGCTTACTTTTCACTTTCTTACCTATCTTTGTTCAAGTTTTTTGTAGTGATATTTCATTTATCATTCATGTTTTACATGCTTCCCAACATGATTTAGTATGTTCTACATTCTTTTTTTCCATTTATTTTTTACATGGTTTCTAATATGATTTATTGTGTTCTACACTCATTTGTCATTCATTTTCCATCATTTTCCATCCTTTTATCATTCATTTTCCATCATTTGCCATCCTTTTATCATTCATTTGACTTTAATATTATAGCCTTGCCTTAACAATCCTGATTTTCAAATTTTTCCTAATACCCTCATATCTTTTCCTTAACTTATTTTACACTACTATATGCCTATCTTCCAAAAGCTTTCAATTTTCAACTATTTTTTTCACTAACTTCTAGAGGTTCTCCTAGTGTTCTTCACATTGGACACCTTCACATATCTTACAGTCTACGTATTTATCTATAACACTAAGGTAAGTAAAGGTATGCATTTTTCAATTTTATCCTTTCCTTTACCTTATTTTCTATTTACTATACTTTACTTAACATCGGTATTATGTGTTATCATGTTCTATTCTTGAAGCACCATCCTATGTTGCACTCACAAGACACATGATGAGCTTGAGTGGGGCATGTGTATACACATAATATTTTTAAATATTTATTGATTAATGACACTTTATATCTTATAGGAACCCATTTAGCCTCAATCTATTTGAGTGCACACCTTAATGGGTGCACCAGGAAAGGGGTGGGTAGACCATTGGTGCTTCATAAGATTGTTGTCCATTTTTCCACTTGTTATTTACATGCTTGTCTCCTAATACCATTTACCCTAAGATTATTCTTCTTAACCTTACCCATTCCAATCATCCTCTTTCCATCCTCCTTTTATTTCCTTAATTCCCTTTTGGACAGTCGACTATACTAGGTCGACTAGGTCAAAGCTATATAGTTTAGGGGTATTTTATAACTATTTGATTTTTTAGCATTTCAGCTAACCTAGCTCAAACCTAGTGAATTATCCCTAAAAACATATAGGGTTGACTAGGTTGACCCTGTATAGCTAACATTTATAGGAAGATTTAGGTAAATATTTGCCTATATATACAATTTCATTTACAACCACTTTAAAAAAGAGTAGCAAAGAAGAATAAGTGTGAATAAACATCCACTTATTGACCATTATACTTGAGGATTAAATCTTAAGGTTCCATACTTTCTTTGGAGATACAAATCATGTCATCTAGAGAAGTCTTTTGGATGCATAGAGAGGTTGTGTACCCTAAAGTGTGATTTGTCTTTATTATCCTTACATACCACAACAATCTCTTGTGAAGCATCTTGGCCAAGGAAGAGATTGAGTCTTGACAGGTATGTCTTTAAGGTAAGTATTCCTAAATTTATTTCTCCTTTGTAAGAGTAGATAGATAATGTAGTTGTGTTTCTATTCCCATGCATTAGGATTCCATATACATTTACATGAGTATATGTCTTATATGCATGTTTAGTTTAGTTATTTGTTTTGCTTGTAATTGTAACCCCCACTTTGTTCCACAAGCCTTGGTGTGCACTAGATTATATTTAATTTATTGTTTATTAAATAGGTGAATATTAAACCTTAGGACTCTTTTAAGGTTGTTATGTCATTGTGTTAGACTATAGGCTTTGGAACCCTACCTCACATAGTGTATTATGACAAGTGATCCTCTAATCAAGTCTAGCAGATCCCCATGTTGGTCATGCTCCTTCTTAACAAATTATTCTTAATCAAAAGTGTAGGTATGATATATCTTCTCCAAGATAGGATCAATTTATAAACATGATGCATTTTTTATTGCATACATAAAGTGTCCATTTTTCCTACTATTGTGGATAACATGACCTCCTTCCTTGAAAAGTGGGGGACCCTCTAAAAATTATTAACTTAAGGCTTCCCATAGTTTCAATCCATTCCACATTGACCTTAGACCTTTTGCATTTTTGAACTCCTATTTTACTTTGGTCTGCCTATAATTTTAAAAAATTGGCAATGAAGAGTTGGTATCCATTAGAAATCCATGTGGTTTTCTAAGGTTTAAACACATTCAAGTCCTTACTACATTCTAAAAAAGGGGAATAAGAGTTTTCATACTTTATAAATATTTTATTATGTTAAATATGTTTTCTATAGATTTGGACTCACGTTTAGTTTTTTTAGAGTCCTACTCAATACTTCTAAAAGCTTTGTTGGTATGTAGGTCTTTAATTGGTTACATGGATTTATTTTAACTTAGTTATTTTTACAAAATATTACAAAAAAAAACAATAATAATGAGGAAGTACCACATGACCTAGATGTCATATTTGTCAATCTCTTAAACATGTCAAAGATGTTAGAGCCTATGAGAACCCAACCAAATGAAGAAGCACCACATGGATCTTGTCATATTTTTTTGTCTCCTGGACCTATTAAAGATATCATAACCTAGGAGAGTATGAAAAAATGAAGAAACACCATGTAGATCCTATCAAATTTGTTAATCTCTTAGACATATCAAAGATGTCATATCCTGAGAAAGCCTAACCAAATGAAGAAGTGTCATGCCACCCAGATGTTAGAGTAGTTAATCTCCTAGATCTGTTAAAGATGTCAAAGCTTTAGAGAGCCTAGCTAAATGAAGAACCACCATGTGGATCCTATTAGAGCTATTAGTCTCAAAAAAATTCAAATATGTTGGAGCCTAAGAGATCTTGACTAAATGAATAAATGCCATGTAGATCCTATTAGAGCTATTAGTCTCCCAGACTTGTCAAAGCCTAAGAGAGCCCAACATACCATATCATGCCACATGGTACTTCCATACAGATTAGAAGAAAAGGCCTAGTATACTTGAGATGGTTATGAAGAATTACCATCAGATTTAGAGACTAATTAAAGGATGTCACATGTCACTTTGACATTCCAAGTGGCCCACACTAGCTCTCAAGTAGATAAAGTGTGATGCCCAACTATGCTTAGGTAGAACTAGCCACATGTAGGAACAACAAGAGATAGACAATTGGTATGAGCTAAATAAAATTGAGATGTCATGAAAATAAAGTATATATGTTAATAAAACATCCTACACATTAACTAAATAGGAAATTGGTCCCCAATTGGATAGTTTGAGACATCTTATCACAGTCACCAGTCTAGTAGGTGACAAAGATTTAAATTTTCTAAGTTAATTACATATCAAGAAATGAATAGGTGGATCATGCCACCAACTCAAATTTGAATTCATGTTGGGTGAGCCACCAAACACCATCAATGTATGAGATATGTGCATGTTCCTATAAGTTCCCCAAGGTAGGTTGATTTATCATTATTCACTATCAATTGCCTAGAGTTTTCCTCCTAATTTTTAGCTAAGTCCAATGCCCTTCATACCCTTTCTACTCAATACTTATATATTATTAGGATTTCCCCCTTTTTTCCATGGTTACTTTATCCTCTAACCCCAAGGATAATCCCAAATATAGAGACACAACTTTCCCTAAGAACTTAACTCTCTTCAAACATTAGAATGCAATATTCAAAGTGATTTGAGTTGTTCCCAAATCAACGTCTAGTGACAATGAATATGAGTCCAAGTTTCGAGATGCCCTCAAGGAATATGAAATATGTGGGATATATAAAGTTGTGACCAAACTAGAGGTTTCCCCTTCATTGACCTCTCTAGTAATATCATCCTCAAATCTAAGTGAGTGCATGATGGTGCCAACAATGTTTTATGTTATGAAGTTCTTAGCCTAAAATTTTAGACATATTGGGAGCCACTTTCAAGGCATATTACAATCCCCCAGAGTTCACAATCACATATGAATCAACCATGGTCAATGTATGGGCTAACACTTATCATATTTATGAGGTTTTATAGGATTGGGTGGAGAACCTCGACACTAAATGGGCTAATAAAGAATAAATTGATTCCTACATGGTTTACACCTCCAATAAAAGTGTTTAAGTAGGGATGATCTTGTTTGATTGGTTATTTAGGGTAAGTGACTTTTTGCACATTGATTTCCTCTAAGTGCTCCTACTTGTCATCATCCTCAAGGGTAAAGAGATCTTAGACCTTGGGAGTGTCATCCACTTCTGAATAGTGCATTGTGTCATGAAGGCCCAAAACAATGTTAATTTATATATGATGAGTTATCTTATTGACATAGTTTATGGTACTATCATATTCACCCCATTTGATTTTCCACCTTAGAATACCAGAGGTGTAATAGTTCATATGATGTTCTATAAATTAGATGGCCATCATTACTAGAATCATATTAGGGAAATTTGAGTCTTTCTACTTAATGGTTTATAAGGCTATCAATGAGATAGTCATGCCCTAAATCTCTAATGAAATTAGTCAATCTCTAACTCCTATCAATGAATATTGGTACTATAGGGATGATACCATCATCTAGGTGGTAGATATTTATAGGTCCCCCTTCTACTTGACCTACCAAGTTTTAGACTAGTTGGATGAACATAATTTTGACTATCAATTGATAGAGGGTATCTTTGTCCACTACCTTAGTCACCAGCAGAAGGCTTGCCTAGCCTTCCCTATCACCATTCACCACCACATATAAAAAAGTATACCTCTATTATATAAAATGGTGGTAGGTAGGGATTATTATGCCCTAGTTATGGTAGATCATAGATAATGGGACCCACATAGAGTCATCAGGGCCTATGTGGAAACATATTAATCTCAACTCAATATCAATTATGGCCATGAGCCCAGTGATGAGGATGAAATCCACCTCATCTTGATAGATGACATAGAGGTGTTGGATTTAAGGCTAAGAATAAAGAAAAATAGGTGAAAACTAAACCATCCACTTAGAGCAAGCCAATAAAAACACCCAAAATTTCAAAGAAGATCTTACAAAGGGTCTCAATTTCCTCTCCTCTATGACTCTCACCTCCAAAGGTCTTTTTTTTGCCTCTACCACTTCTTGTAATTCAATTAGCTTGATCATAGGCTACACAAGCACTAAAATTAAACATTATTAGTATCCTAGATTTGAGTCCAAAAAATGACCAATAGGCATCTATGTAGATCCCTCCTCCACCTTCCACCATTATTCATTAACCTAGTGGAACACCTCTAGGTTTCCCTTTCCCTACCAGGCCCACTTAGGTCTCCCCTTTTTCCCATTCTGACTCCCCCATAGTTCCCTCAGGTACTTATGGCTATAGCCATGTACAATACTCTCACATCCAAATTTCCATCCACCCAACCCATTCCACCAATAAGGATCCCTTTATCTCACCTTGGGGATTTAGGAGCTGCAACTTCCTAGCCTTCAACACCTATGTTGGTCCTTCCACAAGTTCAACCACATCTTAATGATCCCATAAAAAAACTTTAATGAAACCCCCAATGACAAGTGCACACATATGCATAATTCCATCAGTTACAACTAGTTTAACAGTACCTGTAGTCACTCTACAAGATCCCTAGTCAGCTCTAACCATTACTACCACCATTGATCCTTCTATTTTTATAGCACAAGATGATCCAAGTAAGAGACCTAAGAAGAAACAAAAGGTAACTCATTATCCTCAACCTATTATTACTCCTTGTTTGCCTCTTAGGCTTATTTTATTGATTCTCTTGGGTGTTTAAGGATTTGGATTAAACCAACCAATTTTTCATTTCCTTATGAACATTCCTCTCCCTCGTGCTATGATCCCACATGGCAATTTGACCCAAATCTAGTGACACACCCAATTGTTCCCATGGGCTTCCTCATTTATTATTTCCCATTTCACCCCCATGCCTCCACCTTCTCCATTACTCTCTTCCTTCCCTCCCTTTGCTTCATTTATTCTTCCTCCTCCCATGCCTCCACTTTCCACCTCTATCTCTAACACCCTACATTCACTCCCTCTTAGGTTTAGAATTTCCATAGGATCATACAAGCTTAAGATGATTATGTAGGGTGATCCATAAGTTTAATGGGATTTTAATAGGAACTCAGGAAACATAAGTATGATCCTTACTTAGATATTTACTCAAGGAGGAGACCTAGTGTCTTGTCAGAACAAACATGACCTATTCATTCTAAGAAATGAATAATGTCCAATTGAGAGGATATGGTTATTGAGGATATAGTGTCCATGCTCTAGGACACTCAAAACATGTCTAAAAAGATTATTAAGGACATGAAGGAGCAGTTCTAAGTGCTTGAGGTATAGGTGAATAATACCTTCCCCATTGAATTGATTGGTTGGGTCAAATTAGCCCTCTTACAACTCTTTACAACTTTGGAGGAAGTAGTCAGGATCTTTACTATGAGCATGAAACACCACCAACAAGCCTGTGCATATTTGGAGAGGATCTCCATTATAGATAAAAAGTATAAAAATATTTGTATGGTCATTAATAAAGGCATGTTCTTAGAGCTGAAGCTCATGCCTCTCTTTGACCTCAACTTATACCAAACTTATTCCAGAAGCATGAGAACTTCAATTGAGGAATATTTATCAATGGTATAGACAATCATGGAACCTTTGAAATAAGTTAGGGAAAAGATGTTAAATTAATTTAATGAAGTTATCATCTCTATGTTATTCCATCTAGATGGAACACTACTTGATAGAGGTAAGTTCAAGGCCCACTTGGGTTATTTTGACCAAGTCATGAGGAGGAGAGTGGCCAAGGCCAATAAGGTTAGGGCCAAGGAAATTATATAACTCTAATCCCAATCCACAACAAGTATCATCCATGTATTATAAGTTAAAGTTTCCATTGAGGCCCCACTCTAGGTGCATCAAAGACTTTTGACCTAGTCAAAGGTAATATTCCATGAGCCTACCATGAACCTAACTAAGCTATATAAGGAGTTTGATCTAGTGCTAAATATGTTAGCCACCAAAGATGCAAAATGTAAGTAGCTAGGAGAAAAATATGATCTGACTCATTAGTGCATCGACTAAGTGGGCCCCTAGACATCTTTTGGGATAATTTGAGAATATTCTATTTATTTTGAATCTTTGTAGTTATAATAAATTTGAGAGGCCATCATGGCCAAGGATGTGAATACCGTGCTACTTGAAGGTGAGTGTCATCCTCTATATATTGTAAACTAAAATCCCTTGTAATGGCTAACATTTTGTATGTAAATAAACTCTATTAAAATTGAATGCAAATTTCATCCTTTTTGTTAGACTAAATTTTATTTATTTATGAATGTAGTCCATCATTTTTAACTTGACAAGATTATTAATGTTAAAAAATTAATGGTGTGTTTGGTTATTAAGAATTAATGCAATAGTTGAAATGTGATTTATTGTTTTAACTCATTCATGAATTCTTATCTTTTTTTGGCAAAATTTATAAACTGTGTACTTAGTTACAAATTATATTCAAAGACCCTATGTGTAATTTTCTAGAGGCCCTTCCTTGTGTTTATCTTTAATGTAGAATTCATGAATTAAGCATTTCCTTTTGTTGTCTTCAGACTCTTGCCCTATATGATGATGAGTTTGATCCCTTGGTGAAACTCAATACATATTGTTGTATTTGTGTTTGGGTGCATAGCTCTATTCTTGAAGCATTAGTATGGTTTAGAATATGAAACATCATTTTCTACCTTACCTTGCTTCCCTTTCATGTTTATTATATGAATATGAAAAAGTCCCTCCCCTTCATTTAAAAACTGGTAAATTGTAACCTAGTAGTGATCATGATTAAAATTTATTCAAGGTAAGGTTTATAATCACTATCTTAATCTAGTATCAGACCCCTGATGGTAACACTACATATCTTATAGACTTATTTCAAGAAGGCTACATCATGGAGCCCAATACATGAAGTCATGCCATGGATTGACCTAGATTCAATTCTAAAATGGAGGAGGAAAGTCCTCTATTGTCATGAATTTTATCTTGAACACTTAATCTCACTATTATTTCAAGATAGAATTTTGGACTAGATAACAAATGGCACTAGAAGGAGGGTCCAAATGTGATTACCAATAAGAATCCCAGCTTTGAAAGGATATTTTATTTAATGCTTCTTATTGTTCTTCCTTTACATTTTCTCATTTATTGGGTGCTTAAAACACACACATTAGCAATCAAACCTCAAGGAAGGCCTAAACAAACCCGAACCCATTGATCTATCCATCAATAATCTAAATCCTACTCCTCGAATCACTAGATCTAGGTTTGTTGAGGTAAATAGATCATTTTTCCCATACAATTCCATAAGAGATAACATTTGGTGTAAATATACCTAGGCCCATAGTTGTTCCCACTAGTTTATCTTCCCAATCTCCCCCAAAAAAACCACCTCCAATGGTTTCCCCATTAGCCTTGTTATCTGGGTCAACTATAAATGTTTCAATAATTTTCTATGACCTCCAAAGGAACCCAAAAATCTACCTTCCATGTTTCACACCTAGTGTGGGTCAAACTATTAAAGAGTATGTGACTTCATATAATAACTACCTAAGACTCATAAATGTTGAACATGAGGATGTAGCTTGTAGGTTATTCCCATTCACACTAATGGATGTAACCTATGATTTGTTCTTAAATCTCTCAAAAAACTCCATCGTAGGGTGGGAGCAATTTAAAAACACCTTTATAACTCAGTTTAGGAAAGTTATTGACCCTAGTGTCCTCTACCAAAAATTTATGTGTATTAAAAGAGAACTAAATTATCCCATTAGGAATTTAAATTCTAGATTCTATAAAATATATAGTTAGGTCACCATGTTTTATCAACCTAAAGCATAATTATCTCTTGAAACGTATAAGAACTCCCTAGATCCCTAGATAACATGTTTCTAAGATGAGACCCCTTGATGATATATCTGCCCTTAGCATAAGATAAATCCATATAAATGGAAAAAAATTCAATCCCTAAGGTTAAATTATGTCTCCCACTCTAAATGTTTTATCAAAATACTAGCCTTTAACCTCGTTCCTAATGCAAATCATAACTTAACTCTATCTTAACTATTGCCCATAACTAACCATATTCCACTAAGGCATGTTATGCCAAACCAACACCTGGGTTTTATTATCTCAAAATATAGTTAGGTAGTTCCCCATTTACAACACCAAACAACATTGGTGGTTGTGAACAATGTTTAAAGCATACCCTGGGAGTCAACCAAAAATGAGTTGGATGCCATCCAATGAATGGTGCAGAGGTTGAGCAATGATTTCTTAGGCCTCCAAAAATAAATGGGAAATGTTAGTGGTGAAATATCCAAAAATAAATTCACCTATCAAAGGTAAAACAAATCCTATAATTACCTCAATATCCACCTAGATCCTTCACCAAAAAATCTTCTTGAGATTAACATTTATGAGATAGCCCACCCAAACTAGTGTTAGGTACACAACAAACCCAACATGGGGAACTTGATTGTATAGAGTTTTGTATCAACTTTAACATATTTGAAAAGAGAAATGTAATAATATGAGGTGATCCTAAACCACCTAGAAGCTTCTAATGTTGCTCAACCTACAAGCACCATGATGGTATTAGAGACTATGGAATTCTTTAGCCAAGAAGAAAATGGGCCTTAGGAGAGTACCAATGAGGTCTATGTATTTAATTAATTCCAAAAGAGAAATTATGACCTTAGGAAGGGTTCTCAAAAACCCCTTACTACCTCTACTCCCCTAAATAATGGTGCCACCCCTCTTGATCATAGATCCTAGAATGACCTAGCCCCTCCAAGGCTTAATGACTCAAAGGCTCCTATAGAGACCCAATAGCTCAGAGTAAGGTAGGTTATAACATAATAAAGGACATGAAGAAAATAAAATATAATATCACACTTCATGAACTCACCTAGATCATCAAATAAAGGGACCTTATGTTGAAGTCACCTATAGAGAATCCAACCTAACTGAGATAAAAGGTTGTCCACACCAACATGCTCATCCACAAGAACAAATATAAATTCCCCATTTCCTTATAATTATTAGACTATTTGGGAAGAATCTACATAATTTATTGGTGTATTTAGGAGCTTCAGCTAATGTGATGCCTATTGGCATTTGTGATAATCTAGGGTAGGTCCCTATCAAATCCAAAAAAGTGGCGGTCCACCTAGACAAATCAAAACTATAAGTAGTTGTCAAACTCTTAAATGTCTATATATAGCTAAAGTCTGAGCCTAGGATCCAATAGTTCATAGACATCTAGGTAGTGTAAATTAATGAGGCCTATGGGATGATTCTTAGTAGGGATTGGTTTAAATCCTTAAATGGGTCCATGGCCATAATATTTTCTAATATGTGGCTATCCTGAAGAGGCATAGTCAATCATATTAGAGTAGATAGGAAACCTAGGATGAAACATATGACCAAAGAATATTATGCCATGAACGATAAGGTGAACTTAGTATCCTTAGACCTAGGAGTCTAAAACCTATCCATAGATCTAACTAGGCATGAAAATGAAATGATCTTAAGATGTTAGGTTTGTGGTCCATATTCGTTGATGGGGCCTATTCCAAACAAGGTTTTGGGGAAGGAATCCTTCTAGTTGACCCATAAGGAAAGTGATACATGGTTGTTTATAGTATTTAGTTCCCATATATTAATAATTTATCTAAATATGAAGCCTTGATCCTTGAGATGTGACTAGCCCTAAAACATAAGGTCAAAGATCTCAAAGTGTTCAATGATTCTGAGTTGGTCATAAACCAAGCTAGGAGTAAGTTCTAATGAAAACTATCTTACTTGAGGAATTACAAACATAAGACATGGGATATGATATAAATTTTTACCACCTTTAATGTTATTCCCATCCCCCAAGAGGCAAACTAAGTGGTTGATTGATTGACAACTTCTTATGCAAATCTAACACCTCTAAATGACATGGAATTATATAAGTTCTCTATCAAGTTGATCCCTTGCTCCTTTATCCCAGATTATGTCAAAAACATCCAAATATTCAAGGATGACCATCATATTATGGAATTCATCAACAACACTAGGGTATTTAAATCCCACATCATTAATGAGAAAGGGAGGGATGACCCAGAATATGTCAACTATGATCAGGATGATGTTATGAACCTTAAATAAAAATAACTCCTAAAGGGAATTATATCTTTAGAGAGAATGTTTAATCTCAATAAGTTTGAACATCTACCTAAGAAGCTAAGGTATAAATAAATAAAGTTCATAACTATCAAACTTAGGTCCCATGATCACCCCAAGCTATTAACATTGGCTTCAAATGTATAGTAGAGGAAGTTAAGCAACTTATAAGGTTATTACTAAGATATCAAGATGTAATCACTTGTGCCTATGGAGATCTCAATATCTTTGACCTAAGTGTGATAACTCATACCATTCAATTCAAACCAGATCATAATATGTTTAGACAAAGGCATAGACTAGTGAACCTAATTCTAGAATTACTTATACATAAATAGGTTCATAAGCTCTTGGCAGTGGGAATCATTTTTCTAGTCTAACATTCCACCTAGGTGGCTAATTTGGTACCCATTCATAAGAAAAATAGAGAGATTCATCTCTGTGTGGACTTATATAATCTAAATTGGGCATTTGATAAAGATAATTACCTATTGCCTTCCTTGAATGAAGTAATTCAGATGGTAATTAGATCTTAGATGATGTCCTTATTAAATGAATTATCGACATACAACTAAGTTCTTATCAACCTAGAAGATAGATCCAAGACTACATTTATAACTAAATGGAGCACCTATGCCTAAAAATAGATTCCATTTGGCTTAATCAATTTAGGATCCACTTTATAGAGAGCCATGTATTTTGAATTTGAAGGCCTAATAGGAAAGTGCATTATTATATAAATGGATGATTTGACTATTTTTTCCAAATACAAGTCATATCACATTCATTACCTATAAAAGATAGTCGAGATGTGTAGGAGGTATGGTATTACTCTAAAATTAAAAAAAATGTGTTTATTATTATTGAAGGTAAGCTTCTTAGTCACGTTATCATGAAAGAAGGTATTTTTATTGACCCTAAATGTGTTGACATTATTTCTAAGATACCTCTCCCAAATAGTAAAAACTAATTAAAATCTTTCTTTGGGAAAATTAATTTTGTATGCTAATTTATTTTTGTATTTGATGATATCATTAAACCTCTAAATGTTATGCTGAAACAAGAAGCCAAGGTGGAATATAATGTTGAATCCAAGAATACCTTCTAAGACATCAAATAAACCATAATGTAAGCCCTAATTTTGATAATGTCATACTACATGCATGGCATATACCTATGCTCTATTGCTTATGAGCACACCATTTTTATAATCCTCACTCAAAATTAGAATGGGGAAGAACCTCCAATTTATTTCATGAGCATGAATCTCAATGATGTATATCTCAATTATTATACCTTAAACAAACATGCCTATTTATTGATCAAGGTGGTAAATAAATTTAAGCACCACCACTAGTACAAAAATAACAATATATGATTTATAAAACTACTAAAAACTACATATAAATGACCAAACATAATCACGTCACCATTAGTAGTTTATTGCCAATCATTTATAATGCGACCAAATTGATGACAAAACCATTTTTAGTCATTTAGGTTATTTTGATTGATCAATTTGGTAGTATATTTAGTCATTGATTTCTATAATATGGTCACTAATTTAGTCATTTTTTATTCACTAATATATTTAGTCATTAATTTAGTCATTGATTGTTGTTAACTAGTCACTTATTTAGTCATTTTTATTCACTAATTTTTGTCCATTGGTTGTGTATTTAGTCATTAATTTTAATCATCATTTTGATCAATTTGGTAGTATATTTAATCATTTTTATTCACTAATTTCACCAGTCATCATTGTGTCATATTCACATTTGTTATGAGTATTTTGAAACAACAATATAATGAGATCACATGAGTCATCATTGTGTCATGATCACATTTGTTATGAGTATTTTGAAACAACAATATAATGAGATCACACAAGGCAATATATGATTTAAAAACTATTAAAAACCATAATATAGAAATATATCAAAGAAAATCAATATTACACGAGGTAACCTCAATATTTTAAGGCATGTTTTCACAAGACAAATCCTGGCAATCTCTTTCACATGTGCAATGATTATAGGATCAGCCTACATTTTACTAAAGATTGGGTGTGGACTTTGAAAGCTTCCAGATTTTTTGATTCATTTTTTGTTAAATATCCTTGGTGGTGCTTCACTTTGATCTAGGTCTCTTTTTATTCATGCAATAATTCGATGAAGCTTTCAGTCATGGGAGGAGAAAGAGTCAGAACTAAGCCGTTATAATGTGATGAAACCAAATCAGATGCTATGATCTAGAGTATATGTTATGAAGGTGGAATTTCTCATTTTCTTAAATGGATATGATGAAAAAATCTCCATTCAATTTGCTTCGATCTAGGATTTTTAGGAATTAAGTGAATGTAAATCAGATTTTAATCACCATAAAATCACAGAACCAGATTTTAAATGTGTGAAAATTAGATTTAATTATGCAAAAATAATTCCTTCAAACCACATATTAATGAAAGCATAAATAGAGAGAATCAAAACCATAAATAACACATAACATATATATACCATGGTTCACCCAAAGTGGGCTACATCCACCAAGAAAGTCCTCAATAAAATATGTAATAAAACAAGATTACAAAGACCTCTCACAGAGATAGAATATCTCCTCCAAAATTCAAAAATGAATTCTCTAAATTGCTGATCCAAATCTAAAATCTATCAACAATTTTCCAAAATACTCTACCACACCTGTACCTACACAAAACCACCTCACAAGATGCAATACCACACCCTGTAAAAGAATACCACACTTTGTCTCATGCAAAACATGTTATCATATCCTGTCTAACCTATCATGTCTCCAAAGCCTCACCACCACCTATATATATGACAAATGAGGAGAAAACACACCAAATAAGGGAGATACATGATATCCTTATCCAAAATAGCCTCATCCAATAATTATTATGCCATTTCCACCTAATCATGCTTATCCATAAGCCCCACCAAGTAGAAACATGCCATACTCCTCCAAAAGGCACAACTTCCAATGTGGAAGTCCAACCCACTTCCTTAATACATCAATAAATTATTAAATAATGCATTTAATAATTTTTCTCCTCCTAATGCATCATATAAATAAATAAATACATCATTTAATAATTTCTCCTAATGCATCATGAGAATTATTAAATACATCATTTAATAATTTTCTCTTAATGCATTACAGAAATATTAAATAAACAATTAATTCCCTAGAATAAGGAAATAAATCCCACTGCCAACAAACATGGAAGTATACATGAAAATTATTAAATAAACATTTAATAATATTAACCCACATGAGGAGCAAGGAAAAATGTACTCCCCACATCCTTGAAGCTCTCTAGGCCCCCAAAGTGTACCAACAAGGTCACGTGATAGCTCCAAAGGGCTCCACACTCAAAAATCTCCCACTTGGAGACCTTTTCTCCTAAATATAATCTATCACTACTCCATGACCACTAAGGCCAACCAAATCTGAACATAGTCTCAACTTATCTAATGTGACCACCTTGGTCATCATATCTATAAGATTTTAGCTAGTATGAATCTTCTCCAAATTCACCAAGTTCTCCTCCAAAGCTATCTTGATGAATTGATAGTGTAACTGAATATGTTTCATCCTCAAGTGGAAATTAGATTTCTTTGCCAAATGAATAGCACTATGACTATCACTATGTAGTCTCCTAACATCCTGCTCATGCCCTAGTTCTTGAAATAACTCATGTAACTAAATCATCTCCTTGTTAGGCTTTGTGGTAGCAACATAATCTACCTTTGTGGTTAACAAAGCCACAACCTTCTGTATCTTGTAAATCCAACAAACCATTATATTTCCAATATTAAATATATATCCTATCATACTCCTCCTATTATCAATATCTCCTTTCATAGTTGAGTCCACATAACCACACAAAGTGGTATCTAATCCACCATAACATAATACAACATCAATGGTTCCTCTCAAATACCGAGGAATCCATTTCACTGCCTACCAATGCTCATAACTTGGATCACTCATATACCTACTCATAACTCCCACTGCATGGGAAATATTTGGCCTAGTATAAACCATGGCATACATCAAGCTACCAACTACCAAAGAATAAGGTACTTTAGACATCTTAAGATTTTTAGCTTCCATCTTGGGACACTACTCCTTTGATAATCAAAAGTGGCCTACCAAAGGAGTACCAACAGATTTAGCATCCAACATACTAAAACTTTCCAAGACTTTCTTCACATACTCTGATTGGGATAAAACCAACTTCCTCTCCTTCCTATCATGAGTAATCCTCATACCAAGGATTTATTTTGCAGCACTCAAATCCTTCATATAAAAGGAGTCACTAAGCTATTTCTTGAGCATATGAATATGTTGTATGTTCTTTCCTACAATTAACATGTCATCCACATACAAGCATAAAATAATAAAGGAACCATAATCAAAATGTTTATGTACATGCAATGGTCAGAATTACACATTTGATATTTTTATTCCAACATAAAATAATCAAATTTCTTATACCATTATCATGGAGATTTTTTCAAGCCATACAAGCTCTTCTTCAATCAGCACACATAGTTATCCTTCCCTTTGACCTCATAACCCTGTGGTTGCTTCATATACAACTCTTTAACCAAATCACCATGAAGAAAAGAAATTTTCACATCTAATTGTTCTAAGTGCAAATCTTTAGCTACAACTAAACCAGGAATAGTCTGAATAGAAGTCATTTTTACAACAGGAGAGAAAATCTCATCAAAATCAATACCTAATTTTTTTGCAAACCCCTTGACCAACATCTTGGCCTTATACCTTTTTCTCCCTTGATCCTCTTATTTTATTCTAAAGATCCACCTGTTTGGAAATGCACTCTTGACTTTGGGTAGCCTTACCAAATCCCACATTTGGTTCTCCATGAGAGATCTATGCTCTTCATCCATGGCTTGTTCCCATTTCAACCTGGCATCAACCTGCATTGCTTCCTCATAACACTCTAGTTCTCCATTGTCAATGAGTAACAAATAATTCAAAGAAGGAGAAAAATATTTAGGTGTTTTTCTTACCCTATAAGATATTCTTACCATATGAGTTTGGGGTCCTTATGTAGAAGATTCTTGTATTAATTCATTAGATACTTTACCATCTACAATGTCATCCAATATTGTGTACTCTTTATGTTCATGTTCCTACAACTGATACTTATACATGACTTTTTCATTAAAGACTACATCTCTACACTAAAATATTTTCTTATCTTTAATTCTCCATAAATGGAAACCAAAATCATCCTCACCATATCCAACAAATGTGCATTTCTCTGATTTAACCTCTAATTTGGTCATATTCTCTTTTTTGATGAGGGAAAAAGCCTCACATCCAAAGATTCTATGAAAAGAATAATCAACATTCTTACTAGACCAAGCTTATTCAGGAATGGCTCCATCTAAAGGCATAGAAGTTCCCCTGTTAATCAAATATACTGTTATGCTAACTACTTCTACCCAAAATTGTAAAGGTAACTCAGCATGTAACCTCATGTTCCTAGCACGTTCCATTATTGTTATGTTCATCCTTTCAGACACCCCATTTACTATAGATTTCCTGGAACAATCTTTTGCCTATGAATTCCATTGTTAGAAAAATAATCAAAGAAATCATTACTACAATACTCACCTCCATTATCTAATCTGAGACATTTCAATTTAAGACATGTTTCATTCTCAACCAAGGCTTTCCACTTCTTAAAAGTGTCAAATACATCAAATTTATTTTTAATACAATACACCCAAACTTTCCTAGTTGCATCATCAATAAAAGTGACATAATAATTAGAACCACCAATAGAAGATACTTGAGCTGGTCCCCATACATCTGAATGTACCAACTTTAACTTATGCTCTTTCTTTATGTGTCTAAATTTTAGAAAACTTAACCCACTTTTGTTTCCCATACACATAATCCTCACAAAAGTCTAGATCTAGATCTTTCAATCTAGGCAACTTATCTTTTAAGATCTCCATACCCTTATGGCTCATATTATTGAGCCTATAGTGCCACATAGTTGCATTTCCATTTGTAGCAACTAAATCACAATAATAAACACAACTAGTCAAATTAAAGTACCAAATTTCTTATATCTCAAAACCATAAGAGATCCTTTGCTAACTTTCCAAGAATCTATAGTAAACATAACTGAACATACTTAACTACCCAATTACCCCACTAAAACCAAATTTTGTCTCAACATAGGCACATGTCTAACATCCTTAAGTAGCCATATGTTCCCATTCTACATTTTCACCTTAATAGAACCTTTCTCTACTATCTCACATGGTTCATCATCACCAAGATATACTTGTCCTAGATTCTCTTGAACATAATCAAAAAAATAATGCCTATGTGGGGTGGCATGAAAAGAAGCCCCTAAATCTAATAACTAAGACTCAGTAAAATTATCCAAATAAATAATTAAGGCATCTTGACTAGTTTTACCTGATGTCACATTTACCTCATTCATTTCCTCCTTGTTTCCCTTCTTGTCCCGAAGTGACCAACAATCCTTATTTGAGTGTCCACTCTTACCACAATGCTAGCATATCATCTTGGCTTTAGATCTTGATTTTGATCTACCTTTTGAATTTTCATGGTTGCCTTTGCTCTTGTCATTTTTCCTCCCTCTATTATCAATAGATAAAGCATTACATGAAGATGATTCACTAGTGGTTTTCCTTTGCATCTCCTCACTAAGAATCACACCTAAAACATCCTCAAAATTCAAGCTTCCCTTGATAGGGACTTCATTACTCATAGCCATAACCAAACTATCCCAACTATCTAGCAAAGAACATTAAATTAACAAAGCTCTAACTTCATCATCAAACTTAATTCTAACTAAAGTGAGCATACTTACAACTGTATTAAAATCATTTAAATGATTAGCAATAGAACCATTCTCAGTCATTTTCATGTTAAACAATCTTTTCATAAGAAAAATTCTATTTGAAGATGAGGGTTTCTCATACAACTTTCCAAGTTTATCCATGAGATCTTTTGTAGATGTTTGATCTACAATGTTAAATGCAACAGAAGATGCAAGGCATAACCGAATGGCTCCCAATGCCTTCTTATCAAGTAATGTCCAAACTACATCACTCATACTTACAAGTTGTCCACCTTTTCCATCTAAGAGGAGTTGAAGTTCTTTCTAATACAAGTAATATTCCATCTACATTTTCCACAAACCAAAATTCTTACCATCAAATTTCTCCACTTTGAATCTGATTTCTTCTCCCATAACTCCCACTCAAGCTAATAACCTTTCTTATGATTTACCACTTTAGTTGAAACACCACCAAAGCTCTGATACTAGTTGTTAGGAGTTAATTGAATCTAAATCAGATTTTAATCACCATAAAATCACAAAATTATATTTTAAATGTGTGAAAATCAAATTTAACCATGCAGAAACAATTCCTTCAAACCACAAATTAATGAAAACATAAATAGAGAGAATTAAAACCAATAATAATACGTAAAAAAAAATATCGTGGTTCACCCAAAGTGGGCTATATCCACCAAGAAAGTTCTCAATAAAATCTATAATAAAACAAGATTACAAAGACCTCTCATAGAGATAGAATATCTCCTCTACAATTCACAAATGAATTCTTTGAATTGTTGATCCAAATTTGAAATCTATCAACAATTTTCATAAATGCTCTACCACACCTGTACCTACATAAAACCACCTCACAAGCTACAATACCACACCCTATAAAATAATAACACACTTTGTCTCATGCAAAACCTGTTATCATATTCTATATTAACCTATCATGTCTCCAAAGCCTCACTACCACCTGTATATATGACAAATGAGGAAAAATACACCAAATAAAGTAGATACATGATATCCTTATCCAAAATATCCTCATCCATAAAGGATCACACCATTTCCACCTAATCATGCTTATCTATAAGCCCCACCAAGTAGAAACATGCCATACTCCTCCAAAAGGCACAACTTCTAATGTGGAAGTCCAACCTACTTCCATAATACATCAAGAAATTTTTAAATCTGCATTTAATAATTATTCTCCTCTTAATGCATCATATAAATAATTAAATATATCATTTAACAATTTGTCTTAATACATCATGAAAATTATTAAATACATCATTTAATAATTTTCTTCTAATGCATTACAGAAATATTAAATAAATAATTAATTTCCTAGAATAAGGAAATCAATCCCACTTCCAAAAAAATGGAAGTATACATGAAAATTATTAAATAAACATTTAATAATATTCACCCACATGAGGAGTAAAATAAAAATGTACTCCCCACATCTTTGGATCTCTCTATGCCCCCAAAGTGTACCAACAAGGTCATGTGATAACCCCAAAGGGCTCCAAACTCAACAGGGATGGTGACCATAAATTTTAGGTTGCAGGCATATATTTAATTATTATTGAGGATTCAATTGCTAAGACCATGAGTTTAATCTATGAGGTTAAAATAATGAAAAGACTCACCAAAGTTCAAGACCTGAAGGGGATGAAAAAATTCTTCATTGAAAGAGAAGCACCAGTGAAGTTGCAGGAGGCTTTGATAGAGAGAGCTCGATTAACCCTTGGGATAAGGTATGCTTCACCATCATGAAATATTTTACCTGTGAAGGTTGTTTTACATGATTCTATCATTACCATGTCTCTCTTTTAAATCACTTTCATCACAAGGTATTGGTTAACTTCCCATTCTTCCTCCTATCATCCCTAGAGATGTTTGTTAAGTCTATCAAAAATTCTTGAGAAAAAACCCAACTACCTCTACCATTCCATTCCACCAAGGTCTTATCTTTAGGCTTTATCACTTTCACCTTGCATTATGTCCCTTTAATCCTTTAAAATCATAGATGTTAGATAGTTCCCATGATAGTGACCCTAATGAAAATCACATTCCCTTGAGAGTGGGTCCCCATGGTTCCCTACCCTTTTCCAAGAACCTTATTCCCCCCTCTTCAAACCTATCCCCTAAGTTTGAAAGATTTTCCCCTCTCTAGATGGGCTCTGGTTTCCCCTCCCCGATAGTTGTAACTTCTAGATCCCCTAACCCTTCTGACTCTCTGGTTATTGAAAGACTATGGAAGCTAAAAAATAACCCTTCTTTTTTTGGAAATAAAAAGAGGAAATTGATTATTCGAATCAATTCTAAGAAGATCACTCAGGGAAAGAGTAAGAAAAATAAAGTGGTGGGGGTGGAGCCTTAAAATTTGTCCAGTGACCAAGAGCACCTAGAAGCCCATGTGCAAGGTGAGGAGGCTATAGAGGAAGGGTCTAGTTTTAAATTTTAGAGCTGTATGGAAAGAAATATGAATATCAAGAGATACAGGAGACTGGCAAGGAGAAATTTTTCATTGGTAAAGACTGTGGATGATCCCTCTACATTGGACTCAAGGGAAGTAGGTAAATTAAAATATACATCCAATTTTGATCAGTAATTAAAGGAGGGAACATATTATTTTGAGGGGCTAAATGACTCCACTTATGATTCTAATAAGGAGGATTTCATGGATACCAGTGAAGAGGAAGCTAGATTGAAAGGGAGTTGGAGGAAGTGAATAAGGGTTTGCATTCCCTTCAAAATAAAATGAAGGTGCTAACCATTGTTTGCTTGAAATTTGTCCACTGTGCAGCTTCTTCCTTATTGATTCTGTAAGACCTCCTAGAAAAAGATAAAGATATAGAAGGAAAAATTGCTAGCATGGAGGACCTTCTCAAGTTTCTTAAATAAGATAGGAAATATTTGATTAATTAAAACTAGTGTTTTTGTTATGGTTAATCCCTAGTCTGTTTGTTGTTTCCTATTTTGCTTTTGTCTATCCATTATTTTTTGATTGTTAGTGGCCTTTGGCTTGTTTTACTACCCCTTGGTCTTTTTTTTCTTAGGCTTTGCACCCTCTTTGAAAACTTATAATATCAAAAACATATAATTTATGTAATTATAATTGCTCACTTCTTGAAAGAATAATTTAAAAAACCTTCAATATGGATTACAAATGATGATCATAAACACCCATTACACTATTTTACTTTTTACAATCTGTAGTTGGGGCAATATTTTTGGCTTCCATTGTTTGCATAAGTAGTAGTAGTACAAATATTTTAAATATATATATCTAAAAATGTGGAGATATGTCAAATTTTAGACTCCTATTTTAGATTTTTCACATACCATACTAATTAAGACTCCATTAACTTCTTCATTAATTTATAGCTGACAAGAGTATGAAAAAATTTAAGTTGTAATATTAAGTACAAGAAAGGTAATTCCAATTAGGCTATAGATTGCTTAAATCACCTCTAATTAAGTAATAAGAGTACCTTAATATTAGGCACAATAAAATTAGCTCCAATTACATTGGAAACTAATTATGTCACCTCCAATTATAGCACTAACAACAGTCCTAGATTCATGTGGCCATTAGCCCTTTAAATGGCCCATGTTATATGGCATTGATCCTTAATCTTATTCACAAGACACATAAATGCATAAATATTATTTTTCTCAATATGTAGAGCATGAATATGATGAATACATGAATATTTCTCATGAATCAACATTTAAAACATTAGGAAATATAGCTTACTCTAATTTTAAACTCATGATGAATTAAAAAATGTTTTGGTATTAGATACATGTGCCACCAAACATATGACATAATGATGAGATTCAAAACATATGACATAAAACATATAAAAACATAATCAATCATTCATTTTCACATAATGAAATAACTATTAATAAGGCAAAATACTAAAATTTTATTGAGAAAAGTGTTCTTACTTCAAGATAAAAATATGTGTCTTTGCTTTGAAAAATGGGTTAATACAAAGTGTTTTTCTCAGTGTTGTGATTGATAAAATTGAGTTACAATACTTTTTTTTGCTTATACAACTCCAAAATAGACAAAAAAGCACTAAGAATATCCCTGAACAACACATTCAAAATACTGCATTGGGCCAAGCTATCAATAGCTAGTACATGATAAACATCAACTATGTCATTTTTTCAAATATTTTAGTGGACACCATGTGAAAGTTCCTTCTTTCTCTTTCATATGGATGTCTCCATATATTTTGTCTTCATAAGCAAGGGGTATGTTACTTGTGACCTTGAAAATATTTACATTTGCATCTCCTATTCCTTTCAATTTGACTCCATGTACAATAGATAGTGAGTGAATATGCCCAATGCCCATAATAGCACCATTAAATGGATCCAACACCTAGACTTTATCCCCTTCTTGGATTTTATCAATAAATGTCTACAAAAACAAAAAAAAATACACATTATATTGAGATATAAAATACACATTATATTATAGAAATGGAGCAGGGTAACAGTCACATACAGAGTTGTAAAGAAAATTTGAACTAATTTTGGGTTCTTAGAGAAGAAAATAGTTGCCTGAGGAAAGGGGATTCACAAGGTGTTGATATAAATTTAAGATATGGTAGAGCTTAAGTGAGTCAAAGGGAGATGATTTTGGCTATCAATTCTCTTTTAAATGTTGGAGGATGTGTGAAGCTAGGATGGAAGAGTCCCCTTCCCAATGATATAATGACTTTGTTTCAATACTAGCCCAATATAAAAATACATTTTATTTATCATTATTTATGGTTGATAAATCCCACAATTCTAATCTGGAACTCTGGAAGGAATGGAGCAGAAGATTGTTCCAAGACAAGGAAATGAGTCTCAAATCCCTCCAAAACAAGATTGAAGAAAGTATTTTGGAAATAGTTAATATCAAATTAAACTCTATTAAGTTTTAAAAAAAAAATTCAAGCTTGAATAATTACAAAATATTGGGATAGAGGACTAACAACTATTATATTACCTCAACTATTTCAGCACAACTATGATGATTGTGTTGCATATTCTTGTCCAGTTCATCATGATCACTATCAATATTGGTAACTCTATTGACATCATGAAGGCATTTTTGTTTTCTTGTTGCTTTGATAAAATTACTCTACATGTGGTTTACCCATCATGAAAAAATATATACAAAGCATTCAATAGTCAAGTAAAGAATGTAAGCTATAAATTTGTCCAAAAGAACATTTTATGGACCACTCCAACAATAAAGAAATTGGGTTGGATTCTCCTACACTCAGATTTCAATAATCTACATTAAGAGGAATTTGTATATATAATTTCCAAACAATAATAAATGATATCAATATAGCCTCTTAACTCAATTGAATCCATGGATTTATACTCATTCCATGCAGAAATTATAGGGTTAATAAAGGTAACTAACTATGAAAATTGTTGAGTGAGATCGAATATGCAACTCATTACCTATTATTACTCTTCATTTGAGTTGAAATCATCTAGAGAGGCTCCTAATAGGCATTTAATAGATGGTTTTGAAAACTTTATTGATGAACTAGATTTCCACTTCATCCCACTCTTAGATTTATGTGGTCGATCTAGTGCTGCCATATAATTGACAATATCTTCTGCACCTGATTCTCTATTACTATTTTCCACCTAAAATACAATGTCAATTTCAACATATAATCAGTTCAATAAAAAATCAAAATAAATAACATAATGTAAATTGAACTAAAAATCCATACACTTACTATAAATTTGTCCATTTTGGCCTGCAACCCACCTTGGCCAAATGTATATCTAGCCCTCACATTATCTCTTGCTTTCTTGCCTCTATTACTCTTTTCCAAATATTCTTCAGAATGAATTTTTTCTTTCAATTCCTCCCACTATTTTGGAGATAGAGTGGAATCTAACCTCTCTTTTCCCTCCACGATTGTTTTTCTGTAATTGTATCTAAAATTGTTCATTAAAATTCTCATCTTTTGCTTGTAATATTTTCTAGAGATTTATCCACCAGTAGTCTCAAAATAATTTTCCATTTTTTGTATATCATTTTCCATATTTCATGGATCTTGCTTTGCAAAACTTGATTTGCAAATATCCAAATGGGCCCTACATCTTACACCTAACTCAGAGGCCTACTTTATAGCATTTGGCCCAATGGAGTCACCATCTCTCGATACCTCAACCAAGAATGGATTCTTACCTTCTAATTTTATTTATTTTGCATTCCTCTCTATAGATATATACAAATATTGACTCAATCTTGCCTTTTGACAAAATCATACACATCTTCTATTAAACCACTACTAGTATTTTTGGCTAATCCACTAGTTCCATCAAAAGTTGTAGATGCAATAGGTGCACTCTGAGGCACAATAGATGAAAGTGGTCTCTCTCATGACTTTTATTAACTGGAACTTCATGTTTCTTAGCCACATTAGGTGTGTCATGAGTACGTAGATCACTATTGGTCTCCATAGATTTCACTTCAAATACATCCTTCAATGTTGAATAAATCATTTGTAGACTTTTTGTCCCTTTGCTCTAATTTTTTCAATAATCTCTCTTAGACTTTGTGTTAAGAGATCATGACATTGCACATCACCATGTGATATATTAGGTTAAAAATCACCATGTTCTATATCAGGCTGCATATCACCATATGTTATATCAGGATGCACATCATCACAACTATTGTTTTCACCAACTACATTTGTTGAATCACAAATGCATTGGCTTCTATGACATGGCAACAATGTATCTTTTCTTTCCTTTTGTTTTTTCTCTAATTTTTTTTTGCACTATTTTTATTTCCTATAAAACAAAAAAATATATCATATTATGTCTTATATACATAAAGCTTTTGCCTATAAAATTTCATTAAACACTATTAAACAAAAAATATATTACTTAGTATATTTACAACTTGCCTATTTGTCAAACCAAGACATGATAAATATTCATTATTCTTGGCCACTTTTTCTCTATGAAAACAATCATAATCTATCAATGAAATTTTAGCATTATGATCACTATCATCAACTAATTTGAGCCTTACAATCCTTTTCCTCATTTCTTGAAGTCCAAATAAACAATAATGTATAAATTAGCAGCTTAAGTTAGTAAAAATTTATTGAGTTCATAAGTTAAAATGGAAACATAAAATAAAATTTAGTTTATAGATTAAAAAAAATTTGCAATCAAAAACCAAGATTTTTATAATTATAGGTATTAGGCTATCAATATGACTATCCCTTGTTTCAACTAGATATTGACACTTATGAATCTTGATCACTCCTATCTACATCTTCTTGATTTTCTTCCTCATCCTCATCTATGACATGTAATACATTCTCTCTCCCAATATCTTCATTAGTAATCAAAATATCTTCTTTAAACACTCCATATTCATCCACTTCTTCAAATGTTTCTTGTAAATTAACATATTTCCCATCAGGAATTATATTGACAACTTCCATGAATTTTCATTTGGAATGAGACTCTATTTGAATGACATACGACCATCCTAAGATTCTTACATCATCAATTAGAAATGATTGGTTCATTTGAATAGGGTAAACATGCGGCTCATCCATCTCTGATAAAAATTGTCCTATATTTGTATGTACAAATCCATACTCATAAAATTATACTATAGATGGTCAAATCAACTTACATTTTAATATTATAGGACTATTTTCACCAAAATCCACTTGAATAATTTCTTGGATGAATTCAACATAATTTTTTTTTCTCAATTCATGAATAAATCTAGCACTAACAACACAATCACAATTTGTCTTTCCTTTGTCTTTTTCTTCCACTCTTAAATGACTACCATAGGCCCAAATTCCACTAAAATTCATAGCCCATAAATGTGGAGATTGTGAAATCTCACTTTCCTCCATTGTTATATCTTGACATTCTTATTTTGCATCACTGACTGCATTATCAATCCATTCTTCAAATTTTGGAAAAGAATCACCTCCAATCAAATCATGATGTCTGCACTTTTGAGGTTGATGTTGCATCCAAGATTGATTATCTTCTTCATATTTTATACATAGAATATTAACATACAAATAGTAAGATTAATAATATAAATTTGTAAATACAAGTGAGTAAATGAATTATTGTGTAAAATGTTTTTACCTACACTACTTATCGAATGAACATGTGTTTTGAATAATATAAGCATGTATCACACATCTTGCTTGATGTGATAACTTAAATTGACATCCATTTCCTTATAATACTTCACCTACAACTCTCTCATATTCATCATCATCCCATACACATTGATTGACATTTTTAAAATTTTTCATATATTCTATGAAAAATCCCATGACTTCTTGCGTTGAATATCCCTCAGACATGTTGCCTTCTAGTTTTTTCAAAACCTTCATATATCATTCTATATGATACATCCATCTCATTCTTATTGGGCCACAATACTCTAGTTTATATTATAGATGTATCAAAAGATGCATATAAATGTTAAATTTTGTTGGTGGAAATTCCTGTTCTAATAGACAAAGGACTTCAACAACCTCCTCCCTCAAAATATCAAAATTTGAAGGATCTAATACATGTAAACTCATTCTCTTTAATATTAGGCCCAACCTTATAATTTCCAATCTTGGCCCTTTTTCCAAACTTGATATATTTACCATAATAGGTAAAATATTCTCTATTATGACATGATAGTCATGGGTCCTGAGGCCTCTTAATCCATTAATGTCATTTTGGATTCTAATACTACTACTTACATATCCAATGGGAAAGTGAGTCTGAGACATCAACTATAAGAATTATGCATGTTGTTCCTTTGTATAGACATAAGGAACACTAGGTTTTCTATATTTTTCATTATCACATTTTTCAACAGATTTTGATGAATCTTTATTTTTTGAAAGTCTTAATGTAATGAAATATTATCAAAAACACCAAAAAGAGTTTCTATAATAGCATAGGCTATATTTTTCTCAATATGCATAAAGTCAACAGTATGCCTAATGGCTATATCCTTAAAGTATGAAAACTTATAGAATATGCACAACCATTTTACACCACTTTCATTACATGGATCATATCTACTAGCAGAAATCCCATAATTTTCAATAAATGACATTCTTTTTTGTCCATTCTCAACAATGTAATCACCCGTTATTAACAATGGTGCTTCACGATTCTCTTCATGATCATTAAAACATGTCTTTTGTCAATGATATGGATGATCCATTTTAAGGTAATCATGATGTCCATAATAAATACAATTATGCAAACTTCTTCAGTGCCTCACAAAATCCTTAAAGTTGTAAACAAGACATCCATGGTATCCATGAACACTGAGAATAGACAATGTGCCATATGCAGGAAGATCATGAATCATAAATAATAAGAAAGATCTTAAAGTAAATTTAATTGAATAACCATCCATTAAAGATTGAATTGCTTCAATTCCTTTCCACAATTTCATTATCTCATCATATAATGGCTCTAAATAAGCATTGATTGTATTTGAAGTCACACTTTTCTTTCTTTGTCTAATCAATGATAGCATTAAGAAAAATGGTTTAGTTACTAACCATGGAGGCAAGTTATAATTTCTTAGAAACACTGGCCAAGTTGAACATTTATTACTTTGATCTGAGAATGGGTTCGCCCCATCTAGAATCAAACCTAACCTTATATTATGAGGATATTGAGAAAAATTAGGCCATCTATTATCAAATTCCATCGACATCTTAGAATCAAGCACATGTCATTGTTTTCCATCAGTGCTCTTATTTTGGGCATGCCATTACATAAGTTCAGCAATGTCTCTACACCTATACATTTAGAGTAATCATGGGATTATCATAAAGTGGTGAATAACCTTTCTAGGAACCACAATTTATTTTAATCCTTTTTTATACCTCGTTTCATGACATTTCAAACATTCACTCTCACTTTCAATATTATTGTAAAATAATACACAACCATTCACACATATGTGGATGTTTTCATACCCTAAGCCTACATTAGTGTTTTATTTTTTACATTGACTTCATTTTATTAGCAATGTGAAGTCGAGTGGTAAAAATAAACTTAATAATGCCAATAACTGATCTACACTCTCATTTTTCCAGCCAAACACCACTTGCAAGTTAAGAATTTGAAGGATTATTGTCAAAAAATTTAACTTGAAGTTAGCATACACAAGCTTTAAAGCATCCTCCATCAACTTGGCCCAATCACCATTAAGACCCTCATTCAACATTATATCAACTTCAAACCCTTCATCTAACATTGTTGCCTCTTCAACTATGTTTGGTGTCACTTCATCTATGTTTGTTGCCTCTTCATCTCTCACACTCTACAATTCTATAGTTTTAATCCCAAGGGCTTATAGCACTATGCCCATATCTTATCATATGTCGATAAATCATATTTCTTTTTCTCACCTTTCCACCAAGATAGTCATTACATGGACATAGATATTTGTCCATGTCCCTCTCATCACCTACTCTCTCATCAAATGCATGGTATTGATATGTAGTCAACCTTTGATGTTGATCCATCTATAATGTTATACACATAGTAACAAAAATATTTTTGGGAAAAATTTGGCAAACCAAAAGTTCAAATTTTTTTTAAAATATCAGGAAAAATTTAGATTTTTAAAAAAATGTAAAAAATCGTAGACTAAGAGAAAAAAATTAATTGAAAGGCATTTCCATAGAAATAGAGTTATAGAGAGAAAATAAAATAGATATTTTAACTAATGAATTGTGAAAAATAGATTTTTGTAGTTTATATTCAAATTGATGATTACATTACATTACATATCTTTAAAACTCAAAGCATTACTTCACATTGCATAACTAGTAACTAGATGCTAATAGATGACAAAATTTCAATTAAAATATAGTTTTTACAAAGTCAAACCTAAGAAATTATGAAATTACTTCACATTGCATAACTAATAACTTGGAACAGCTACCAATTACATTTGCTTGACATGGCATTCTATGAGACCACATTTCTTTGAGGCATTTTTTCAAACAGTTCACTACCTTGTCTATGCTACCACATTTTTCATACATGTCTACCAAAGAATTTTATCAAATATTTCACTTCCTTGTTGTTATGGATAAAAGCCTAAAACAAGTGCTTTCGAACAAGCTATGGATGCTTGGAAAAAATCTATCAAAGCATAATAGTAATCAATAGCATAGATAAGGTAGTGAAATGGTTGAAAATTGCCTCAAATAAATGTGGTCTCATGTTTATGGAGTTCCATGAAAATCCATAACAATTCACTTATCATGGCATTCATCATGGCATTCCATCACAATCAGACCACATTTCTTTGAGGCATTTTTTCTAAAATTCATAAAATTCATCTTAAGAGTCCATATTCCTTTTACAATTATTTTAGGAGTCATTCATAAGCATCCCATATCATGTCCATGTGAAAGACATTTGTATTTTGATCATTGATGTGTTTTTTGTCTCTTACCACAACCCCATAGTACATTCAAATAGCTTTGGTGGGTGTGCAAGAACTAAAAGAAGTGAAAAGATAGTTATCATTTCCCTACAACATGCAGGAACTTCACTTATGGTGTTGTGGTATATAGAGACTAGTTACCATGGCCCCGTGGAGGTCTCAAAAGTAATTGGGAGGCTGGTAGCAAGAGTTTGAATAGCATATAATATTTCACCGTGACCTTGAAACTAAAAAAATGTTGACCTGTGGTGATGTAGTAAGAGTAAATAGTACTAAATACATCCCCCTTAGGAGTGCCATGTTGTTTCCACCTAATTATTTTCATCATTCCCAATATCTAATGAGCATACAAGACAAGATTGACCTTGGTGTTCCCTCAAGATTCCTCCACCGCGTAGTATTATTAGATTTACCTTATTTGATACAATTCTATTTTTTAGATTTTTTAGTTGATACTTAATCTTTTTTCTCCTTAGGAAAAAATCATAATTTCATATTTAAAAATATGAAATTTGATAATATCATATGCATCTAAAATCATACCATAGGGATGAAATACATGGATATAACTATCCAAAAAACCCAAACATACAAAGAGTTGAAGTGTAAGGTACTCAAAGAAAAGTAAACCAATGTAAAAAAATGTTTGTCAAGTAGGAAAGAAAGATGTTAAAGGTAAATAAGTAGCATTACCACATTAGTCTCATCTAACTCAGTGTTAGAGTGAGCATTCACATTCATTCATAGAGTTAAGTTTGATTTGGACTGTTTTTTTATAATCTTTAGATTATTTTCTTTGTATACACGAACAATATTTTGTTGTGTATTTATTTAGATAATCCACCTATAATCTAATTGATCACAACAATAAAATGGTTGTTTTGAAACCAAATCATTAACCTATTTAACATTCTATATCATGTCCATGTGAAATACATTTGTTTTTTGATCATTGATGTGTTTTTTGTCTCTTATCGCAGTCCTACAGTACATTCAAATAGCTTTGGTGGGTGTGTAGGAACCAAAGGAAGTGAAAAGATAGTTACCACTTCCTCATAGCATGCAAAAAATTTACTTTCAATGTTGCGGTATATAGAGACTGGTTACCATGACTCCATAGAGGTCTCAAAATTAATTGATAGGCTAATGGTAAGAGTTTAAGTAGCATATAATATTTCACCATGACCCTGTGACAAACAAAATGTTGACCTATGATGATGTGGTAAGAGTAAATAGTACTAAATACATCCCTTTTAGGGGTGCCATGTTATGTCACCTAATTATTTTCATCATTCCCAATATCCAATGATCATACAATACAAGGTTGACCTTGGTGGTCCCTCAAGATTCCTCCATCGCCTACTATTATTAGATTTACCTTATTTGATAAAATTCTATTTTTTGGATTTTTTCAGTTGATACATGATCTTTTTTTCCTTAGGAAAAAATCATAATTTCTTATTTAAAAATAGGAAATTGGATAATATCATATGAATCTAAAATCATACTACAGGGGTGAAATACATGGATATAACCATCCAAAAACCCCAAACATAGAAAGAGTTGAAGTATAAGGCACTCAAAGAAAAAAAACCAATATAAAAAAGGGCTTGTCAAGTAGACAAGAAAGATGTTAAAGGTAAATAAGTAGCCTTACCACATTAGTCTCATCTAACTAAGTGTTAGAGTGAGCATTCACATTCATTCATAGAGTTAAGTTTGATTTGGAGTGTTTTTTTATAATCATTAGATTGTTTTCTTTGTGTACACAAACAGTATTTTGTTGTGTATTTATTTAGACAATCCACCTATAATCTGATTGATCACAACAATCAAATTGTTATTGTGAAACCAACTCATTAACCTATTTAGTAGTCCTTCCTTAGTTTTCAACATGTCAAATCTAATGCTTATGGTGATACAGTAAATAGTGAAGGGATGCCAAAGGATCCCGTAGTCCCATGATGGTTAGATCAAAGGTTGGTGATAATGTAGTATGAGGTATAAGGGGTAAGATGTATCCTACCATCTCGTGATGATGTGTATCAAGGCTTGTGGGGTGGTGGTAAGTGGTGAAATATGTATTATAACTATCCAAAAGCTCCTACAGTCCCACAATAGATCTAAATAGGTCTTATGATGATGCAGTAAAGTATTAAATGCTAAAATGACTATATCACCACCCCACAATGATTATCAATGATACATATGATTGAAGTGTCCACCCAATTATTAGATTGGACCAAATCAACAATCTATGTTTGAAAGACTAGAATGCTAAGATTTATTAATTTCATGGCATGAACTAGAGTAATGGCAAAATGACAAGCTTCGTAGTAGAATAAAATTTGGAATTTCTTTGTATTTCATCATTCAATTAAATTAAATGGTGATTGTAGATGGAAAATTCAAGCTCTGTGTGTACACTTTGGCCATCTTCCAACTGGGTAAGTCTACCTCATCACTCTCTTCATAAAATTTGGTATTTATTTTATGATTTATTTTCAACTAGTTTGGTAGAGCAAGTGACTATCAAAACCCTAGTTCATAAAAGCATCAAACTATGGCACCTAGTAAATCTAAGTCTATAAGTAAGAACACTAAACTCCCTGTTCCTAAGAATTGGTCCCTTTAATAGTCACTATTGGACATTTTTCCAAATTTAGTTGATAAAGGGGATAAAAAACTATTCAAGGATGTAGTAGAGGGGTGTCGGGATGCTAGAGTCCCTATCTCAGGATGGAACCTTTTTTGGTATTTTTGTGAAAAGTGAGATGGATAAGGACTAGTTGCAAACCCATAGAATTTAAATTTGGCTAAACTTGTGGTGCCAAATGTATTTATTGATGTGGATTTGATTAGGATATTATCAAAACACTATCATCCAGCCACCAAAACTATCAAATTGCCAAATGGGTCACCATTAGTGGCTATGGATAGAAATGCAATCACTGATTGATTCATGCTCAACAAGTAAGCCCTCACAAAACTTGACTTGAATAAGAGTAAACAAGAATATACCAGTCTAAGAAATATACATAGGAGTGATGAGTTGCCCATGTACATGAGGAAAGGGACCAAAAATAAAAGGATTTCAATCCCAACCACTGCAGTTGAGCCTTTTCCAATTGATGACTTTGTTGTGTATTTCAAAAGGACATATTTTTCATTGTGCCAAGTGCTAATAATTGATACCCAAGATAGAATTCTAGTTGGCATGATGATGATGGCCATGAGAATACAAAACCTAGAGGTTAATGTTGAGTATGATTTTGCATCATTTATTAAGAAGAAATTGCATGAAGTATTTTTTGCAAATAAGGGAGTACAAGACACCTATGGAGTTTAAATATTATTCTTTGTTGTGTCATTTAATTTTGTATTAGAATAGAGGGAATTGGCCCAGTAAGATAGACTTGAGCATGATTGATCAAAATAGATAGAGATTGCCTACAAAGTGTTGGTGTTATAAATGGGACACTCATTGTCAAAACTCTAACTATGTTATGTTCCATGATAATTTCTCAGTCATAATAATGAATTCCCTTAGTAGCCTTTTTCCTAGATTGACCAAAGAGTTCAAATAAATGTTGAGGCTTCTTGTTCATAGGCAAGAATAGGGTCACAAACATAACTTTTTTTATCAATATTTCTAGCCTAACCATACTATAATCATAGTATATGGGTGTATTCAGCCACCCCATGTGTTGCCAAAATTTGTTCCAAACAGAATTGATTTTCTTGAATTCATGTGGTAGATGCTCTGGATGGATAAAGATGTGATGAAAAAACAAAAGAAGGGCACATTTCTTCTAAATTACACTATGTTTGGTGAATGGTACATTAGTGTAGATACCTTGGAGGAGTTGCAAGCCTATTTGAAGGCTAAATATTCTTTGAAATTAGGGATATAAAGGATTTTTGATCTAGAGGGTCACATGAACTTTTCTAGATAAGTCATCCTTACCAGGATGGGGATATCCCATAAAATAAATTTTGATGAGGATGTGATAAAAAATTATGTCAATTTTTAAGAGGTATATAATAGGAAAATAAAATGGGAAATTTTGAAGAAGATTCAGGATGACAAAAGAAAACAAAACCCTAATTTATCAATATTTTTTGTTGAAGAGAAGGACCCTTTGAAAAGAATAGATTTGATAATTGATAATTTTGAAAAAATATATATGGCAAGTCTGAGAATCAACCTACAAAGGCTACCAACCTCCCTATCAAAAAGTTAATAGGAGTATGATTCAAGAACCTAGTCCATATGTAATGTTAGTGTAAGATCCAGTTGTTCCTGATTCACCACCTACCAAAAAGTAAAAGATTGATGATGTTTCTCCACTGGTTCCATATGAAATGATTGAAAGAGTTAGTGACTTTGAGGAGATGGTTAGTATTTTGAGGCATATGGGAGAGGAAGAGGAAGTTGATCAACCCCTTATTGGTCAAGAAATAGAAGCACACAAACTAGAAGCAATAATGGATGATCAGGCACAAGGTGAGACTGAACTACAAGAAGATGAAAGGGTTGTGGCTTTTATGAGGTTCATTGAGGATGATGATTTCATCAATACACTAGAATTTAAAGATTTTTGGCTCAAAATGAAGATGAAAAAATTTAAATAAAAGGTGGAAATAAATAACATGGGTGTTGATGAATCTCAGCATGATCAAATTGTGACACAAACTTTCAAGGATTTGAAAATTGATGAAATAAATGTCATCCCTGATGAGGCTAGAAAACTAGTTTTGAAGAGTAATATGTTGATCATCTCTGGCCTTGAATTGAATAAAATGTTTTTGTTGGACCAAGTGAGAAATTAAGATGACCCCATGATGGTTTTTGAGTTTGACTATGAGAATGGTGTCAGTGGTTGTGGTTTTAACCCAAAGATAGAGACTCTATCAATATGAGCCACACAAAATAACACCAACAAGCTAAGATTAATTGATGTATTCCAAGAGTTGAGGGGGAAAAATATGATAAAAACATTTCAAGATACATCAGTGCTTGAAGCTACCACCCTTATTGTGTAATCTACAATGTTCACACAAGTTATTGTCAAGAAAATGGAGCAAAGATTGCTTGACTATGAAAAAACTCAAATTGAGATGAATGATGAAGTGAATAGGCTTTATTTGGAAAATTCCAAACTAAATTAGCAATTGAAGGGTGTTAATTCTCAAATCCAAGTAATTATGCCATACCAAGCCCTTGTGCCATAAATAACTAGTGATAATACTATCCCAGTTGATCAGTTGAATGCATTAAAGTTGAAGTTGAAGAAAGAAATTGAAGATTTGAAAAAGTAAAATGAGAAGACAAAGGATGAGGCCAAATTGAAAATCTTTGAGGTGTTTTAGAATATTTTAGAATATAAAATAAAATTGGTTGTTGACAAGTTGGGAGATGTGCATGAATGTTATTCTTCCTTGTCTCAAGCCATTGATTAGTTGAAGGTCAATCTTTCTATTTTGGATCCAATATACAAGAAATGGAAACTTGCACACCATACATTACTAGACTTGTGCAAAGTTATAGAAAGAGATCTAGGTGCTTTGGCCTCACTATAGCCAATAGAGAAGATAGTGAAAATGATCTTGGATGAATTTTAATATGTGAATAGTGAGAGCCAAAAAATGCAAGCAAAGATTAATTCTTTTGTTACCTTCAAACACCAGATTATTCCTTTTATTTTGATAAAGGATAAAAAGATCAAAGGTTTTGATGCATGGAAAAGTGAATATGATCAAAAAGTTTCTATAGTCATTTATTTCTTGAAAAAAGATCAAAACATACATATTCTCAGTTTCAATGTCATTTTGGATAGAGTAATTGCTCTAGATGTTGATTATGCAAAGTTCATCATTGATGTCAAAGTGTTGCTAGACAAAAGATGGAAAGATCACCAAGCCATCCTACTCTAGATCCAATAATATAAGTAACCTAATGATTTCATAGTATACCAATGGGAGAATCAATATTTGATAACTGAAGAATAAGTAGGCCAAGTATACAGAGGAATAATGAGCATCAAACTGGTGTCAACATGGCACCAACAAATTGTAGACATCCTCTTGTTTTTTATTTTTCTTATTTTTATGCTTTCCAATATGTATTTAAAATATATTTGGTAGTCTTTTTAAGACTTATAAAAATTTATATGTTTTAATAGGTCATATTAAGGGGTGGGTATATGAAAAGTCATTTTCTAGAATGTGAAAGGTCCAAAGCTTGTATCTTTTTTCACCCCAATAAGAAGGAAACCAAGACCTTGGGAAAGCTCTCTGGGAATTTGATTTTGGAAAAAGACATTGTAAGGCATGCTCTTCAAAGATATATCAATAAAATCAAACCACATTTCTCTAGTGCCATATATCTAGTTCTCAATTGCTTGTTGAATATTCATGTTATACTTTATCTGGTTGTCTCCATTTTTATTTTTCTTTATTATTTGAATTAATATATCAAGTATATGTTTAGTTATTCAAAAAACATTTGTTATTTTTGGGCGGTTTATCTAATTGGGTGTCCTCAAGTAGTGATTAAATTCCATTGAATAGATCAATGTAACTTAGAGGATTCAATTTGGATAATTAAGAAGAGCCAGGTAATAATAATCTTGCATGTCTATGCCAGTCATAGACAATCTCATGCCATGTAATTTAAGATGTGGCTAGATAGAAAGCACAAATATTTATATGAATAGACTTCATTACCTAATTGTTGAGAAAGGCACTGATCAATTCTTTTCCAAAAGTATTTCCTTGTATCATATTCAAAAATTCCAATTTTAATTTTATGTTGTGTAGGAGTAGGAGTAATAGTATAATAGAAAATTTTAAAAAAATCTAATTCAAATCATATGCCTATTTGGATTAGGGTGAATTGGATGATTTAATTAACAAAATTACATAAATCCCTTAATTTTCTCTAAAGTCACCAACAAATTTGAGGAGTAATTAATCATTGGTGAATATAAGGTAACACCCACCTAGGAAAAGTAGAGCCTAAAGTGTATAGAATCCTAACCACTTGGGTTGATTCTATCAGTTTGCCAAATTGGTTGCATAACCTAATCATAAATCTTGACATCCTTTTAAGGTTTTGCATACTACAAATTTGAGAACCAATAGAAGGCTTTGGAGATTTTAAGAAATTCAACTCGCATAGATCCACAAGATGCCCATGTATTCATCAATATGGGTGAGTTATTAATATCTTCAGACCCTAGTGTAACCTTAGATTATCTTAAGACAACAAAGTCTATTCTGAAGAAGAGTAGAGAAGAAGTACCCATTGAATTTTAAAACAACATTGGGGTTCTTCATGTTGACCATGATGAACTAGAGTTGGCTCAACAAAATTTTATGGAGGCATTAGGAAATGACATTTGGGTTAAATTCATAAATAAAATCCCCAGTACCAATTCTACAATTTTTTATATGCACTTTGAGGATATGGAAATCTTCCAATGACTAGAAGAAGGTGGTGTTTCACTTGAGTTACAAGTTCAATTCCCATATCCTCAAAAATACATAGAGGAAACTAATGAAAAAATAGTCCACTAAACCTTAAACTACATATATGGTTATGGTACTCAGTTACCTATGTAACTACTATAAGTTGCCAATCAAAAAGCTATAGATTTTGTGTTTAATGTAATAAGGGTTTTGAATTACCTTTGAATTCATTGAAAAAGGCATCTCCAAATCTGAATTCACTGTAGAGGGCCTATATTCATTGCAAAAGGCATCTCCAAATCTGACTTCACTGTAGAGGGCCTCACTGACTAAAAATTCTTTGTAGCAAACTCTGAATTCCTTGCTTGCCTTTTTAGAAGTCTCTAGGTCCTCTCCAAACAAGCTTCATTTTTAGTTTGTACCTTAAAATGTAATTTATCTTGTGATTTATTTATTTTTGCACTTTTATATGTCATTAATGATTATTCTTTAGATAAATCCTTCATGGTATTAGAGCTAAGATCTTCTTATTGATATTTTTTTGAGATTGTGTATAATTTTATTTGGAATATTTTACAGATTTTTCTATAAGAGTTCCACCCTTTATATCCATTTAATCTATTTCTCTTTCTTTTTTGCTTGAATTATTTCTTTCTAACTACTAGTTATAGGCTGCTCATGATTATTTTACATAGTTTATCCTCGTTATCCAGACCCTACAAGTAGCTTTTTTTCAGTAAATTCATAAGCAAAAAAAAAGGCTTCTATTTAATTTATGTTCTAATTTTTTAAACTCAGTTTCATATATATTTATATTCCCTATTGTAGATTTCAACCAACTCTTTTTTCCTATGTATTTCTTGTTTATTTAGATCATTACAATTTACTCTAGCTCTCATTAAATTCTATTTTTTGTTATCACAGATTTAATTTTTTTACCCTTTATTCTTTATTTGGCTGGCCCCAGGTCACCTTTCTTGAGTGGCATCTCATAGCCATTGGGTTCTTGTGTTTGATGAAACCTTGTTTTGATTATCTACTCCTTAGGCATCATCCTTCTCAGCTTCTCTCAGTTCTTTGCTTCTTTGCTCCTCTTTTTATTATTCTTTTTTGTGTGGTACCCCTCTAATCCTATGACATCCTTTTTTATTCTTTTTCCCTAGCACCAACTTATTTCTCTGCAAGCTGCATTACTAGACTAGCTACATAACAAATCCTTTGTTGGACCATTGACCATTTGTCAACTCTTCCTTGAGTGCAACTTTTAATTTTCAATTTTTTTAATAATTTCTTGTTTAAGTAAGGCATTTCAATGAGCACTTTATGATAGTTACTATGTAGTTCTTTTTTTTATGATCATTTTGTTTCCTCCTTGAAATACACTACTATGCATTATCAATCCTTTTTTTTTGCCTTTGTTTCTCAAGTCATCGTTTATCTTGGCCAGATCATTTTTTTATACATAGGTATGCATTACTCATTTCCTCTTTATTTTATTTCTTAAAAGTATAAAATTTAATTCACTACATTTCCTTTTAGAACATTTGCATTTCATTTTTTTATATACCTGTGCATTTCATGTATGCACTTTTATGATTAACAATTTTTTTCATCAAAATGTCTTATCATTATTATTCTAGTAGCTAAGAAATGCTTGTGCATCCCTCCATTTACTTTAATCTTTTTTTCTTTGTTATTTAAAAGTTTTTATATTTTGTTATACAGGATTACAATTAAAATCAAACCAAAATTATATATATATATATATATATATATATATATATATATATATATATATATATATATATATATATATATATATATAATGGCTTCTAAAGCTTGATCCTTTATTTGATTTTAATTTTTCAAAAGTATTCATTTAAAGTTTGTTTTTCTATACAAAGAACAAAAAAAACTTTAATTCCTTTTCAAGCTTTTTAACTCTAATCAAACGTAGTTATCTTATTTTTTAAATCCTAGAAAATCTTTGTTTTTTGGTGGAGAATTTAAAGTATTTTTTTTCAAAAAAACAAAAAAAAAAAAAATCACCAATTTTTAATCTCATGTAATATTTGCCTATAATATAGTTGGCATTATCTTTTCCATGTCAACTTAGAAGTTTTTTTTTGCCATCTTATAATTTTTTTTGCAACTCTTTATCTTTTCTAGTTCCCATTTCTTATTTGATATCTCTTTTGCATTTTGGTTAAGTCTTTTCTTTGGCTTCTTTGCTCCTCCTCTGAACCTTCTTTAAGTGATTTTTCTTCCCTATTCACTTTATAGGGATTGGTTGAGATTTAGAGGCATAATGACTCAATTATTAGCCAAATTTAAACTCAAATATACCAATTACCACTTATCAAAATTAAATATGCAATACATATTTAATTTCAAACACTTGGTGCATGTAGTAGATGGCATGGACCCCAAACCTGATACAAAGACTACCTTTGTTAAAGCCTAAAAGAAATGATAAGCAAAAAATGATGAGGTATTAGGATTGATTGGTATGGCCATGACCCTCAAATTACATGTATATATTAATGGTTGTCTTCTTTTATCCACTGCATGATCTAAGCTTAAATCTATTTATGACATTGTGATTGAATCATGTAAAATTCAAATTCAAGATCAACTATCTGATTTAAAGTATAATGACTTAAAAATTATGTATGATTTCTTAATGAAATTTCATTATTTATATTATCAATTAGCTAGTTTAGGTATTAAAATTTTAGATTTGTTTTTTATTCATATTATCATGAAAAAGTGTTTGCCTCAAATTTTTCAGTAGTTTATAACAAATGTTCATTCACAACTAACTTTTCTTACTTTATCTACTTTGTTGGCATTTGAATTATTTTATACTTTTTTGCATTAAGAAGAATAAAATTTGATTCAATTTGGTATTCTTAATACTAATGAGCATGATTTTATTTATAAACACCAACATAAGAATGGCAAAGAACATGCTAAGTCCAATACTACACATGATAAGAAAGATCAAAAATTTAACTCTAAACTAAAGAAAACGTTAGTGTATAAACACTCATGATGAAGATCACTGCTTTAAGAAGAAATATGATATCAAAAGTGGAAAGATTAAGGTAAAATACAATGCTAGCACTAGTAACATTAAGACTCAAGCTAAATAAAATTTTAATACTAGAGTTTCTTTTACTTGTATTTTGCATGCTTAACCTATTGAATGTATTATTGATTTTGGTGTTACTCAGCATATGACATCTAATACTAGTTTTTTACTTATTTAGAATTAGATAATTTTGAAAATCATTTAAATATTGAAAATCACGCTTCTTTTAATGTTGAAGCCATATGAACTGTTAAAATCCCTAATGGTGAATTACATAATGTCTTGTTTGTTCCTGATTTGAAATTGAAATTGATTTCTATTCCTCAATTATGCAAACATGACCATAAAGTATAATTTTCTAATGACACTTGCTATGTTAAATCTATTAATCAAGATTTTCAATTAGTTTTTACTACTTTTTTATAAAATGATAATTTATTCAAATTTATTGGATTCTCTTCTTCCTCCTCTTCTCATGTTTCGCTTAAATTTAATGATGCTAAATTGTGGTATAAAATATTAGGACATATAAATTATCAAAGTATTGCACTTACGAACAAACTTAATATGGTGTAAAGTTTCCCTGAAATTCCTCCCACTACTTCTACTTGTAGTGGTTGTATGGCTAGTAAAATTCATAGAGAAACTTTTCTTAAGAATCACTCTTGGTATGCTACTGAAAAGCTTAATTTAGTTCATAGTGATCTCTTAGGCCCTATAAAATCTCATTTTATTAATGGTTAAAATTATACTTTAACTTTTTTTGATGATTTTACTATGTGAGTTTGGATTTACTTCTTGAAAACAAAATATCAAGTTTAGACACTTTTAATGAGTAAAATGCTTTTATTGAAAAATAATCTCATTGTTCTTTATGAATATTATGAACTGATAATGGTATTGAATATGTTAACAATGATTTTCTTGCATATTTTAAGTAACATGGTATTAAACATGAGAAAACTATTTCCTACACACTTGAGCAAAATGGTGTTGTTGAACGTAAACATAGGATTATCACTGAAATGACTAGGTGTATGTCGCATGCTAAAAATATGCATTATAAATTTTGGGTTGAAGCTATGTATTGTGTTTTCTATGTCATTAATATAACTCCCACTAAATTTTTTTTAAATATTACACCTAAAGAAGCTTGAATTAGTAGAAAACCTAATTTGAAGCATTTACGTGTTTTTGGTTGTGATGCATTCATTCATATTTAAATTAAAAAATTTAAAAAGTTATATTATAAAGCAAACACTTTTATCTTTTTTGGTTATGATGAATCATATAAATCTTATAAGGTGTATGATCTTCAAACTAATAAAATCAAGATTAAAAAGGATGTTAATATTGCTTATAATGGTATACTTGATTGCGTTTCCAATTTAAATTCTATTGATATAGTTTTTTTTATTTTCCTTTTAAAATGAGTGATGATCATAATGATTTGGTGTGTAATGATGTTTTTCCTAAAGTTCTTTCCCCTTCTTCTAGTTTGTCTCCACCAAAAGCTATGCCTAAGTGGGCTAAGACTACTATAAAAGAATCTAGAATTGATGTAGATCTTAATGATACTCCTAGAACTAGGCAACAATTTTGTAATTATGCTTTGATATCTAAACTTATAAATAATAATGATCCTCAAACTCTAAAATAAGCTCAAGGTCACCCTTATTAGGAAAAATCAATGCATGATGAATACAACTTTTTGATTTCTAATAGCACTTGGGACTTAGTCCCTCTCCCTAAATGGAATCATTTAATAAATTGTAAATGGTTGTTTAAAACTAAGTTCAATTCTGATAATCAAATTGACAAAAATAAAGCTATATTAGTTTCTAGAGGTTTTTCATAAATTGAAAGAATTGACTATAATAAAACTTTCACTCCTATAACCATTTCATAGAATAGTAAAAAGTAGAATACTATATATTTATATTCCATAGAAGCTAAGTATAAATCTTGTAATCATGATATAAAGGAAGCTATTTGGTTTGGAAGACTTCTTGCAGATTTGGGTGCCATTTCCATAAGAAAAATCTATTTTTCCATGCAATGTCTAAGAACATTGAGATTCAACATCACTTTCAAAATGAACTTATTAAAGATAATCAAATTCTTGTCACTTTCTATTCTACTAATGAACAAATGGTTGATATCTTCACTAAGCCACTATGTAATGAAGAGTTTGTATTCTTTTGTAACAAGTTAGGATTGAAGGAAGTTCTCATCAAAGGGGAGAGGTAATGATGTTTCCTCCCTTCTTGTTTGTTTATAAATCCCTAAATAAAGTTTAAAAGGGAGTGTCAGGATTACCCTTTATTTATGATAATTTATTTTATCCTAAGTTCTTTTTGTGTGTGATGAATTTTTATTTATGTGAATTATCAATTCATATAAATCTGGATTTTATGAGGTGTCACTCACCTCTTTGTGCTTCTTTAAGTTTTGAGAGTTAATTGCATGAGTAACTCTTTCCCCCACATGACACACACCTCACTTAAATTTATAAGGGACTAGGACACAAGTGGAACACACTTAAGAGGCTTGTAAGGTAATAATGAGATTTAGTATAACTCCCATTCTCCTCTTCTAGCTCTATAAACTATCCCTTCCTCTCCTCATTTCCTCACTAGAATATCATAGATCTCTCTTTTCTTCTCTTGTGCTCTTGATTCAATATTTTACTTATGGATATTTTGGTTACAACCCTTCTAATAATATCACATGTGTTTTTATCCAATACGTTTGATTTCTCACTTTAAAATTCTTTTCTCATTTGCGATTTGTACCTTAAGAGGTAGATTGTCTTATGATTTATTTATTGTTGCACTTTCATACTATGTAATTGATGATTATTCTTGGGATAAATCCTTCACTATCAGTGTGTGGGTTAGAGATAGTCTTACTAATCACCCTCAAATTGCCTACCTATAGATTTATGAAAGAATACATGGACAGAAATGACAAAGTAGACATGAGGCTAATAGACATCATCCAATTAGAAGATGCTCAAGAAGAGGCCTTACAAAATTTTAGTAAGTAATACGGTGTATTCAAAAGGTGGTTTGATAAGAGGGTGAAACTGAAGTCCTTCCATATATCTATTTTGGAACTACTTAGGCTTACACTCTAAGTTTTACCCATTGTGGATTGACTCGTATCAGATTTCTAAGCTACTGAATAAAACACATTCCACCTCAAAGACCTTGAAGGCAATGGCATCCCATGACTTATGAAAGGATATTTCCTAAATCACTACTACTTAGCTATCCCTTTAGATGAAATCTTTGAATAACTTTGGCAAGGGTGGTAATGTATATATTATATTATATGTATATTAGTGTAGACACTATAAATCTACACACTAAAGTTCTAGATGTCACACCAACCCCTAGACCACCCTTGGACCCCCTCAAGACCACTTCATAACCTTTTAACTATAAAACCTAAGTCAAAATGACTATATTTGATTATTCTAACCTTTGACCTATTGATTACTGATGGTCAACCCTTAACCATCGATAGTTAGACTCAATCGTTGATGGTCAACCTTTAACCTCCTTAAGGGTTCACTCTAGCTCAACTCCAACTCAATTTTTTATTCTTATCCACTCACATAATTATACATGTTAAGATTAAAATTATAAAACTTGTTAAACACCTTGTTTGAACTTACTATTTCACCTTTCCTTTCCTTCTATAAAAAAAGAGGAGGAGGAGCAAGTGAGAGGGGGATCAAAGAATCATCAGGTAGGATCAAAAAATTATCAAATATTTTTATATTAGAACTTATATTTTAGGTCTTCATCTAATGACTCTAAGAAATATTTTGATGATCATGATAGAGAGTATAAGTGATACAATTCATCAATCAAATCTAAGACACTGACTCTCTACTAGAATTATTCCAAGCTCCACAATGAGTTTTCAGCCACACACCTCAACATTATTTAGAGAAAAAAAAGCTAAGTATCTATTTTTTAGTAATTAGTTATTTTATTTCTCTTCTAAATAAACCTCTAAACTAGATAACATTGAATATTCCTCTCTATCTTACAAATAGTCTTCAGCATAAACTCACCTCTCAAAATTAATTAGCTACCTTCCCAACCATATCTACCCTTACCTAAGCCAAATTTGACAGTAACCATCAATGGTCACTTGACCACTGATGGTCACCCAAACACTGATAGTTACCTAACCATTGATGGTTCATCCAACCACCGATGGTCATTGTGTGATAATTCTAATAGCAATTTAATTCCACTTATCAGGCCTTAACCAAACCACTCTTTCTACTTTTTACCTAATCATAAAACATCACCATATTTTCTAAACCATGTCTAATTAATTTAGCATTAATATCTAATATTTTATTACTATAATTAGTTGAATTCATCTCTTTCAAGCACTTCTTATATTTTATTTCAGTATCTTTTGTTATTCATGCAAGCAAATTATCTTTCATTTGCAAAACTTGATTGTTTAAAAGTGTGGATTGACAACCTCCAAGAAAGCTTGTGCTTCTTGGATCTAGCTTGTTAGGCAATCCACCTTACTATCTAATTAATCAACTATTTTTTTAGTTACTTCTTATCTGTAGGTCATTTCTACCTAGACAAAGAGGAGTATCTACAATCATCTGGATTATAGAGCGTAAACCAAATCTAGGTTCTAATAACCTCATCCTTTTAAGTTTTACAACTTTCTTCTTAATAAATAAAGAAAAGTGTATGTGAAATATTATGTTATGTTTAGTGGGATCCTTGATTCTTTTCTTAGGTTCATAGTTGCATCTAGGTACTTCTTATTTTTTTGTTCATACAATGAAATCAAAATTTCATTTTGGGTTTAAAATTGATTGTATACATTATTCACTTGATTATTTTAGCTCACATAGATTAATTAATCAAGTGAATTAATTATAGCTTCACTTTTATCACACACACAAGAACAAACCACTTATACCTAATTAATTATAATAACATTGACATAAGGTCTAATTGGGATTTTATCACCTAACGATCACCTTTCTTGACTATCCTACTTAGATTTCATCACCAAGGGGAGAACTAACTCAGTTCGTTCGCTGAGTATAATCTTTGGCAATCAGTATATCTTAACTAAGCACCTAATACCCTTATCCTTATGGTGTATGAAGTGAGGGGGTAGGTCCCAATATCAATCCATGTATCAATTTCTAACATAGATCCCTTTGAGATCCTGAACACAACCTAAAACTAACCATAGAATTTTTTTCTAGTACCCGCTCTACAAGCCAAGTTAAGTCACACAATTCTTAAAGCTTAAAGCATAAACCATAAGAGAGACTAAATAGAACCTTAGGATTTAACATACTCTAGTGTGTGTTTCATTTCCTTAACTTTTTCTTGTCTTCTCTTTATTTAAGTTATGAGATTGCTTATATCTTTCTCTTTCCCTTATTTTCATGGTTTTAATTAAGCAACAACTAAGAAACCAACAAAATCAAGATCCACATCCGAATCATCTATCTTTATCTTCTCCCTCATCCATGGAGTACATCTCAAATGTATATATTTCTCCCCATCTTTATAGAATTCCTAACATCCCTTGAATGGTTACCCAAGGTGATGCAAATTTTTCCACCTTTATGGATAACAACCCCATAGCCCTCCAACATTACCTTAACACTATATCTCACTATACCCTTGCTTTGGTTCTACCTATTTACCCCCCTATGGAATGCCATCCCACTTTATGGGAAACACTCTTATTGCCACCATTTCCACTTAACCCTTAGTTACCAATGTATCTTCTTCTACCAATAATCCCATTGATACCACCATCCAAAACCAATCCACCCAAACACCTTTTACCCCAACTAACAACCCTTCTAGTATAGGAACAGCTCAACCTTCTGGCATCGGTACTCTAATTACCATGGGAGTACCCTCCACTAGTGTCACCACCATTCCTCTTATTTCCAACCCACCTATCTCCACTCCATTCTAGAGCCTGGTGGTCCTCGTACCTTCTACCCTTCCACCCATTAGTACTAAAATTACCACCTATCCTCTATCTACCAACCCAATTATACCTCTAATCCAACCTATTTCAATCCCCAATAGCTACCCATTACACAAAATATAATCTACATCCCTAACCCACAAGGGTATGTACCTCTACCTTCCACCCAACCACCTATCTCCATGTATTCATATATGGCATCATCCCCACCACCCATGTACACATATCAATATGTGGTAGCTTCTTAACCCCCCACCATCTATCTATAGGTTTCACCTATCCAAAACCAACATAATATACCCTACAACTATGGGGATGCACATCCACAAATGGACCTTGTCAAAATATTAATGGACAAAACGACTACTTTGGAGTCATATATTTTTGGTGCCTATAACCTCTTTTCTTAAGACCAAATTTACAATGAAATAATTCATACATCCATCCATGTTTGACCTTATCCTCCTTAATGCGAACTTCCAAAAAATTTAAAATTTTAGAGCAAGGAAGACCCTCAATAACATCTGAGAGCATTAAGTATTCTTGATATTTGATCACTTATGATGATGCTCTCCTTTTCCATACTTTTCCCATGTCTCTATTAGGTCTAACACTAGCTTGGTATAGTGTTATTACAAATCACTCCCTCTTTTATTTTTCCCAACAAACTCAAACTTTCTTAGATCACTTTTCCATAAACATCTTTAAGAAGGTTTCCATCACTGATCTCTACTCCATTCAATAATTTGATGACACAAGGCCATAGCTAAATTTTTAGCTTGTTGTAAAATATTGATAAATCAACTCTCTTTATCTTTGACCCAACTCAATCTAATTAAACTCTTTGCTTAGGCTTGTGCCAAACACATTTCCTCCACTTTACAGGTTCAAACTTTCAAGACCTTTGATGAGGCTTTCACCATGTCACAAACATTAGAGAACAGATCCATTGATGAAGGGAAATTGAAATTGAGAAACAATAATTCCACCTTCAAATCAAATGAGACTCCCCCCTCCAAACCTAAAAATCAAACCAAAACTAACACCAAAAAAGGGGTGATTGTGAATGTGAATGTTCTTAAAACCACCCCTCCACCCATTTTTAAGTAACCCAACTCTTCCAGTTCCTCCAATCAAAACACTAGAAACCCAAACCAAAACAACCAAAAGTAATTTACTCTACTAGGGGATTCATATTATTTGCTCTTGGAAATTTCTTAGAAATTCAACTTCCTTCAATAAAACCTCCATAGTAATTCAATTCCTCTCATCTTGTGCCTAATTGGTATAAGGAGAAAGAATTGTCTACCTTTCACCCTATCATTAGACATGATGTTAGTAGATGTAATGCCTTCAATAACATCATCCAAAATATCATTCAAAAGGGGTAACTTGTGTTGGATAACCCAAACACACCCCCAAACCAATAATTTGACATCTTTAGACAACCATTTCCCAACCATGTCCCTTCTATGAACAATGAAAATAATAGAGTAGAATCATTTCACAACCACAAAGTCCATACTTTTATGTGGTTTTAAGTCAACTCATTGATGAGGAAACCATTGATGAAACCACCTTTCCTTCCCCTCCACTTATTGAGGTAGTGGATTCACTCTCCATTCCTTTGGAAAATGAGACCAAGGAAACAACTATTACCCTTTCTCCACTTATTGAGGTATTTGATCTACCAACCTCTCCTTTGAGATACATACCAAAAGAGGCAACCATTACCACCATATCCTTCTCCTCTAGCATACAACAATCCACTCTTCCTTTGGAAATCATCCCTAAGTAATAGATCACTCTACTTACCTCTCCCATAGGAGACTCATCTTCCTAAACCTTGGAGCCTTTAATTGAGGAAAAGGATGAGGTAGCCACTTCTCTCTCTCCACCCATGTGTTTAACCTTTGAGATCAATATCAAAGGGATCAAACCCATCTATAATCCCTTCTCTAGACTAGTTCAAAACTTAGATTACTTATCCCAATCTAATGTAGATCATGCCACATTTTGAAGCCATCTTAGGTTTCCTTACCCAACCAAGTAAGATCTTCCAACCACACCACTATCATCCTAACCTTATGTTTCTACTATTGAACCCACCATCACCCTAACTAAACCTTTAGAAACCCCTACCAATCAAACCATAACTAAACCCTCCAAACTGATTCAACCTAGAATAACCAAGTCACCTTCTACCATTCCAACCATGCCCACCAAAAACCTTAACATTTTCCCTATTTAGAGCCAACCAAACTCACCAAAAACCTTAGAATTTCCATATTTAGATCCTTACTCACCCCTCATTAAATTATAATTAAATTCACCAAACCTATCAAAGAAACCTCAAACCAAGCCAAAAAAGAGGGTAAACCCACCCAAGATTCTACAAACAAAAAATCTGCCTCCCCTTTCCACTTTACCTTCTATTTTGGGACCTCACCCTTCTACTTTAGTAAGGAAACCAACCATCCTAGACAAAAATCAAATCCAACCACCACTTTTGGTTACACCATCATTCTTATTTTCATCCTCACCTATTTTCACCAAACCCTCTATAACCAAACCACCTACTTCTTAGGCATCTACCCCAACACCTTTCACCCCCAAGCAATCCATACCAAAACCATCCACCAAGAATTCTCCTTCACCCAAATCTCTTACCATCAAACCTAATTATAAAAGGGATTACACCTCAACTACCAAACTAAAGACCTCCATGCTTTTTCCACCTTTACCTGAGTCTTACTCAACCATCCTACAGAGGTTATTACAAGCATCTTGCTTAACCTTACCACCAATCAAACCATTTAACCCACATAGTCCTAAACCATCCTAATATAATGAGAAATTAGTATGTTCATACCATATAACACCTTGGAATGATACTAAAAACTGTAAAACTCTCCAAGTATTAATCCATCAATTGTATCATGAGGATGACTTATTGTCAAATGAATCTCTTATGAGCCCACCACTAGCTCAATAACCAAGATCCATCAACCAACACTTACCTACTCCCCCACTCTCATCTTAGATTGAAGTGGAACTGAAGCAATCCTCTATCCCAACTCATTCCCAAATCTATACCATCTATGTGGTCACATGATCATAGGTACAACAAAAATATAAGGGAAAGGCAAAGCTTTCCATTCCATGAACATATCCCTCTTCCACTACCCAACCACACAACCAACACCAAGCACCTTTACCCTTAACCAAACCCAAAGTGTCCATCTTGGGTCCCTCTCAATCCAACCCATCTAAATCAATCCAATGAGTGGTTCTAAAATAACTTCACCAAATTCTAGTGAAGATGAGTTTGTATGAGCTAATCAATACCTTACCCCATCACTACCAAGTGATGATAAAGGCTTTGAAATCCATAGAGGTTCAACCAAAAGACCTAAACCCTCTAGTATCCTTTATCTAAGCTCTTCAACTTTTCAACCTTTTTACCTTTGAGGATTCAAAAATACCTTCCATCCATCCAGATGATCCATATCCTCCCCTCTTCATTACCACATACATCAACCAAACCCACATCAAGAGGGTTATGATTGATGGGGGAGAAATAATTAACATTATCTCCTCCCATGCATAAAAATAACTCAAATTACCTGAGAAAATTATATCAAAAACCTTAGTGGTGCTCTGATCATTCAATGATACCATGGCCATAACTTTAATATCTTTTATCCTTCACATTTATCTGGGACCCTACATGCTTCTTGAGCTCTTCTAAGTAGTAGAAGGTGAGTTATAGCACAACATTTTTTTAGTACACCCTTGGATTCATACCATGGGTTATGTACCATCCATCCTACAGTGATGTGTCAAATTTGAACATGAAAGTTAAGTTGTTACCATAAAAAATAACTTGAGTCCTTTTACATCATGCAACATGATGTACCGACCCTATGAAATTATTATTCCTCTATCCAACAATCCTTCATTAGTAAAATATGAATCCCCATCTCCTTTTACCAATGAATCATCCATCAGTTCATCTATCCCCTCCACCCAAATCCCCATAATGGACCCTATGGAATCAACCTTCTAGCATATTTCATTGGGGGATTATCACCTTTTGACACTAGAAACTTTTCCTACTCATCAAGAGTATGGGAATATTGACTGAAAACCCAATTACAACCCCAATATCAAAACCATTATTCCTTTCAGGCCCTCAACTTGTCAAATTAATTTCATCTATGGTGGACTTGATAAACCCCTTAAAACTTCTACCACCTCTTTTTCACCTCAACCATTCACCTCCAGTTTCTCCTATCTAGATAAACTAGAGCTTTCTAACATATATCTTTATAGGTGTGCTTGGAAGGGATTTGGTCTAGGTTGATATGAACACAAGACACATGAGTTGCTTCTAATTAAGACCCAAAAACCTCACAAAAATTATGGCCACAATTTCACACCACCTAAAAAGTAAACCAACCAATCTCTTATTACCATCATTGATGAGGAAATACCATCCTCACCTTCCACTTGACCATTGATAACTGAGGATTCCAACATCATCCCCCCTAACTTTTTGTCATCAACATGATCATCCTGAGACCCTTGACTTATCAAAAGGATGAGATGACTATAAATATTCCTCTAAATCATCCTAAGATGGTATGAGATGACTCTCTGACCATTAATACCATTCGGTATTAGGATGATGATTCCATTCTCACCTATCTTGGTGTAAGAAAATTCTCTGTCCACAAATCTCTTCCTCTATATACTTCAACCATGTTGAATGAATCCACCATAGATATCAACCTGGGTACTCCAAATAGCCTGTACATTATCAAAATTGGCCAATCTCTAAATTTTGAGGAGCTTCAAGACTTCCCCTCATTCCTACAAAACTATAGCATCACATTTGTTTTTTTCTTATAGTGACATACCAGTAATCGAACCCTCCATCACTACCCACAACATAGTCACCAACCATGATGCCAAACTAGTTAGGAAAAAAACTTTGATGAATGTACCCTTGCATAGCCTTTCTCATCAAAGAGGATATTCAATATTTCCTATCTATCAATTTCATCCAACCCATTGATAATCCCCAATGGGTCTCAAATGTTGTACTTGTCACCAAATCCATAGGGGGACTTCACATTTGTGTATACTTTCATGACCTTAACCTTACTTTCCCAAAGGATGACTTTATTTTTCTAATCATTGACCAACTTTTTTATATTACAATCAGCCACAAGATGTTATCTCTTATGGATGGGTTCTCAGGTTACAATCAGATATTAATTTCCCCTAAAGATCAACACAAAACTACTTTTATCACCCCATGGAGAAATTTATGCTATAGGGCCATGCCTTTTGGACTAAAGAACTTTGGTGAAACCTACCAAAATGTTATGACCTACATCTTCCATGCCCTTATTCACAAAATCATAGAAGACTCTATCGATGACCTTCTTGGGAAATCTAAATGTTATAAAGATCATTTGGCCATTCTTAAGATTATCTTTGAATGACTCATCCATTACCATGTCTTCCTTAACCCTAAGAAGTGCATTTTTGGGGTCTTGTTAGGAAATTTCCTTGGCTTTATCATCTCTTTTTGGGGAATTTAAATCAAACCCACCAAAATCAAAGAAATCCTTAACATACCTCCTCCCAGCCATCTCAAGTAACTCCGTAGCTCATAGGGGAGGCTCCAATCCATTCATCACTTCATCTCTCAACTCTCAAATTAATGTCAACCTTTTTACCGCCTTCTTAATAAGTATGTATATTTTTAGTGGAATAAAAACTATCAAGAGGCCTTTGATTCACTTAAAGAGTACCTTCTATCTCTACCCATCCTCATTCCTCCCAAGGAAGTTTAACCTTTTTACCTTTATATTTCCACTACTAACCACTCCTTAGGGGCAATGTTGGCTCATCAAGATGAGCAACATAAAGATCAAATCATCTATTATATTATTCATACACTTGTAGGGTATGAAACTTAGTATACCCATATCGAGAAACTTTACCTCACCTTGGTCTTTGTGGCCATAAAACTTCACCATTACCTTCTCAAAAATTAGACCTATGTCATAACCAATATAGACCCACTCAAGTATATGCACTCCAAGCCATACCAAAATCAATGTATGGCCAAGTGGCTTATGATTTTAGCTAATTTTGACCTTGATTTCCTCTAATATAAGTCAATTAAAGGGAAAGTCATTACCGACCAATTATCTAAAGAACCATTAGCAAACAATCAACCTCCTCCTCTCAAATTCCTAGATGTCACAACCCTTTCTCAAGCAGACTTTACCTATCAAGTGGCCATGTTCTTAAATGGATCAAATGTCAACATGGTGGGGAAGTTGGAATCATCCTTATCCCCCTTCATGATGAACCTCTTCCTTTATCCTTTAAGCTATATTTTTAATGCACTAACAATATGGCTTAGTACGAAGTCTTATTGATAGGTCTCTAGACTATTTTATCCTAGGGAGTCAAAATAATTAGCATCTTAGGTGATTCTTAACTTGTGGTCAATCAAATCAATTACTCTTATCAATGTAATAATGGTGTTTTGCAATAGTACAAAGAACTAGCAAATGTACTCTTAGCATCATTTGAACACTACCATATCCAAACCACTCCATGATCTATAAACAAGTTTTCTAATACGATGGCTTCTCTCACTTCCCATATCTTATCTACACCCTCTGACACTAAGCTATCTATCACTATCCATCAACTTATCAAGCCTTCTTATATCAAAATATACTATCCTACCATATTCAATGTGGAAGAAACCCAACCCGACCTTTGGTATAGGCAGACCTTCGACTATCTCAACCTTGTCATCATCCCTTTCAACCTTTCTAGGAATGATTGATGAGTATTTATCCAGAGCACCTCATGTTACATCGTACTAGGGGTAATTCTTTAAAAATGTGGCTTTGATGGTCTCCTCTTCTATTACCTATGTAGTTATGAAGCCTCTCATGCTATCAAAGAAATGCATGATGGGATATGTGGGGGACACTTTAGTGGCCTAGCCATCGCTAAATGCATCTTTCACCTTGGATATTATTGGACCACCCTTAACCAATATTGTTTTGATTATGTGAAATAGTGTGTAAAATGTCAACAACATGCCAATTTACATCATGCACCTAGCCATAGTCTTCAAGTATCTAAAGATTTCTAGCCATTCTCACAATGGGGTCTGGATCTTATTAGAGAAATTAACCCCCAATCTTAACAGTGACATCATTATATCATCACTATAATGGAATATTTCACCAAATGGGTATAAGTTATTCCTTTCATCTTAACCAAATCTGAAAATATTGTTGATTTTATCAACTATGACATTATCTATCATTTTGGTGTTCCTCATAAAATTATCATTGAAAATGGAAAATATTTCAAAAACAAACAAGTCCAAGGTCTTTGTGATGTGTTTGAAATCAAGTTACATTTCTCATCACCCTATCATCCATAATCAAATAGATAGGCCAAAGCTTCTAATAAAACTCTCAATAATATGTTAACTAAAATGGTTAATACATCTAGTTAGGATTGGCATTTGCACATCCCCTTTGCCTTATGGGCATATCATACTAGCATTAAAACCCATACAAGTGCTACCCCTTTCTCTCTAGTTTTTAGAGCCAAGGCCATCTTACCTCTTGAAGTCCAAATTCCCTCTCTTCTCATATCCCTATAAGATCTCATTTTTTAGAATGATTATCATCAATAATGTTTAGCCCAACTAAAGATACTTGATGAATGCCATTTAGCCATGCTTACCCATCTTCATGTCTATCAATAATGAATTAAACACGCTTATAACAAACATCTCAAAATGCAAGAATTCAATATCAGAGACCTCCTCTTGAATGAAAATAAACATGTCACTAGTATGGAGAAAAGCAAGTAAGGTAAATTTTCTTTAAATTGGCTTGGACCTTATATCATAATGCACAAGTATGGATAGGGAGCTTACCATTTATCTTCTCTTGAAGGGAAACTAAAACCTGAGCCTCTCAATGCTCCACATTTACATCCTTTATTTTATTAAATAGGATCAAACTCACCTTTTGTCTAACTTAAGCTCATCCTTTATTTTCACTAACATTCATCTCCTTATTTTAAGAACAACCTGATTAAACCTAAATCATGTGATTATCCATTACAACCTTCACCTAATCTTGAACATGGGTACCATGGTTGTACCCATGGCATGGTTCTTACAGTACTTTCCACCATTTTTAAAGGATGGACTCCCATGTTCATTGTCACTTAAACCTCTTTTACCCATCATCAAAATTTTTGTGCTCTAGTTTTGCCTTTATAAAGGTGAACCTTTTGAACCTATATAAGTAAATCCATGTCAATAGAAAGAAAAACACAATCAATCTAAAAATCATAAAAAAATTCCAAAACTCATATGGGTCATTCCAAGCATTCGTAGATTTCTCTCTTAAAGGATAGCTACCAAAATATATAAAATTTTCTTAATATAAGGTAGACTGCTCCCTTAAAGGATAGCTATCAAAAGCCTTAAACAAAGCTCACAAACTTAAACCACTCCCTTGAAGGATGGTTGAGTAAAGCATTTGTTAAAGCTTAGAAATTTCCTAGAAGCTTCTCGTATCGATCAGCTTCCCCCGTCCCTCCAAGCAATAATAAAATAGTAAAATACCCATTATCAAAATTCAAAAAAAGTAAAATAATATTGGAAGCCACAATTGGATTTCATATGTAGACTTCCCACATTGATCAGTCTACACTTTATATCACATGAACTTTTTTATACTAGATCTTTTGGTAACCTACCAAAGAGGCATGCTAATCTCACAAGACAGTTCCATTTTCATCCATCTTCCATTTATACACTCTATAAACAAGGGATTTTTAGCTTACATAACACTATGTAATCAAGACACATTTTTAACCAATGAACCCTAACATGAAGCATTTGAAGGACTTATGTTCATAAGTCAATCATACTTCAGTTTGTTTTAGTCCTTGCCAAAGAAGAAGCATCATGTCTTCTTCTTATTCTCTCATATCTAATTATTGATACATTCATTATGGAATTTTTCTCTTGATTAGCCTATCTCCCTCACATTTAGTTTTCTATTCCAACTTACTTTATGTGTCTTAAGATTCAACCACCTTCATCTAATCATATGCAACTCATTAAAAACATTTAAAAACCAATTATGTGTTTTGCCTTGTTTAAGTGTTTTTACTCAAAATAACATCTTAGCAATCATAACCAATCATAACATACAATCATCACAACATTACATTTTATCACATCATAAATCCATAAGTCCTCACACATCAATCTACCTCCAAATATATATATATATATATATATATATATATATATATATATATATATATATATATATATATATCATCATATCATAATCATCTCATCTAAATAACCAACAATACCAACTAATCATGAAACGCCTATCACTGTTCAATCATACACCATCCACATATGTTATACATCACATCACATGCCTATCTAGGTGTAGACACCAAAATCGTGTCTACTCCTTGGTCGAATCCCCCCTTGGTCCCCTTGGTCCACTTCTACACATCCCTAACCCACACAATTATTAATTTAAAATAAATTAACTATTTTAAATTAATAACACCCTTAACACATCACCCATAACACCTCACCCCACCTTGGATACCTCTCCTTGGATGCCTCCCATCACCCTATGATCAATTCATGACCTATTTCAACCCTCTCGCACTCATTTAATCCACCTTCGACCATTTTCCCACGACCACTGAACTCGGCAGACGGAGGAATGGGTAAAAGGCTAATTTTAGCCTTTTTCCATTCTTCTAGCTGCCGACGTCGGTTACCAATCAACTAACGCTGGCGGGATCATCAACATCAATTTTTTAAGATAGGCCCAAAGGCAAATTCTCACCCACTAAGATGTTGAATCAATCAATCGACCATTCAATCAATCAATCCACCCTTCCTCGACTGCTAATTCCTTGACTGTAGGTATTTGACCTCTCTCTCTCCCAGATGCACATCAAGCATCACAGGGCATAAGGACTCTGCATCAGTCACTCTAACTCTTTATAAGGAGTCTTTTGCATCAGCAACAGGGCTTCTACACTTCTGGTTCTCTGCTAAGGAGCTAAGTATTCTTCTTTTATGTCATTTCAGTAGCTTAGAATGTATTTGTAATCAGTTTTCTATTTATTGCTTCTAAGCCACATTACCAACTAGACCCAGCCATCAACCAAACCAGACCTGACTCTTTTCCTAAGAAGGTTGAGAAGCCTTCTTCATACTCTCACTCTTTTTAACACCCTGTCCCCTACCTGACTCCTTCCTCAGACCTTACTCTCTACCCTGCAAAACCCTGCACAAACCATCAAACTCCCAGACTACCACAGACCATTCCATCAACCTCAGACAACCCTGAGACTCGTCTAAAGCCTCATTACCCTGACTGACGCCAGCTTCCAAGTCCATTGCCCCCACCCACATTGGTAGGCTAACCGGTGTTGGCAACCTTAGACCAACCGACGTCGGCAGACTAACTGGCGTCGGTGACTATGGAAGGAAAACAGCACAATACAGGTAAACATTACCTTTATTTATTTTGTTTAGTCTTTCATTATTTCTTTCTAGCAACCTTTTCTTTATCAACAAGTGGACTGTCATCCCACAAGGAAGTCTTTGCACTTCTAGGACTGAGCTTTTGCTTGGTAGTCCACCTTATCTCTATCTAACAATCTCTGTGTTTGAGTATCTTTCTTCTATAGGTGTCATCCTCCATAGCCAAAGAGGAGTCCCTACAATGTCTGGATAATGGTGTGCAAACTTCATCTGGGTACGTACAAACTCTTGACCATTTTATCTTAGTTTCTTACTTCCTTTGAATGTAGAAAAGTGAAAAATAGTTTGAAACACTAGGTAAGAAAGCAAAAATTCATCCACATGTCCAAATAAGCATCTCATCATAACAAACATCATCATATCATAACATCATGAAGATCTCATCACCTAATACATTACATCATAATCATCCTACCATCTATCAAATCCATATCACTATGATCTATTGACCCATAACCATGTCATAAACATTAATTACATCATAATCATCCATAACCATAACAATGATCACAAATAACATCATCATGTCCAACAAAGCATAACCATTATCATATCATAAACAACATCTATCAATATCAAATATTATCATGAGAATAAATTAAATAGCCACATCATCACATGCCTAGTTATGTGAGTGCACATAAACCATAACATGCTAATCATATGAACATAATCATCATAAATAACATCACATCCATCAACATCAACACAAACCATAAACCATGATATTATGTGTGTGTGTGTGTCTGTGTTTGTGTGTGTATGTGTGTGTATATCATAAGCTCATAATCAAAATAATGATCATATATACAATAATGTACTTGTCTCTCTCTCTCTATATGTGTGTGTGTGTGTGTGTGTATGTATATGTATATCATAAGCTCATAATCAAAATAATGATCATATATATAATAATGTACTTGTCTCTCAAAAATGTGTATACATCTCACTACATCAGCTCATAGGCCAATATCAAAATCATATGATATATCAAAAATATAATGTCTCATAATAGTCTAAGACCCTAGAGCACCACTACCTCCTTGAGCCTATCAACCTCCCATGCCTACTTGCCCTTGCAGATGCAATCAACTGACTCGGTGTTACACTATTGACCCCTCTAGTGATCTTAAATTTGTACTATCCCCATTTGGGTTCATCTAGTAGACATCTAAAACCAAGGCCTCATGTCCTCAACTTTCACTAAATATCTCACCATCAAGATATTTCTTGGTGGTCATACAGTTGTTGGTACTCCTCTTACCTACCTAAGAGAATCTCTCTCTTGACTAACCATGGCTAGTTGAGCCCTAGCCTAATCCATCTCCCTAGTTAGTGTGACCACCTGACCCTATGCCATGTCCCTCTCCTAGGTAACTACTACTAGTGATGCCTATGTTGTAGCTAATGCCACTCATGTCTAATCCCTCTCAATAATCAGTGCATATCTATTTAGGTCATCCTCATCCCTCTGATCACCACCCCACCTCTACATCCACATTTATGTCTTGTGATCCCTCATCACCTCAAAAAAATAATTGCATCATAATGTGCCTGGAACAATATAGGGTACTCACTATTAACACCTACATCATCGATATTAGTCCTTATTGGTAGTTCCTTTTGATCAATTAATACATCTTCTATTTGTAGGGTAGGCAATGGGAACTCTACATCCGCCCTTTAATACCTTGAAAACTCCCCTATGATATCATGAATGAGGTTAAATTATCTCCCTATCCCTTGAAATGGATCAATTATACCTTTGGATATTGCCTCCCATAGATCCATCTATAACTCTATAATAATAGAATCTACCTCATATGAATAGCCCATGCAAGAAATTAGACATATAGTCACCAAAATCACATCACCCACCACTAGTGCATCCAATTGATCCCTATACTAATACAAATAATGTATCCCTCTTCCTAGTCTTGTGAGTGCATAATCATACCTCCATCACATAAAACCCACCCTAAATTCCATCTATATAAAGTCATTCCATGGTAGCCCACCTGGTCAAAGAACTCTGATGTGTGTATAAGCCCAACAGTGTAGCACAAACCCAATGCTAATACCATACCTCTTATGTGCCTTGTATCCCTAGAGCTCTCTATTTATTTACACTAGTAAGATAGGTACCCAAGTATAAACTATTTGATCCATCACCATGCCTACCAAAACACCTAATAACAATGAAGGAAACCTACCACTACTTGATTCAGGTAGTGCATAACAAGTCATCACCATCATCATCATCATCATCATAATGATGACCCATCTTGTGCCCCTATCCATGTGATATAAGGATATATAATGTATGCCTCTATCATGCCACCTTTCATGCACCACATCATCACCATACAACACACCCATAATTTGGTCTCATTCCTCACCATCAATGTTTTTTATCAGCTCACCTTGTAATAGTAGTTGCATGATCTATTAAATGTCCTCCAATAAGATCATCATCTCTCTAATAGGAAGAATGAATTTTTTAGTGGCTATATCCCATCTCTCAATGAGTGCCACTATCATAGCCACATCCTAGGGCATGCTCTAGTAATACTTGATACCACCCAAGCCCACTCCTGGCAAGTGATCCCACTCCTAGTTTGTCATCACTTGATGGACCTCATCTAGCAATTATGTCACTTGATCTCTCATCTATAGTTGCTCTCACCTATAAGGTCATACTAATACCTTAGTTCACCTAGTTCATCAAACATCATCTATGAACTACTACCTATTATCTATATCTCTAACCTTACCTATTCACCTCTTCTATCAAACTACACCAAAGACTTCCCTTAGACCCTACTTATCATAACTCATCTATCCACCCATTTACCCTTAACCCTTTCCTAAACACACCTTTACACCATTCATTTTACCCTTAACTTATGTAACCTTTCTCAATCTACCCAACCCCTAATTTTACACCATACTTCATAACATTCTTCAATCATTGATGGTCAAATGTTGACTGATAATGGTTCCTTTTAGAACTATCACTGATCAACCACTAACCGTTGATGATTAGGTCACTGATCACCAATGGTTAAGTCATCAACCACTGATGGTCTACACATTGGTTACTCAATGGTCACCTATCAACTGATGATGGTTGATAGTGACCACTGATGGTCATTATATGGTGACTACCAATGAACCACACCTACCCCTAGCATTTTAATCTACCCAAAACATCCACCATATCAATTAAAATTTTATCTAAACCATTCTACCCTCCCCTACCTACACTACCCCTCCAACATTTCACCCCCTCTACCACTTTCATCACAAAAAACTCCACCTACCCAATTACACAAACCTCACCCTAAACCTATACCTAACCCTAAGTCTAACCCACTTATAAGAAAACAAATAAAACATTTAAACAATAAACATTACAAATTTAATTTCACCCCCTACCCCATTCCAAAATCACTAATGTGTAGGAGCTTTTATCACCACCACTAATTGGCTCCATGCTTTACCTCATCCTCTCTACATCCTCAATGGTCAAATATCTACCCAATCAATCTCAATCAACCTCACACACTCAACTTATAGCCTCAAACCATCACCATTATGTTTTACTCAAGTCAAAGTGTTAGTGTTGTGAGTTATCACTTTTCAAATGAGCAAATAAAACACCTGGTGACCTTTTTGTCATCACCCTTTTAGGGCTGATGTATGACCATTAACGATCACTTTTCAACCATCGAAAATCAACCTCAATTATTGACAATCAACCACTTTGGCATTTTTAACTCCCACCCACTATTTTCCAAACAACATCACATCATAATAATAATTCCACTGCTAACCATTGGAGTACATATTCTCTTCCAACTGAACAACCAACCACGTAACCTTGATATTGGTCATATTAGCCCAACTTTCACATGTTTTTTGATGACCTTGCCTTGGTCACTTTGATTTTTATGGCTATATTTCCATCTTTAACAACTTTAAATCACATTACTTTTACACATCGACCCAATTATGTCTTCTTAGTATCACTTCCTACCTTGGATACCTGCAAATCCACTAACCTTGCCTGAAATACGTGCATTTACTAGTACAACCTAACTACCATGCCTAAATGTAGTCACTTGGTCTACTTGTCACTTATTATTCTAGTTCCACCTATTTTACAAACTACTTTAACCATGGTAGTCTAGTCTATACATGATATGTTCTATCACATTTAGTTGCATTCTATGTATGTGTTTGTGCCTTGATGCCCACTCTAACCAATGTTTTCACCCAATATTTTCACCCACTTAACCACTTGTCAAACCTACACCTAATTCTAATTTACCTCATAAATCCCTAGTTTGAGGGGAAACACCTCCTCCCATGCTCGGGCCAATTGAACCTTTGACCAACCTTCCAATTTTATTTTACATATTGTAAATACAAATTGCATAATAAAAAGGGGTAAAATGTTGATACTAGAAATTGGTACACTATGGTTCTAGATGTCATACCAACCCCTAGACCACCCCTGGACCCCCTTGAGACCACTTCACAATATTTCAACTACCAAACCTAATTCAAAATGACTAACTTTGACTATTCTAACCTTTGACCTATCGACCACTGATGGTCAACCACTAACCATTGATGGTTAGACTCGATCATCGATGGTCATCTTTTAACTACCTTAAGGGTTAACTCTAGCTCAACTCTACCTTTATTTTTTATTCTTATCCACTCACATAATTATGCATGTTAAGACTAAAATTAAATGACCTATTGAACACCTTGTTTGAACTTATTCTTTCACCTCTCCTTTTCTTCTATAAAAAGAAAGGAGGAGGAGGTGAGAGGGGGATCAAAGAATAATCATAGAGGATCATTAAATTATCATAGATTTTTATATAAAAACTTATTTTTAGGTCTTCTTCTAACAAATCCAAGAAATATTTTGATGAGTGTGATAGAGAACACAAGCATTGTAATTCATATATCACAGCTAAGACACTGACACTCTACCATAATTGTTCTAGGCTCTAAAACAAGTTTTCAATGACACAAATCAACATTATTTACAGCAATAAAAAAGCTAAGTATATTCTTTTAGTAATTAGTTCTTTTATTTCTCTCCTAACTAAACCTTTGTACTAGATAACCCTGAATCTTTCCTCTCTATCCCACAACTAGTCTCTAGCCTAAACCCACCTCCTAAAATCACTCAACCAACTTCTCAACCAAATATACCCTTACCTAAGATAAATATGATAGTAACCATTGATGGTCACTTAACCACTGATGGTCTGCCCCTGACCATCCACTATCACCTAACCACTGATGCTTCACCCAACCAGCAATGGTCATTATGTGACAATTCCAATAACAAGTCAATTCCACCTATCAGACCTTAACCAAACCACACTTTATAACCTTATGCCTAATCATATAACATCACCCTATTATTTGAACCATGTTTGATTCATTTAGCATTAATATCTAATTATTTATTTCTATAATTAGTTGAATTCATCTCTTTCAAGCACTTCTTGTATTTGATTTTAGTATCTTCTATTATTCATGCAAGTAATTTATATTTCATTTTCATAACTTGATTGTTTAAAAGTGTGGATTGATATCATCTAAGGAAGATTGTTCTTATTGGATCTATAGTGTTAGGCAATCTACCCTACCATCTAACTAGTCAACCATTTCTTTAGTACTTTCTTATATGTAGGTCATTCCTCCCCAAACAAAGAGGAGTATCTACAAATATCTAGATCACAGAGTGCAAACCAAATATAGGTTATACTAACCTCACCCTTATTTTAAGTTTTATAACTTTCTTCTTAATAAGTAAATCAAAATTTACGTGAAATAATCAATTTGTTCTGTTGTGTGTTTGTTGTCATCTTTTCTTTGTGTATGTTGTGTGTGTATTTTAGTTGTTTATTTCAGTTATTTTTTGTGTGTTTTTTCCATCATTCCCATATTTTTTCTCTCAATTCTCCCCTCATGAGATTATTTCCTTACCCCAAAGATTCAAAAAAATAACTAGGTTCATAGAAAGTGATGAATGCTTTAAAGGTTGATTGAACAGTGAAAACTAGTCCCAAAATTAGGAAACAAAAGGTGAACCTCTAGTATTGAACACAATGATGAGAAAATCATCCCTTTAAGAAACATTGATAAAATTAGAATCCACTAATTCAACATTGAACAAGTAAATTTAAAAAAACTCTACTCTAGCCAAGGCCATCACAAGCACTTAAAAATAAAATATTAGGGATATTATGAATAACTGAATAATTAAAAGGTCATATAAATATTGGAAGCCTACTGAGGCTAAAATAAACCTTGGATACATTGGTCTCCAACCCTCATATATCAAGTATCAAATATAAAATCAAAGGAAGTTTAAATTTCAAAAATATTTGTTAAGTTTCTTCTTTAGAAAGGGTGATTTCAGTAATCTCCATTACAGGTTTTTCAGCCTAATTGGAAATAGATCAAGGATAAAAGTGATACCAAAAGTATCTATGCTAGGGATATAAATGCCTAGATGGAATTAGAGTAATTATTGATCCCTCCCCCCTCAGCCAAAATTATGTGAAATGCATAGCCCTTAGGAAATCTTTCAATAGCCCAGATGAACCTGAACTCGTTGGAGAAATCCATCAAATAAATTAAATTCATCACTAATGCATAAATTGGCCTTGGAAAGAGTTTCATCCTAATATGTTAATTGTTAAAATGGACTTGATCACTTTTCATACTTAATATGCATCAGACAGAGTTCAACTTGCTTACCTCTATGTTCAATATTAGATTATCGTAGTTTGGATTCTAACTATTGGAGTAATGTTTTCCTCATAAAGTCACCATTTTTTATCACAAACTATGACCCCATTCTTTGAAAAAAATTGTACCCTTCTTAAAATTATAAAATTAAGGCTTCCTAGAATTTCAATCCCTTTCACATCAGCATTAGACATTCTACATTTCTGAAATCCTATTTTACCTTGGTTTATCGATCATTTAACTAAGTTGGTAATGAAGATTTGGTCTCCATTAGAAATCCCTAAAATTTTATGAGGTTTAATCATATTTGAGTCCTTAATAAATTCTATAAAAAGGGCATAAGAGTTTTCATACTTATAAATATTTTATTATGCTAACTATGTTTTCTATAGGTTTAGACTCGTGTTTATTTTTCTTAGAGTTAGTCTCCCAGAGTCCTAATCAACTCTTATTGAATATTTTTTTGTAGGTAGGTGGACCTTTAATTATTTATGTGGAATTATTTTAACTTAGTCATTTTTGAAAAATCTTGAAAAATGTGGAAGTGCCACATGGCCTAGCTATATGATTTATCAGTATCCTAGACTTGTCAAAGATGTTAGATACAAAGAGAGCCTGACCAAATGAAGAAGTGCCATGTGGATCTTGTAAGAGTTATTAGTCTCCTATACCTATTAGAGATGTATAATTTAGATATATCTCAACTAAATGAAGAAATGACATGTAAATCCTATTACATTTATCAATCTCCCAGAACTATTAGGTATGCTAGAGCTCAAAAGAGCCCAACCAAATGAAAAATCACCATGTGGCCTAGATTTTAGAGTTATTAGTCTCTCATACCTATTAGATATGTTAGAGAATGGGAGAGCTTAACCAAACTTAGAAGCACCATAGGGATCCTATCAGAGCTATCAATCTCCCAAAAAATTTAGAGATGTCAAAGCCTAGGAGAGTTTAACCAAATGAAAAGCACCATGTGGATCTTATTAGAGCTATTAGTCTCCCACACTTGTTAGAGATGTTAGAGCTAAGGAGAGCCTAACATACCATATCATGCCATGTGTCACTTCCATACAAACTATTAGAAAAGGCTTAGGATCCCTAAGATGGTTATAAAGAAGTATAATTAGATTCAAAGACAAATCAAAAGATGACACATCTCACTTTGATGCTCCAAGTGGCCGAGTCTAGCTCTCAAGGAGGTAAAGTGCAATGCCTAACCACACTTAGGTGGTACTAGCCACAAGCAAAACCAACAAAAGATAGACACTTGGCACAAGCTAAAGAAAATTAAGATGTCATGAAGATAAAGTATTCATTTGCCTACCACATCCTATGCATTAACTAAATAGGGATTGGGGTCCCAATTAGATGGTTTGATACATCTCATCACAGTAATCAATCTAGTAGGTGGCACAATTTTTAATTTCCTAGGTTAATTCTATATCAAAAAATGAATAGGTGGATCTTGCCACCAACTCAAATTTAAATTCATGTTAGGTGAGACATCAAATTCCATCAATGTAAGAGATATGTGTGTGTCCTTATAAGTGCCTCAAGGTAAGATAATTTACCTTTATTCACTATGAATTACCTAGATTTTACCTCCTCACTTTCAACTCATTCCCATGCCCTTCATGCCTTCACTACTCAAGAGTTAACTACTATCAATATTTCCCCCCTTTTCTACCATGATTGCTTCATAATCTAACCCCAAGGCTGAGCCTTAATATAGAGACAAATTTACCTAAGAACTTAACCCATTTCAAGCATTATAATGAAATATTAAAAGTGATTGAATTTATCCTTAAATTAACCTCCACTGATGACAAAGATGAAGTTGAGTTCCAAGATGACCTCAGGGCATATGGAATATGTGGGTTGTATAAAGTTGTATCCAAACTAGAGATTCTCCCTTGCATTGACCTCTTTGGTAATATGCTCCTAAAATACAAGTAATCACATGATGATGATAATGATTTTATGTCCTCTATAGTTTTTGGACACAAAATTACAAACATCTTGGGAGCTACTTTCAAGGAATACTACAATCTCATAAAGTTCACAATCACTAGATTTGTCAAGTTTTTTAGGATTGGATAGAGAACCCATGATGCTAAGTGGGTTAAAAAATAATACATTGATTCTTCTATGGTCTGCACCTTCAAAGAGGATATCTTACTAATTATGATCCTACATGATATTATTTAAGGCAAGTGACTTATTGCATGTCAATATCCTCTAGGTGACTTACTTACCATCATCCTCAAGGCCAAGATATCATGGACCTGGAGAGCATCATCAAATTGAAATTGGTGCATCATGTCATGGAGGCTTAGAATGATGATAATTTATAGATTATGAGTTATCTTATGGATGTTTTATATGGTACTATCACATTCAATACCTCTACTTTTCCAACTTTGACTCCCAGGGGCACATTAGTGTATGTGGTGTTCTATAAACTATATGGCCACCATTAATGAAATCACATCTAGGAAAATTATGAGTCTTTATAAAAAGTGTTTTATATGGCTATAAATGAGGTGGCCATGCCTTTAATCTCCAATAAAATCAATAAATATACCACCCCTATCAATGACTATTAGTAGTATAGGGATGGCACCATCATCAAGGTGAAAGGTATTCGTATGGCCCCTCTCTACTTACCCTACCAAGTTCTATACTAGTTGGCCAAATAGGATATTACCTAACAACTGATAGAGGGTGCCTTTTTCCACTACCTCAATCTCCAATAGAAGGCCTATCAAATTTTACCTATCACCATTATCCACCACATATACAAAGTTCTACCTCTATTGAAAAAAATTATGGTAGGCATTAACTCTTATGCCCTGGGTAGGGAAAAGCATAGAGAATAGGAATCACATAGAGTCTTTATGGCCCATGTGGTAAAATATTAGTATCAGATCAATATCAATTATGGCTATGAGCCAAATAATGAGGATGAAATCCACCTCAACCTAGTAGATGATAGAGAGGTGTTGGCTAGAATCAAGGCTAAGAGGAAGAAGAAGAATCAAGCATAGAGAAACCATCCATTCAAAATAGCCTTATAAAAGTACCCATAATTTCAAGGGAGATCCTCTAAGGGATCCTAGCTCCCTCTTCTCTGAGTCTCATCTCTCTGGGTCTTTGCTTTGCCTCCACCACATCTTGTAGTTTATCTAGCTCAACCACAGGTAGTAAAAGTGCTACTATTTAACATCAACATCAACCTAGAGTTGATTTAAAAACATGACCATTAATATTTTTTGTATATCCCTCCTCCACCTTCCATCATTCCTCAATAACCTAGTGAAACACCCTTGAGTTTCCCTTTCCTTACCAAGCCCACTTAGGTGGTGCCTCCCCTTTTTCCCAATCTAACTCCCCCATAATTCATGTAGGTACATATGTCTCTAACCATGTATAGCATTCTCACATCCTAATTTCCATTTAACCAACCCATTCCACTAGTAGGGATCCTTTTGGCTCACCTCATAGTTTTAGGATCTTCAACTACCTAGCCTTCAATACCTCCATTGGTCCTTCCAAAATTTTAACTACCTATTGGTGCTCCCACTTTGATAGCTTCAATGACACTTCCAATTATGAGTACACCCATGTGAATAATTCCATCAGTTCCTACCACTTTAAAGACACCTACAATCACTCTTTAGTATCCCTAGTTGGCCCTATCCACCACTACCACCATTTTTCTTTCTACTACTACAACATAAGCTGATATAAGGAAAAGGCCCAAGAAGAATCAAAAGGTATCTCCTACTCCTCAGCATCATGTTGTTCCTCATGTTTCTCATAGTCCTCCTTTATCTATTGTCTTAGGTGCTCAAGGATTTGTCTCTAACCAACTAATATCCCATTTCCTTATGAACAATCCTCTCCCTAACACCATGAACCCATGGGTTAATTTGACCCCAATATAGTGTCATGCCCAAATGTTCCCATGGAATTCTCCATTTGTTCTTCCCCCTTTTATCCCCATGCTACCACCTCATCTATTTCTCTCTTCCTTCCTTTCCTCTAATTCATATTTTCCTCCTCCTCTCATGCCTCCACCTTCCACCTCTATCTCTACCACCCCACCTACACCCACTCCTACCCTAGGTATTGCCATAGGATCTTATAAATCCAATATGATTTAATAGTGTGATCTATAAATTTAGTCAGAGTTTAACAATAATTAGGAAAACATGAGGAGGATCCTCACTTATATATTTACTCAAGGAGGAGACCCAGTGGTTTGGAAGATGAAGCATGACCTCTTCTCTCTCACAAAATTGATAACATCTAATAGAGAACATAGGGTTGTTGAGGATCCAATCTATGTGATCTGGGTGACTCATGACATGTCTAAAAATATTATGGAGGACATGAAGGATTAGGTTTAATTTATCAATCCATAGGTGAAGAATACCTTCCCTAATAAACTGATGGGCCATATCAAAGAGGCCCTCTTAAAACTCTTCACAACTTTAGAGGAATTAGTTAGGACCTTGACTATGAGTAAGGAGCACCTCTAATGAGCCCAAGTATATTTGAGAAGATCACCTGTATGTATAGTAAGTGTAAAAATCTTGATGTGGTTATTAATAAAGGCATGTTATTAGATTTAAATCTCATTCCTCTCTAACCTCAACTTATACTAGACCTATGCCAAAAGCATGGGAACATCAATTGAGGAATACTTCTTAGTGACATAGATGATTTTGGAACCTCTAAAAGAAGGCAAGGAAAAGATGTTAACCTAATTCAAGGAATTTAACACTCTATTTTATTCCATCCAAATGGCATAGTACTAGATAGAGGTGAGTTTCATGTCCACTTGGGCCACTTTGAGTAGGTCATGAGGAGGAGAGTCACTAAGGCCAATATGGCTAGGGCCAAGGTGATTTTGAAACTCTCAACCCAATCCAAAGGTAGTATCAACCAGGTGTCATAATTTAAAGTTTCCCTTAAGGCCCCACTCTAAGTGCATCAAACACTTATGACCTAGTTATTAGGTACTCTTTTGTGAGCCTCCCATGAACTTGGCCAAGCTAGATAAGGAGTTTGATCTAGTGAAACCTATGTTGGCCACCAAGGATGCATAACCTAAGTAGTTGGGAGATGGTTATGCTTTAGTTGATTAGTGCATCGACTAAGTGGGCCCCCAAACATATTTTGTGAGAAATTAAGAATATTCTATTTGTTTTTAATCTTTATAGTTGTAACAACTCTAAGAGGCCATCATTCCCAAGGATGAGAATCATGTGATACTTGGAGGTGAGCCCCATATTCTATATATTGTAAACTGAAATCCCTTGTAATGGTCAATATTTCATATGTAAAGAAGTTTATTAAAATTGAATGAAAATTTCATGTTTTCCATTAGAATAGGTCTTGTTTATGAATGAATATTGTCCATCATTTTTAGCTTTAAAGTAATATTGATGGTAAATAATTAATGGTGTGTTTGTTGATTAATAATGAATGTATTATCTAAAATGCGATTTACTATTTCAACTCATTTATGAATTCTTCTCATTATCTTGGTAAAACCTATAATCTATGTATTTAAAGTTATATATTACATTTGAAGACCCTGTGTGTAATTTAATACAAGCCCTTTCCTATGTTTATATTTAGTGGTAAATTCTTGAATTAAGCATTTCCTTTTGTTGCATTTAGAATCTTCCCCATGTGATTATGAGTTTGAGACCTTGATGAAACTTGACACATAGTGGTATAATTGTGGCTAGGCACATAGCTAAATTTTTGAAGCATTAGTACCCTTTGGATTTTGGAAGCATCCTTTTCTACCTTACCTTGCTTCCCTTTTGTGTTTATTATATGAATCTAAACAAGTTCATCCCCTTCATTTAGAAATTGGTAAAGTGAAACCCAATGGTGATTTTGATTAAAATTGATTCAAGGTAAGGGTTGTAATCACTATCTCAATCTAGTATCAAGCCCCTAGTGGTAACACTACATCTCTCAAAGACTTATTTCAAGCAGGCTACATCATGGAGCCTGATATCTATAACCATGCCCTAGATTGAACTAGCTTCAATTCTAAAATGGAGGAAGAAATTCCCTCGTTATCTCAAAGTTAATCTTGAACATTTAATCTCATAAGTGTTATAGGATATGATTTTGGACCAAATAACACCTACAAAGTGTCATGTGCCCAAATGTCATCCAAATTTTCAAAAGAAACATATCTTAAAGCTTAGCATAAGTGATTTAATGAAACATATTTTTAAAATGGATTGGTATATATACAAGATCAACCCTCATTCATTCCTCACCTAGAAAACACATGGAAATCACATACAACTCACAAGGAAATATACCAAGAAACACTCAATCATGCATTCAAGTGAGAAAACCTACCCTATTCATCCCTATTTCCATATCAGTCATAGGATTAGTACTTATATAAGTTAAATCATACAACGAGTATCCCATGAGCCATATTTTCCAAGTTACAAGCTAGGTCATTACTTGTATTTTATTATCACACATTGCATCCTTGTGCACTCACAAGCCAACACATAGGGGATAAATACATAAGTGTTAGGCCCTATTCAAAGTATTGGCTATATATGCAACAACCATTAACAAAGGGGTCCTTGGGGCAACTTGACTTGTGAACCCACTAACCTATTTTTCCCACATTCACTCCAAGGGTGAAGAGCTAGGGTTTGACCATTTAATAAAGAGTGACATCTTTTGTGATGGATGTAAAGACATCAAAAGAAAGATGATAAAAAACCCAAAAGGCTTTAGTTGGTCACATCTAGATCTAGTCAGTATTCTATATAAGACATTTGTGGTAGGGTTAGTCACCTGCATTGAAACAACAATCTAGATCCAATACAAAGATTTGAGGCAACAAAAAGAATATTTATAGAATTTGAAGATTTTTCTAAGATCAAATTCTATTCCACTCCCAGCCTGTTTTAGATCAAACCTAAATGCACGTAATAATGCAAATAAGTATCATCTATTTATAATTAATTACACTATCTATCAATATTATACTTTACTATTTTTAACAATCTCAATCATATAAATTAATAATAATATTTATCTAAGTTTTCTATTAATTACCCTGATCATTAGGTTAGTTCACCACCCTTATGTAAAAGTTAATTTAATCCCCTTAACCTTACATACCTCATTTAACTAAAATTAGGATTAAAATATTTATACTTGAATCATGTCCATATCATCACATCAATAATAATAATAAATAAATAAATAAAAATAAAAAAATCATTCATCCAATCGTGAAAACCAATTTTTTCATGCCTTAAAAAAGCATGATGATGAAAAATGATCTTTGACATCACTTGTGGATTACATTGTTGATAAGTATCTCATATGCTTGGAGGCAAATATCCTTCCTTTATCCATTCTATCATCCTTCTCCATATGCACATGATTATCCTATGCTATCATTTCCATCACCTTCATCCACATTTCCTAGCTTTGGCCTTGGTCAAGTTGTGCACTAAAACTATGCTTGGGAAACACTCAACATGGTTGTATGCCTTCACAATAATGTCAATCGAATCAAAATCCTATATAGTTACAATCTAACTAATCAAGAAACATATAATTGGAACATAACAAGAGGACATATAAATTAGTTAAAGGATGTGACCCTTGAAGAATCTATATTGATATTGATCTCCACCTATCCCTCATCCCATCTTCTATCCTATCCACTATCCCCATATTTACTAATCAATCCTATTTTATATAGTACCTGGAATGGATTTTCCTTTTCCAAGTCCATTTGTACATATTGTAAATACTATAAAAGTTTAAAAAATCTCAAAGTAACCCCTCCTCATTTTATTACATTTCCTAATCTAAAAACTCATATCCTTGTCTACATCCATGTGATTTTCCAACATTTCATTATGACTATCGTAAGACATGTATCATTGCTTGGAGGTATAAAAATACAAGGCAAATTGAATCATGATTTGTTCACACATCACAAGGATTTTCAACAAGACAAGTGATAAAATACCAATCACAAATCCATCATATAATTCCATGTACATACTTGTGTGTTCATTTTGACATCTATAGTTTTATAATTTTCATGTATATATCTTTGTTTGTTATCTAAGTGTCATTGTTAAGATCTTAGTGATTGTCTTTTATCAAATATTTTTATCTTTGTCTATTTTTTAGTTAACTATGTATCTTTTTAAATATCATTATTATCAGGTCATTATTATTTGTATTTTTATCTTATTTGATGTTCAAGGAATAACATAAAGCAAATATGTCATATTGATTCTTCATAGCAATGGTGCATTATGCTATGTGCTAATTGTAAATCTTTTTTGTAATCTTTATCATTTGCATCATTCTAACATGCATTAAAGTAATAAGTCATCATGGTTATTATCATGGTGAAAACTACATAGTGTTATATTAAACATGTTTCATAAACATGTCTCACTATAATACATCTAGATAATCATCTAATCACTTCTAAACACATTAAAAAATCATCATGTACAATCTATATCATCTATCTAACATTATGCTTAAAAAACACTATAAAATAAAATACAACCATCATACTCTTCTAAATCACATCATCATATCCCATGCCATCTATATAATCATCTCACATATCCAGAATTAACATCCTTAATCATCACATATAACCAATCATCATAATAATCACACTAATCTAACCAACCAAATCTAACATCATATCATCACAATATCTAATTATGTTGACATGAAAATTTAAGAGGCATGAGCATCCTCATAATCATGTGAACATCATCATGATCATCTAACATCATCTAACACCATATTATTCATATAATAAACATCACATTAATAATCATTATCCATAAACATCATGAGACACATAGACAATAAGCCATAATCGAATCAAATCGTGTGTGTGTATGTGTGTAGCAATACTATTATTGATATCCTTAAGTTTGTGCTAGATATTAAATTAATAAAATATTTGAATTTAGATTCAAAATAAAGTATTAGGAAACTACAAGACATTATTGGTATAACATTGAATATGGTTAAAATGTTACTATTTGAAATACGTAACAAAATATAATTTAAACTCTCTCTCTCTCTCTCTCTCTCTCTCTCTCTCTCTCTCTCTCTCTCTCTCTCTCTCTCTCTCTCTCTCTCTCTCTCTCTCTCTCTCTCTCTACACACACACACACACATACATGTACATATATGTATGTATATTTGTGTGTGTGTGTTATTTTCCATTAGTATATCAAAAATAATATATATACAAGGCATAATGGTCATATATACATCAAAATCATATATACAAAATCCAAAGGCTCATGACTAACTCTGGTTCTCTAGGGGTGGATCTCTCCTAGGAAGAGTTTGTATAGATATGGTTGATGTTTGGGTGCATGAGTAACCCCCAGTACATTGAATATCTACATAATTGGTTTCCCTATGACTATACATAACTACCTATTCATATAAATCTATGTAATATTGAGCCTCTCTGGTGATTCTCATCATCGTGTCTCCCACCTAAGCCATAACTTATGCTACCAATACATCTAGATCACTATCTCATTCAACTTGTAATGTTTGTGCCTTTCCATCTCTCATGGCTAGTGTTTTTGTCAATTGGGTAGCTTCTCCATCTCTAGATGCCAATGTTATATCCAACTGTATTACCTTTCCATCACTAGTATCCAATGTTGTTGTCAACTATGTCACCTCTCCATCACTATTAGCCAGTGTTGTCATCAACCAAGTAACTATTACAGTCAAAAATGAAATTTTACTATCCCTCTCTACTAGCTCTATAGACCTATTTAGATGAAAAGGCCCAACCTCATCAACTATATATCTACTTATCTCAACCATTGTCACTAACATATCTACGCATAAATGATATTGAATAGTCACTTTAGCTATAGTCACCATCACTAGTCCTAGTCTAACAAGTGAATTTTATATTAAAATTAATACTTTACATATTACTTCATCCTACCATATATCACCATCCCCATACCCATACCTTATTCCCCCCCCATGACCCTCCTTCTAATAATCCTTTATCTCCATCAATGCACATACACCTAAATCATTGCCTTCATCCTCTCCACTAAGGTATGAGCTAGTACTACTAGTCATGTTAATCATAATGAGCATGTCTTTGACCATTATGCATAATAATTATATGTCACACTTTCATCTTATATCACTATATGATAGTCCCACTACATAAAAATCAATCATAACAATTACTACATCAACCACATGGCCCCATTAACTCTGCTCCCTCATCATCTTAGAAAAATATGTGTCCCCTATGGAATGGCCTATTTTTTACCAAAATTTATACAATATATCAGGTTGTTATCTCTCAATTATCATATAATTTTTCCTAATAATATAAAACTTAGTCAACATATAATCCATGAAATATGCATCCTTCACTAATTAGAATTACACTTGTCTATAAGGCATCCATGTCATGACATTAGGAGTCAAATCATCTAAAACATGTATGTAATAACTTAAAACACCTAAATGACCTCACTAAGAACTAATAATGATCTCCCATGTGTATACTATTTGATCATATGAGCCTCTATGTTATTATATAAACACAAGTCTATTAATAGGTAAGTACTCCCATGACCAGATCTGTAGTAGGGTAGACACACTAATACTCTATCTAGTTTGATATGTAGCTAAATGAATATCTCTATATAGTTGGTCCATTAAAAAAAGGCCCAAAGTAAATAGAATCTCATACTCCATTATATTTTATACCATGTTCTCAATCCCAATCTAAAAAAGTGACCACTCTTGTTAGGTAATAAGATGCCACTAACAATCACCGTTAAAGTAATGGGCAATATGTCTATGCTCTCATCATGTAGACACTCATCTAAGTCAACATGTGATTGATATAATCTAATCATGATATGACTTGACATCTTATATATAATCACCATCCTATGTGTAGACATCCAATATAATATTTGGCCTTAAATATGAATCCTCAGAATATGTCAAATGTCCTCCAAGGTCACTATCTTCTCACTTATGGGTAAATGGAAAGTAATCATATCCAAGTGCCACCTCCTCAAATGTGAAATTAGTAATGTTTTATCTACCCATATCATTGTAATTTTGTCAACATAATACATACCCACCAACTCTAACACTCTAAATTCCTCTGTCGTTAGCTCATTTCCTCTCCATCACCTCAAAATGGCATTCTTGAGAGGTAATAACCAATAAGCTCTCTTGCATCCAAAAATGTTAATCATACTTAGATAATCATCTCATCCAATCCTAGTAAGGCCAAGTATCATCCTAAATAATGTCATTTTCTCATCATACCAATCTAATTCACCATCTCTTATTCATTTCCCCTAGATAAACTTTTACATCAAAGACTCTACCTAGGGAACAAAACCACCATTGTTGATCACAAAGCCAATGGAAGATTAATGATGGATTTGAAATTCACTCTAATCAATGAAACTTCTACCTTAACATGTGAAATCACCACAAAATTACATAAATCCCCTAATCATTAGTGGTGACTTTGATCTAGATGCTTTTACAAAGCTACTAAGAATTTTTTGTGAAGCCACTATTTATGACTTCAAAGCCACTAGGCAATTTTCAAGGCTAATATGAGATGCAAAGCTGCTAAAATCCTTAAAATTATAAAAATTTATATGATATTAGTGAAAATCCACACTAACTTGAGAAAATTAGCTATTTACATTGGTGAAATCACTACAATAAATGTTTTCTTCATAGCAGCTTTGTTCTTCATGGAATTTCACCCCTAATTAATGTTAATAAATGACAAAATTTGTAAAAATTAAATTACTCATCAGATCACCAAAATATCATACTATTTGGTGCTCCTAGACTTGTTCTCCTTGGTGGAAGTGGTGTGGCACATGATCCATCTCTGTTAGATAAGTTATCATAAACCATAGATCAAAATTGACAGGGGGTAAGATGAAAATAAAATGAGTTTTACCATACCAAACTATTATTTAAACCTTACATTTTAACATTTTTAACCACCATAGGACCTATTTTTGACTTTTATCACTATTTTCATCCTATTATTTCCCATCATCACTATTTTGATCATGATTCAAATCAAATCACGTATATATTTAAATTCAATTCTCAAATCCATCATCTCAAGACATCTAATCACTATTATGGCTAACCATTATTCCTAACATCTCCTACAATCATATTGATTAGCCTCTTAAAGGAATCCATAAATCATTATCATCATCATATTGATATATATCATTTCATATCTCCCTCTAGGGAGAAATACATTGGCCTGAGGTTAATACAAATTATGTAGGTAGTTTTCTATCACATGGCATGGTTGAGGTCAACTCAACTGCCATCACACAATTTTGTGTTCATTCTCATCCTATAAAATCCTTTATCAGCCTAATACATCATAATTAATCCATGAAAATTATATAGTCCTTAAGATACAATTAATAAATAATCCAATAAATCATCTAATCCAAGCTCTTAGCCCTTCATAACATGTTTCCTTGCCTGAGATACATCTAAGTTTGTAACTTCACTCATCATCCAAAGTTCATAGTTCCCTCCCTCGACTAAGATATGTACAAGACCATAAATTTATAATATTGATCCTTCACATACATCATTTCTTGGGAAAATCAATCATCCAAATAATCATTTTGGGATATCTCATTCTCACTCAATCATCAACTAATCAATTCATTAATCAATCGATCACTCAATTTATGATTCAATCCAAGCTCATAGCTCTCCTTGGCAAGCATCCTTATAATGGATATGTCCAAAGTTCATATCTCCACTCATCATATAAATTATATGACTTCCCCCTGTTATATGTCATTTACTGGGTAATATCTAGGGTTGTAACTTCATCCATCTTGCTTCCTCACATGTGTCTTTGTTAGGGGCATCATCAATCTAAATCCCAATTAAGTATCTCATCAATTACAAACATTATCTCACATCAACCAAATACATCATTTCAAATCATATCCAAAAATGTATTGCATTTATCACCTCCATCCTAACCCATTATTTATTTTATCCATGCATCTCACCCCTTTATTTTATCAAGTGGTCACCAGTATCATTCTTCCCGCATGATACCTTGATGGGACATCACCCATTCTAAATAAATTACAACTCATGTTACCTTTTTCATCTTTAAAAATCTATTACTCCATTCAATCATAATGCCCTTTCAAAGAGGGGGAAAATGTATACATTTAAATTTTACCACTCCATCACTTACTACTAATTTCATCCTCATCCCATACTAATTCTCCCCTTAAGATTTTCCTCTACTAGCTCAGTCGTATTCTTATCATATTACCCCTATATTCAATAAATCTTTTCATTATCACCCTCTAACATCTTATTTAACCACTAATAAAATCTTCATGATTCTTAAGGAATTTAAAATTTCTCACCACCTACCCTCACTAACATTCTTATAAATCAAATCACTGATGTAAATATAATCTTCATTTATAAGTCAAACCTACATCTATAATCCCCTAACACATTTTTAGAATCCTCTAATCCTCCTTGATCCCCTCACCAACTTATCTTGAATCCTCTAAGGAATTTTTAATTCCATAATCTAACTACCCAATATTCTCCTCAATTCATAGCCATTTATTTCCATCTCACATGGATAAATCCTAACCCTCCATTTCATCCATCAAAATCTATAAATTGGGAAGTTACATCCCCATGTAAAATTATTTTTTTAGGAACTATTGAATCTTTGAGTTTTTGCAACATCATAGTGATGTCTAAATCTTGAGCAATCCATAGAAATAAAACAACCAAGCATCAACAATCCATCAAACATTTGGGAAAAATCTTCTCCAATAAGGAAGATACCATTCAAAATCAAATCAAGGCATAATTAATTTTGTTTTTTATATCTTTGATTACTCTTTTCCTTATCCCAATCTAAGGTTTTATAATTATAATTTGGAGTAGGGATTTTGAATGTGCATTTCATTATTCCTAGCATAATGCTCTAAATTATTATTTCATTACACTACCATCCTCAAACAAATTAGAGTTGGGTAACTAAAGTTTACGTGGGGTTTAATGTGTATATTTTTATGTTGGAACTTTACTTATAAACTAGTTCAACTTTAATAATGGCATAGTGGTAAAAATAACTATAGTGAGTCAAATACAAGCATAGTTGATGGATCTCAAATACAATGAAGGATAAATATATAATATGAACATGATATATGATTTTGAGCCCATTAATACCTTTATCCTATAACAAAACCTTATGTAAACATATTCTAGATCTCTAGTAAATGTAATCTTCAACATCTTTATTGAATTTGATAAGTCTTCATCAATTTGATAATTTGGTGTAAAATGTATCAATGGCCCTAATATAATTTAAACTAGTTTTATTATTATGCAAGTAATTTACAAAACTCTTTGTATATAGTTTAATTAATTTATTGTAAATAGAAAATACTTTAGAAAAAGGAGATTTGGGTTTTTTAATTTTTCCTTGAAAAGCTTTGTGAATGAAATTTTGATGACTTAAACTGTTAGCCTTGTCTCAAAATTATAGATATTGTAAATACATATTATTCAAGTTGCTATTATAGAAATTTCATAATGATATGACTTTGGTAACTTTTTGAGGAACTCTAATTGGAATTTATTTTTAAAAAATATTGATGATACACCTCATTTTTCTTAGTGTTGAAATTCAATAACTATGGTGATGCTTTTCCTTTACTTGACAAATTTACATTGATATCACTATGTAAACCCCTTGTATATTGTGTCAAACCTTGGCATGTGTGTTTATTATGTAATGAAATTATCATATTCATATGTTTACCTCATTGTTTTGAATAATAGGGTATGCTTTATTCTATTTTTATTGTTTTGTACCATTAAATGAGTAGTATAAACTTGTAAGGTCTATTATTATCATGTGTTGAGCCCTGAATCTAGGAAATTTTGAATATAGTAATAAAGAGTTAGTTAATTAGTTAGATGTTGAATGGATAATTCCCTATTAGAATGACATAGTAATTTTTGGATAAATATTTTAACCAAATAGTACTTAGGTGTAAAGAATGAAAGGAATGCATACTATTTGTTGTAATTGGATTGAAATCCTAAAACACCAATCATATGGATTATATACTATCATTGTTTTGAAAATAGAACCTATAGATATGAATAACTTCTACCTTTGATATGAACTTACATTATATCTGAAAGTAGTCCTCATCACTGGAATGCTTAGTATAGTATGTGCAAACTAAATTGTAAACTTGGAACTAAAAGGATTTTAAATGGATGGTATGTTCTACTTGTAATATAGTTAATCTATGAATGATAAACTCATAGGATTATATGGATTTTAGTACATTCATGAAAACCTTATAAATTAATATTATCAAATATTTTTTCTATTATAGAGTAATTTGTAAAACTAATACTTTTTATCAGTTAAGTCATACATTCATGAATAGTATTTAGTGTTGAATAAAAACTAGAGTTTTGAGTTATTAACTCCTTTATTTATTGGAATCATTTATTTTATTGTATATTACATAAATAAAACTTATATAGTGAGATATGGTATTTTTGGGAATCCTTTCAACTACATGTTTAAATTCAAAAGCCCTATTATGGACATTAAGAACCCTTGCTTGTGATTTATTGAAAATAATCATCTACTAAGGGGTTATAACATCTTATGTAAGTGGTATGGGACATTTATGCATTATGTTATCACTCATGTACTATTCAAATATTGTATTCATGCTAAGTTAGGATTCGTTTGGAGATAATTCATTGCATAAAATTTATATGAGTCTGTGAAATGATTGGATAAATTGAGAAATGTGTAATGATCATTGGGATATGAAAATTTTAGATACGGAATGGATATTTTAGTATAGTTTCAAAATAAATATATTATTTAGTGTTAGGGTTTTTTTTAAGGTTCACCAAGATCTATCCAATGTCTATGATTTACCATACATGCTCTAGTACTAGGGGTGGGGATGCATTTAGGGGTTCACCTATTATGTTCACTAAGTCATATGGCCATATATATATATATATATATATATATAATTTTATATCATCTTAGTTCCAATTCATTGTCATGTATTGCATTATCATAGATTAACTACATGTTATTTCAATGACTTGTATAAATACACATGGATTCTTTCTCTACCATATTAGATTTTCTATTTACCTTCCTTGTGAAGGGTAGGGATACTCCTAGATTTATGGAGGTTTGTGGAGGATCTGTTAGGCTCTGTGTTTGAATGGAAATTTCTTCAATGAGACTCTCCCTCTTATGTTCTAGCTCTTCAACTTTAGCATGATCTCCTATTGGATCTCAATGTTCACACACTAAGATAATTCTTATTTATATTATATTCATATCAATATGACATATGAATGTAATTATATTTATAAACTAACATTGAAATAATATTGTAATAAATGAAAAAAATGTAAATATCAAAAGATTGTACCTTTACATTTATGGAAAAAAAATATGGATCAGTTGATTGTTTAACCCTTTTTTGATTTGGATGCTCTTAGGTAGATAGGGTTAATAATATAGAAATAATAGGGCACAAGGGTGAATATCATATCTACAATAGGCCAATTAAATTCTAAAATCATATGTACTATATAATAAATTCATTAAATTGAGATAAGATATAAATGGAAAGTATAATTATACTAGATATATAAATGACATAAAATAAGGTACTTAGCTTATTATGATTCTAATGAAGATCTAGATCTAAAATAGGCTAAAAGTTAGTGGGAAGATAATTATAGAACAACTATCAAATTCTAGATCTGGTGTCTCAAGCTCTATGTATAGTTATGTCAACTTGGGATAGTTTCATCAATATTACTATCTAGGTTTGACATTAGTGTCTTATATAAAATATTAGCTAAAATAAGATAAAACCACATAGATGCTTCTAATTTGGCTTCACCTTCATTTCAGTGCATTCATATCTAGGTCATGGACTATCATTTATTATGAAATGGCACACCCTACCTTTCCATCTTTAATGTGACCTTGGGGAAACATGGGTTAGTGGGAACATGGTGTCAAGATGACCCAAAATGAACCCACTCTAAAAGGGTACTACCTATATAGATAATACTCTAGAATAAGGCCTTAGACTCATATAGTTCTCCCTTACATGGTAGCTTGTGTGTGAATCATGCAATGTGTGTAAAGTAAGTACAATAGTGACCTAGCTTGTAACTTAGAAAATAAGAACTTATGACTACTCCTTTATTACTTAAAACTTGTATATGTGGTATACCTATGACTAGCATGAAAATAAGGAAGATTTTGATTAATTAAATGCTTGATAGAGTTATTTTGATAAGTGCCTTGGTTTCTTTGTTATGATTTCTAGGTGAAGAATTAATGAGGGTTGATATTATATCTATACCAATCCTATCAAGAGATAACTCACATTAAAGCACTTAGGATGACCATTTGGATATGTTTCAATTTTAAAATAGATGACTTTAGGGCACTGGATACTTGAATCAAGATAGTAAAATAATGTTGATGCCACTATTTATCCTAAACATTAGTGTTTAGGGATTAAAAAATAGGTACAAGATTAAAACTTGCATAAGTGTAAGATAAGTACATTTTAAGCTTTCTAGGCAAGATATAATGTCTGAGTCATGAATCTAAGACTAGTCAAACTAAGAGATAGGCCAAGGGGCATAAGATAGAGCACATGTGAGGCTTGTAAAAGTGAGGCATGTGTATAACTAATGGGAATAACCAATGTCTAAGTTTTCCAAGTGTAAAAGACTGAGGTGATATATAATCACAAAATATCATCTACATTTTACCCCCTTTAATTTGGTAATGAAATTACTATTTTAAAGGAAAAGAATAAGTACTTGGGTGTGTGTGCACACCTTATATTTACTTGAGTTGACTTTAAGTTCTTTTTTGTTGGTTGGCCTACAACTAAAATCACGTTATAGTTTAAAATTAGTGCATATAATTGGGTTAAAAGTACTTGAAATAGATTGAAATTGAAAGAATAAGATTTTAGGAGAACACCTATGTGTCGATGTAATTGACTTGCCTATTATCAAATTATTTTACAAAAGATATATTATTTTAAGGATATAAAACCAAGATTAGGATAAATATTGATAAATATTTAAAGTGCATATATCCAAGGAGAGAGAGAGAGGCACATGCCCCCAACTTTGGAGCAAAAGTGAGTTACCACCTAATAGTTGAGATTAGCTTAAATATGTAACCCAATGATACTTATAACCTAGTGAAAGTGGTTGATAAAATAAGATCCAAGTTGAAAACCTAGAAATATTGAGTGATATGATCGCCTCAACCATACCAAAAAGGTGAATCAACTACTATAATAGATTTATTTGATAAAGTCCATAGAATTTCTTGGGGTATTAGTACATGTAATGGTTTTAGAATCTAAAACTAATTTTTTATTTTGTAATATTAAGCACATGTTACATATCATATGCACCTTAGATATGTCTTATGTTTACAATATGTTTTATAATGACACTAATGTATATAATTCTACCATAATTATGAATTTGAATCATATAATTGTGTGATTTGGCCAATTTGGATAATTATATAAGTGTGGATAACATGATTCTAAATCATGTCCCATCTATATGTGGAGAAATCTAAAAATTTATATAAGTACCAATGTGGAGGAGATGTTTCCAAAACATGCCCCCACTATAAACTGGAGATGTTGAATACTAAATAGATGTGGAGAACATGCTTCCAAAGCATGCCCCCATTGAATATAACAACTATGAATGTGTGGAATCCATGTCCATATGACATTCCCACATTTAATCTATAAAATAATATAATTAACAAATATTAAATGAGTGTTGAGATCATGTTTCCAAAACATGCCCCCACTAAATCTAAGAATTGTGAATGTGTATAATACATGTCCATATGTCATGCCCCCACTGAATCTGAAAATGTGAATGTGTGTAGGAAATGCATCCCAAACACACCCCCACTAATATGTCCCCCATTTGAGGTGAGGAAAAAAATAGTACCTAGTATTTATCTCACCTCAAAGGAAGAAGATAACCATATAGATGTATATTCTATGATTGAACCATGTAGCATGTATAAAAATGTGCATAGGTAAATATATCATTGGAGTGAATATAAATAATGTGATCATATATAGGTCTAATATGCATGATAAATATCATGGAAATGTCTGGATAGTAACAATATAATCTCAATAAGAAAATAAGCACACACACAAGAACACTTAAAACCAAGTCAAAAGGCAATGGTCTGAGAAGACTGCAAACAAGGGTCATGTTCAAATGCCACAAAATCAAATGGACATGACTTATTTAAGTGTCCACAAATAAATTAATGACATATTAAAATTTCCATACAATGAGCAAAGACATATTCAAATGTCCAAGAAGGAAGATATAGGCACAAGGGCCACATATAATGAAGCATATTCAAATGCTCAAACAAGCAAGACAAGATACTCAAAGAAGTGTATAAAGGAAAAGCATAAGTAATCAACATAAACATGTTATCTTATACCATGGATTGAAAGTGTTATAAAAAACATCAAGTGTGTAATAAATCAAGTACTATGTGAAATATATAAGCATATATAAGGGATGTGTAAGTACATATGTAAAATCAAACATGGTAGTATGATGTGACCATAGAATGATATAACCTAGAAGTATCAATATTATAGAATATGGATTCCCCCAATGTCTTGGTGACAGGAGTAGAGGGAAACCCAACACCCATAAATATATATAATCATTTATCTTTGCATGCCTGTAGATGTATATGTAGTCGTAAATGATATGTTAGCCATCAACATGGAACTAAAACATAAATGCCTATCCTAAAGTAAATAAGAATTTTCATCATATCCTTTGGGTAGATTTATATTTATATGATCCTATATATGATGAGGGAGAGATATAATATGACACTCTAGCAACCATGGGAGTAATGAAGCAGGAGGCTTAGGTAAACATGCAAACTATCTCCTTCGTCCATTAGATAAAACAAGCCAATTAGGTTGTTTTACAACTATGTTAACTATGGTGGTTATTTCCTTTTTATTATTAAGAGGTTCTTCCTTATAACTTAGTTTAATTTTAAATTTTATACTAGATGTAGATGCATCTGGTGTGTTTTCTATAGACTTGAGCTTATTCAATGAAATAAGCTTCATTTCATGGTCAAGTACAACATGACATAAGTCATCAAAATATTGAAACTTCTTGAAAACAATGGACTCATGTAAACGATCTTGTAAACTTTAATTTAATATTTCTTTCAACTCTTTATTATCCATAGGATTGGTCATTTTGGCTAGCATTGTCTTATATCTTAAGACATATTCATTGATAGGTTTATTAGTTCTTTATTTTATATTTGCAATTTGAGTATAGGAAACATTTTCAATAATATTAATAGAAAAATATGCCAAAATCTAATCTAAAATAGGTTTGAATTATTTCACATATTGGAGAGGTAAATCATAAAACCACCTCAAATCATGGTCCTTGAGGCTCCTTAAAAATAATTTGGTCAAAAATTTATCATTAGAGGCATAGTCAAGGCATGCCACATAAAAGGTTTGAATATGTTGCTCTAGATCACCCATACCATCATGAAAATTGAAATTAGGTGCAACAAAAATAGTTGGAAAAGGGTGAAAAGATATCTCAGGTGAAAGAGTGTTGTGCAACACATCTTACAAATCTATAACATGGGGGATTTTAAAGCTTTTTGTTCAATGTTTGTAACCTTGTCCTCCAAGGTCTTTATGACTTGAAGGAGTGTTTGAATTGTACACCCATTGGTATTTATATTATCCAATTGAGTAGTCATCAAAGGGGATGAAAATATGTTTTAAGTAATAATAGGCATCGACACTGGTATTTGTGTTGAAACAATGGGTAAGTCCATAATAGATGTATCAATAGTAGTTCTAGGGAATAAAGGTTTTAACACATAATATGTGCCCCCATTAGATGTATTGTGTTGTAGTGTGTTTAAGGGGAGGGATGTGTTCACTAAATCTTTTGAATTTTTGGCTTCAAGTATAGTTTTTAACATCTTATCAATATCTTTAAGGTTTTATCGAATGCACTCATGGAACATTACAATTCATGAAATGATCATGGTTTACTTGTTCATTTTCATTTTATCCCTACTTTTCAATATCAAAATCTTCTTCTATGACAACCTTATTATCATTTTTTTCATTGTCAACATTGGTATCATCATGATCCAAGGTATGATATCCCTCATTGGTTTGAGACATCTTGGATGGGTTGAGTAGAATATCAATATGTTCAATAGACACACCTCCCAATATAGGGTTATGCCTAAGTTGAATACAAAATATTATCAATAAGAAATTAAAAATTACAATAATTTGAAACCTTAGCTAGTTTAAAACCATAGGAATCATAAAAATTTACATTCACATAGATTGGGTTCACCAAATATTTATCTCTAATTTAGATTTGGATACTCTTGGGTAGATAGGGTTAAGAATATAAAAATATTAGAGCACAAGGGTGAATATCAAATTTAAAATAAGATAATTAAATGCTAAACTTAGATGTACCATATACTAAATTTATTAAATTGAAATAAGCTATAAATGGAAAGTATAATTATGATAGATATAGAAATGACATAAAATAAGGTACTTAGTTTTTTTTAATGTTAATGTAGATTTAGATCTAAAATAAGTTAAAAATAGGTGGGAATATAGTTCTAAAACATTTTTTAGATTCTAGATCTGGTGCCTCTAGCTCTCTGGATAGTTATGTTAGCCTAGGATGGTTGCATTGATGCTACTATCTAGATTTGATGTTAGTGTCTTTAATGAACTATCAGTTAAAACATGATAGGACAACTTAGTTTCTTCAGGTTTTGGCTTCACCATCACTCTGGTTTATTTATATTTGGGTTATGGATTATCACTCCTTGTGAAATGGTAAAATCTTAGCTTTCCATCTTAAATGTGACCTTGGCAAAACATGGGTTAGTAGGCACATAGTGTTGAGCTAACCCAAAATGACCCCATTATCAAAGGGCACTACTTACATAGATAATACTCTAGAAGAGGGCCTCATACTCATGTATTTTTTCCCTACATGTTGGCTTGTGTGTGAATCATATAATGTGTGTAAAGTAAGTACAAAAGTGACCTAGCTTGTAACTTAGAAAATAAGAACTTATGATTGATCCTTTAATATTGCAGACCTATAGATGTGTTAACATATGACTAGTGTGGAAATAGGGAATCTTTTGATCAATTGAATGCTTGATAAAGTGATTTTGATAAGTGCATTGGTTTTTTTATCTAATTTCTAGGTGAAGAATGAATGATGATTGATATTATATTTATACTAATCCTATTTGGAGATAACTCACATTAAAGCACTTAGGTTGACCATCTAGATAGGTTTCATTAAAAAATTGGATGACTTTAGGGCACTTGAAACTTATGTCAGGAAAGGACAATAATTTTAATGCTACTATCTATCCTAGACATTAGTGTCTATGGAGTATCAAAATAGGTACAAGATCAAAACTTGCAAAGGTGTAATATAAGTACATTTTAAGCATTCTAGGCAAGATAAGATGTCTAAGTCATCAATTTAATATTGGTTAAACTAAAATATAAGCCAAGGGTCATAAAATAGATCATATGCAAGAATTATTGAATCAAGTCATGTGTAGAACTAAGAAGAACAACCAATATCTAAATTTTCCAAGTATACAAGACTGAGATGTTACATAATCACAAACTATCATCTACATTAATACATATTTTGTTATGATTTGAATAATGAATTATAGTGAAATTATAATTTTTACTTTATCATATTGATTGAAACTAATGATATGATGGATTAGGGAATGATTATAAATGATTACGATATTATTTATGTTAATTTATTTGAAAATAGAAATACTTGTAAGAGTTCCTCTAAAAGAATTTTTTAAACTTAATTTTAAGGCTTTGATTATAAGTGAATGTTATTAAAAGTTAGTAGTTAAACATAACTCTGATTTCAATTATGGAAATCACTGTTATATTTATAAATTTCTTTCATCTATTAGTTTAGTGTTGTTAATTACTAGGGATTCATGAGGATTAATTTCTCATTTTTTGGGGATGATTTGGATACTATATAAAAAATCCAATGAATTTTTATAGTATCTAACTGAAGGGTTCTTACACTTGAACAACGGATACAAGAATTAAGCATGGAAGATAGAATGAGAAATAACTAAGAGGAGAATGACTAAAATGACTAATAAAATCAAGATAATAACTAGAACCAAAACAATGATCAAAACTAGGATCATCGAGATGAACATGATCATCAAGATCAAAATCAAGGCCATAGGGATCAACATGATCAACAAGGTCCAAATAAAAGAGCCCAATTTGTGATAGAATTGGATACGGATTTGGAGATGATATCTCCACCCAAGTATGATGGCACAATACTTGAAGATGGTTTATAAACATAGATGATTAATATATGGAAGTAATTTTAACTTTATAACTTTATTAAAGAAACCAAGATAGTTTGGGAGCTTAAAAAATCTCTGGAGAAGCTACATGTTGGTATAAAAATTTGAAAGTTGGATATGAAATAACTTCTAAGTATATCACTTGGGATGTATTTGTTTCTTATTTTAGGAAGAGATGGATTCCAAAACATAATTTTGATGGGAAGTTGTAAAAAATTTAGAATCTCAAGTAGGAATAAATGTTTGTTATAGAGTATTAGGATAAATTCACACATCTCTTATGCCTTCCCTAGTACTAGAAGGATGATAAAATTAGGATAAGGAATTTCATTTTGGAACTAAATCTGTAAATTGGATTAGATGTTTATATTCAAGGCCCTATAACCATGTAACAATTCATTAAGAATACCATGAAACATGAATAAAATTTGAATGGCCTTGTAGTAACAAGAAAATAATTTAAGGAAAAAAGGAAAATTTAAAAAAAATAGATTTTAACTCATTTTCAAAAGATCTCTAGAAATAAAAATAAATGAAGGGTAAAAAATACAAGGCCTAATAATAATTGTAAGAATCATAATTCATCCAATAAAAATAATGGGAACAAATTGAGGATAAAATTAAAAATGGTGAGTCTTATATTGGAGGAAGGACTTAGGGTAGGTCAAGCCCTATTAGAGGATGTCTTACACATGGAGGAAACCATTATGGAAATCAACATCCCCATAAGATAGGTGGAACAAATGTTATATCAACCTTATTACTAAGTTATTAATAGGCCTATCAATAAAGGATTCATGCAGTAGTTGATAACCATCATGCTTATTTTCAAGTAGCACTAGTGGAAGCTTTAATTATTTTTTTTTGGTTTTCTTGTTACTATATTAATTACTATGGAAGCAATTGTGTAGTCATTAAAATTAACCATTCATTCCTTGGAGTGTCACATGAGGTTAATTTACCCGTATTATATCACTTGACCCATCTTAGGGGCCTTTTTGATCCACTTTTAATCACATGCTATTCAAAAATAGCACCTAAGCCTATAAAACACCAAATTAGACTCATAATGGTGCAATCCCTTAGTGATTAGGTTCTTGCAGCCTCTAAAAAGTAATTTTTCATCTCCATAAGAGGATTAGGTTTGGCCTAGACCTATTCTTAAGTCACCCTCCCAAGTCATTTTTATTAGAACACTATATAAACACTACTTACACATTCTTACATCTTGGGTGGACATTATCAAAAAGAAACACACAAAAGTTCCACCACATATTGAGGGAAATTTACCAATTCTTATAATATTATATTAACTTGGCCCATACATTTAATAATCCATCCATAGAGAAAATGTCCAAAACTCAAGTGGCCTCCAAGGCATCCTCTCATTACATTCACACTCAGGCAATCTAGTATTCATGGACATTCACACATATCACATAGGTGGGATAACTACATTGGTATTGATACCTTCTTAGAGTATTTTTATATAGGCAACATGCCTATACAGGGGTGTGGATCACATGTTCAACACACCATACCCACTAACCCATTTTTATCATGGTGTCCATTCAAACCCTCACAAGCATAAAAAACTAGAGTTTTTCAGAGTAAAACAAAGCTACAAGAAAAAGTATTGATCTCATAGACTTTAAATTTGGACCATAGTTGGAATAGGATCTGATATAAAAAATCCATAAATCATTTTTAGAAATTCTAAAGGAGGACATTGTCACAATACCTCGGAAAATAACACACCACATTATTATCTGTCTATTTGTGTTATGACCAAGGTTATTTTTGACACTAAGACCCTATTAACAATAGTCAAATATATCTACTCACCAATTTTCATAGTCTAATTCATCCCAAAAGGCCTATTTATAGAAATTTATTATTTCTCCCTCATCCTTTTTGAATTTATAAAATTAGATAAATCAAATATTTTACAAATTAGAGGCTATAATTATTGCATATTTATTTCCTAATTTAATATTTTAGAACTTTAACAAACTAGGGTTTTACATTCCATAATCCACTTAAAAGTTAAATAATTTATTGAACCTGACTTACTTTGAATAGTACAAAAACACTAACCCTAGGCTACATTTAGGGTTAATGTTTTTAGCTTTATAAAACTCATACTCAAGTTTTAGATCCCTATATCTTCTAATTTTTATTTTGTCTAATCATGATAATAATGACACAAGATGGTTATCACTTTTTAATGCCAAGTTTTCTAGTTTCATTTGCATACTTGTTTCCTTTCATTTGGAATCAATACAAATAAGATATAAACACATATGTACATGATGTCCTATATTATTTAAAATATATTCTATTTAAATTACTCCATAAATTTAATACCCTAAAAACTAGCGTTCCAGTTTCAATGTCATATTTTATGCACAAGAAAAAATCTCCTTCTCCTCCTCATCTCCATGAGGGTGTTATCTATTTTACCTCTAAATAGGTCCATGGTATCACTCCTCCATGAGATGAATCAACCTATACTATAATGCCCATACTTAGCCTATCCATGGCTTCACCTCTTCTCTACAGGGTGTGTGCCTACATCTTCAATCAGAGGTAACTAGGGTTTGCACTTGTGAGACTCTAGGGGATCAAATTATCAGTATGAGTAAGTTAATTTAAGAATTACAAAATTAGAATCAAATATTACATGAAAATATTACATTATTGGAAAATTATATTACAAAATAAAAACCTATAGGGAACACTAGTGTCAATCATGTATATGCATCTTCACCTAGTCAATTTATGGTAAGCAATATTATATATCAAAACAATAAATTACAACAAAGTACATATACAAGTAGTGATTCAAAAATTACTCAAATATCAAATATAAGATCAAGTGATATTTTAATGCAAATGATTAAATCTAAGTTAATCAACCTACCTCATCTACATCTAATGAGTAGATTTAGATATTATTATGCATACCATAGAATGCATGGTAATCACACAAATTCATGTTTGAAATTGAAAAATCATATACAACACATCATTGCTAATGAGGAATATATAAAATATAAATTATTTAATCAACCCATAATGATACAGGAACATATTAAAAAGGATCAAATTTAGAAACAATACAAAAGTGGTTACCAAAGCATAACTCAGAATAACAAAAGGTTCATAAAGTAAAATCAGATCAAGAAACAATAAAGCAAGCATATGTAAATCAAGTAAATGATACAAATATACCTCTCCAAAATGAGGTCCCACTTTTAAAACACTATGGGTTTGGTCAAAAATATTTACAATAGTTTGATTATCAAGGTCAAGGGTAGGGAAAACATGCCCAAGGCATCACTACTCCTATTCTAGCTTTTTATAATGTTGGTCCATAAGGTTTGAGATTTATGGAACACACTAAGAAAAATAATTCACAGACACAATTTATCAAGGCACAAGATATAGATACATAGGTAATGTTATAAAAAGATCATGAAATTAAGTTTCATATTCAAAATCATGTTAAGCTATCAAGCATTCTCAAAAGAGGATTTCTAACAAAAGATCCTCCAAATCACCATATGCCTCCAATAGGTATAGTTCAAAGGGCACAGTCACAAAAAAAATTCAAAGCACAATCCAAAAAGGTCAATTTCATAATATGAGGCAATTCCCTATGCTCATCCAAATACAATAGAAATCAATAGTAAGATTCTATTGGTTCAAAATAAAGAAGATAATGATGAGTGGAATAATACATATTATTACGATTATCAGGATACTGATAATGAACAATATTTATATTCACACTACATCTCAATTCAGTCACAACATATGCATCACACTTCACAAGATTTTATCATTCCTCTTTTTTATGTAATATCCATTGAGGGTGGGTCTCTCATGAGACTCATTGGTTAGTGGTAGCTCTCCTTACTTATACATAGCTTTCATTATCCTAGATTACGTGTACATAGTTTATTTTTCATATTTATTGTATATATCTTATACTCAAAAAACATAAATACAATATAACTTATTCAAAGATACAAAAACATTCAAATATTTTCTCAAAAAATACAAATTTTAGATTGTATGCATTTACATGTTTACATTCATTCTATTTTCTAGGTACTACATATGTTATCTATGCTAATATAGTTAGTTTTATCATACATACATGCTTCACTTATTCTATTCGAGTGTTCATGTATCATTACAAGACTTAAGTTCTCTACACATATCCAAATTTGTTGCTATCTACCCGTTAGGGGCACATACACAAATTCAACATTGATACATTCACCCATTTGGGGCATCATACTACTGAGCTTCTAGTTTTCTAGGTTATACCTTTATATACTCCACACCACATATTTATCATTACTTATATCTTGATATTGATCATCCTATACTACTCAAATTCATTGTTGACTTCCACTACTATAGACTCAGCTTATGTTCATATTTTGTAATAAAATAAATTTATAGCACATGCTTATGTACACTCTAATTTATTAGTTTATTAGTTTAGATTTGATTGTGTCTCTTTTATTCTATATCTATTTGATGGAATTTGAGTATTCCATTGTTCTATGACTCTACATCAATTCTCTTTCATTGTGTACATGTTTTGTATATATGACCATGTCTTTGTGTGTGCTTTTTTGATTGTGTATGCAAACATTTGAGCATGTCCTTACATGTGGATCTAAGCCAAACTTTATTGATATATGTGTATGTAAACATTTTAACATGTCCTTGTATGTTTTCTCTTTATCAAACTTAATGACATGTGCCCATGTCCCTTGTATTGTGTCCCCTTTGTCTACTTTGTGTGCCTTATGTGTTTTTATGTATGATTTTATGTATGCATCATGGCCATGACACTTGTATCTTGTTTGTTACATTCATATCTAGTTTAAAATGTCATGAGAGACCTCATGCACCTCCCCTCCCTCCTAGATGCCGTGATGAATGCCCCATCCCCTTAGGTAGTTACTCAGAGTATACTCATATTTTTTGTTCATATACATGTTTGCATTATTATATCTATCTTGATAATCATGTGAATTTTAGATATAACATACATCCCATATTACCAAATTATACTTAGATTATATTACATTCTAATTTCTTTTATACATATTATATTGGTTTATCACGTAGATATCATATATTTTCAGTCTAACACACATGATGTATAGATTTTATTTTGAGGACAATTATTACAGAGGTTTAACATCTCCCTTAAAAATAAGGGGAATTAACATGGGTTTTTCATATATATCAAACCATACTAATGCACTTAGAACATATTTTTCAACATGTAGACATAGATTACAGAGCTTAGATTTAGGAAAACATAGTGAAAAATAATCACATATAGATCAGTCTTAATTTTGCATAAAAACAGCATAGTTGGTCAATAACATGGAATAAAGGACATTAGTATAATGTGATACTATCCAAGGGACCTCAATACTATCTATTATCCCCTTAAATATAAAATTTAATAATTTTTAGAAAGGTATAATAATTATAGCTCAGGTTTGCATAGTTTTAGTCATAAATTATCAGATAGGCTCAGTATATACTTAGTTGGCATGATCACTCATATTTTAGTTTCAAATACTTAAACATAGATTATTATGACTTAGTCTAGGATCTATATGCACAAATATCAGATTTGGGGGCATGTGTGTAGCACATTGTTCCTATATGTTTAGTTTAACACCAGTACTCTCAAATGAAATGGTAGATCCATGTCATTCTCCATGTTGTTAATCTAGGCACCATTTTCACCAATTTTTCACCATATTGATGCTTTATACCATCTACAATGGTTGTCATTATTGAGCAGTCCATGAGCTACATACTTGTGCAAGTGGCCCCTGAGCTATTTTACATTTTAGAGGTTCTAAGTGGCCCCAGAGCCATCCTAAACAAGTTTAGTTACATCACATAGTTTCAATTACATCCATAGTTTAATTTCAAATGCATATACTACCCTTGGGTAGGAAATAATGAATTCAAGGTCAGATTGAGTTCTTGAGCCATATACATAAGAGGGTTGGATAAGCCATTATTCCAATCCAAATTATTCATAAATTATGATCCACCGAGCAAGGGTGGGAAATGATGGAGTCAAGTCCAACTTGATTTCTTGAGCCACCCACACATGGGGATCGATCAATCCATCAATTCAGTCTAAGCTATTCACCATTTGATCACCATATACATACACACATAAGATGTCACCAAGTTTTTGCATTGGTTCACGTACCCAATGAGGTGTATTCCTTCTTTTCTTCTTTATCTTGTCTCTTTACTTAGTTTAGTCTCTGATTTTGGTATTCATTAAGTAATTATTGGTTCATTCATGTTTCATTTGTAGGACACAATGGAGCACACTTCATATACTCATACCTAGATTCATGGGCTTTGCCTCATAGATAAGTCTAGGTACATTTATTTTTCCCTTATCTTAGTCATTTCATTTTGTTGAATTTATAAAACAAAGGGGGGGTAAATATAGTCATTAAAATTAACAATTCATGTATTGGAGTGTCATTTGAGATTAATTTACCCTTATTATAGCACTTGAACCATCTTAGGGGCCATTTTGATCCACTTTTAATCACATGACAGTCACAAATAGCACCCATGCCTATAGAACATCACATGAGACTCATAATGGCACAATCCCTTAGTGATTTAGGTCCCTACACCCTTCAAAAAGTAATTTTTCATCTCCTTAAGAGGATTAGGGTTGGCCTAAACCTATTATTAAGTCACCCTCCTAAGTTATTATTATCATAACACTATATAAACACTACTTACACATTATTACACACCAAGTGGCCATTATCACAGATAAGCACATAAAAAACCACCTTATATTGAGGGAAAGATCCCAATTATTTAAATATTATAGTGGTTCAATCCATACATTTAATAATCCATCCCTAGTGTATATATTCAAATCTCAAGTGGCCTCTAAGCCATCTTCTCATTACATTCACACTTAAGCATTCTATCATTCACAGACATTCACATGTATCACATAGTTATGCCATCAGGCTTAATCCCTCCTCAAAGTATTATTATGTAGGTAATGTTCCCACACAGGGGTGTTGATCACATGTTAAGCACACTAGACCCACTAACCCCTTTTTCTCATGGTGTCTATTCAAACCCTCACAAGCATAAAAACCTAGAATTTTTGAATTAAAATAAGCTAAAATAAAAATTATTGATCACATACACCTAAAATTTAGACCATAGTTGGAATAGGACCTGGTCTACAAAACCTAGAAATAGTCTACAAAAATTATAAAGGACATTGCCATATTACATTGGACACTAGCACACCACACTACTATCTAATTGACCAGACTAATGTCTAAGACTATTTTTGACACCTGGACCCTATTGATGATAGTCAGATCTATCTGCTAAGTTATTATTTTTCTCTCATCCTCTTTGTATTTAGAAAATTAGATAAATCAAATATTATATAAATTAGAGGTTGTAATTATTGCATATTTATTCCTTGATTTATTATTCCATAACTTTATCAAACTAGGGTTTTGCATTCCATAATCCCCTTAAAAGTTAAATCAAATTGAATGTCTTATAACTCCTAAAATGTTAAAGAATATATATACAAAATCTATTTATATGGAAAAATGTTAGACAATTTAGTATGGCAACCAGGCAGAATGAAAGGTATACCAATGTTTATTTGAGGTTAAATTAGATCTTCCTAGATTAGCAACAAAAGTGAATTTATAAGTTGCACCACTAGGTTCTTATGATGTGATTTTAGGAGTCAAATCATTATGAAAACATCGATATTTAGTAGATTTTTTCACCAATATAGTCACAAATGTCAATGATAATGGTCAATTCATGAAATTTAAAGGAGTTAAGTGAGACATTAGTGTGAGATAAATTTCAACCATGCAGCCGAAAAAGGCTCAAATTAAGGGATGTATCCTTCATTCAAAACACATAGATGAGGTTGAAACAAAAAAATAACCCACTTTAGAAGATTATCCTTTTCTTCATGAATTTGGGGATGTCTTTTTGAAACAATTACTAAGACATCCACCTAAAAGGGAATTTTAATTCTCTATTGACACTGTACATGGTTAAGAACCAAAATCAAAAGAACCTTACCAGATGACAACATAATTATTTTAATTGAAATCTCAATTGCAGGATATGATTTTTAAGGGTTTGATATCTCTTTGGGGTACACTAATATTTTTTATGAGGAAGGATAGAAATTTCAAATCATGTATAAATTAAAAAACATAAAAAATATACTATTAAAAACATATATACCTTGATATACATAGATGATCTATTTATTCAAATATGAGGGGCTTCTATCTTTGAAAATATAGACTTGAGATAAGGTTATCACCAATTAAGAATCAAAGAGGAATGTATTTCAAAAATGACTTTTTGAGCTTGCTACGGGCATTATAAGTTCATTATGCTTCCTTTTGGACTTACAAATGCTCATGCAACATTTATGAACCTAATAAATAGTTTTATTAGGGATTAATTAGATGAATTTATATTAATATTCTTATATGGAATTTTTATTTATTCAAAATCAAAATAAGAACACATACATCACCTTAATCTTATTTTACAACATTTATGGTTGGATAAATATTTGAAAAATTGTCAAATGATCTTTCTTTTAGGAGAAAGTGCACTATTTTGGTCACATTATCTCAATAGAAGGAATTGTAGTGGATACAACCAATATTTTATCCAACGTGGATTGTAAAAAGAACACATATAAAACATGAATCTTATTGTACAAAATTTAAGGTAGGAAAAGTATTTATAAAATTGTCAAAATGACTATTCTTTTAGGATAAAGTGCATTATTTTGGTCACATTATCTTAGTAGAAGAGATCACAGTGGATCCAACCAAGATTCGATCCATCATGGATTGGCCCTCTCTATAAATGTGCATGAATTTCATAGCTTCATGGGTTTTTTTGGATAATATAGAAAGTTTTAAGAAGAATTTTCCAAGATATAAAATCCAATCATGTCCTTGCATAAAAAAATAAGAAGTCTCTTTGGGAAAATATGTGTGAGGAATATTTTCAACTCCTTAAGTAAAATTTTACCCCCATACCAATTTTGAGAGTCATTGGCCCTAAAAACAAATTTTCCATTACCATAAATGTATTTGATGAAGGATTCAGTGGTGTTCTAATGTAGGATGGCCAAGTAGTCGCCTTTAAATCACATAAACTCAAGATAGTATGAGTTAAATTACTTGCCACATGATTGGGATTTTCAAAAAAATGTGCATGAATTAAAAATACATGGATACATTTCCTTTTAGGAAAGTTGTTTGAACTCAGAATAATTATTTTGGGACTCAAGTTTATTTTCAGTCAACTTAACCTCAATGCATGGAAAAAGCGTTGGTGAGAGTTTTTGAGTGATTATGACTTTCAAATTAACCATATAAAGGGAAAAAATAAAAGAGTGAAAAATTCCCTTAGTCAAGTAAGATATAAAAATACTATGGAAACTATATGGACCACTTTTCAACAACATAGTTTGATTCAGTTACCATTATATGAGTTTTATCTAAAGGTCAAGACTGTCCTTGAAGTTGATAGTTGGGATCCCAAATCTATAAGCTATAAAATAGAAGGAGGTGGACTTATAAAATTAAATGGAGGAATGTATGTACATAACCTTGGTGATTTAAATATCATGGTATTAGAGAAGGCACACACTAGTCCTTACTTAGGTCACCTTGGTGTGACTAAGATGATGAAAGACCTTAGAAAACTTTATTATTTTTGGGACTCAAGAGAGATGTTAATAACTTTTTAACATGATGTTTGGAGTGTTAGTGATTCAAAGATGAACATGTACATTTAGCAAGTTATTTGTATCCACATCAAGGTTTGGAATGAAAGTGGTAATTTATTAACATGGATTTTTTTAGGGACTTATGAAATCTAAGAATAACATGATGTGATCATGGTTTTAGTGGAAAAACTAACTAGGGTTGTTCACTTTATCCCTAGTTATTTTATAGATGATTCACTAATTTTAGAAAAAAAAGGTTTTTTAGGAGGTATTCAAATTGCATATAACATCCATAAAAATCACTTTAAATCAAGATATTCAGGTGATGTCTTAGTTTTGACAAAATTTTCATGTAGGTTTGGGAACAAAGTTTAACTTTAGGATAACCTATCACTTAGATACAAATGGTAAAATTAAAAGGGTAAATGATCCAAAAATGGATCTTATTGTACTAAGTCATTGATACTAACTTTTTCACTATGCCCAATTGTATGTAAACATGCTTGCAAGAACTTATGTAAGACACTTCATGCTAAAGACTTGAGTTAAAGTACATGAAATAGTGTGGGGATGATCCAAATACTTCACATTGATTAAACATGGATGTCTCATCTCTCAAAATCAAGTAGTTTTCTTTAGAGGATGAAATTACCCCAGTTTACAAGTTGATGGTGTCAAAAATGCTACAATCTATAGGGAAAGTTGTGTAACCACCATATCAGAAGTGATGAAGTTATCATCACTAAAAATTTTAGGTGCAAATTATGTAACTACCTTGATAGTTTCATAACTACATGTTTGCATTATTTGGTCATTCCATCACCTCTTAAATGTGGAAAAGATGAATAGTTATAAATGTTACTCCTCCTCATAGTAGTTTGTTTCATATTTTTTGTGAGATATATGGATGAGAGGGTAAATATAGGGGTCTTGAAAAATTATAGGACACATCATAGAAGCAGTGAGTAGTATGTAAATTGGACTCACATCATTCTTGATGAGTTTGAGTCTTGGTTATGGTTTTCTCATTGTTGTTAGTTGTTTATGGTTGGTTCAAATGTATGAGAGTTCTAAGAAAGGTATTTTAAGTTTAGAGAATAGGTTTTATATGAGTTTGGAAATAATTATTTTGATCATTCTATCCATATAGGCCAATTGGAAGTACCTTGTACACTTTGCATAACATAGTGGAAAGGGATTGTGTTTCCTCACCCACTGGAGTTTTCCCACATTGGGTTTTTCCATGGTAACCTTTATGTCAAGTGTAATTTTATTATTAGTTTGATATATTTTTATGTTAAATAGGCTACTCTTTTATTTTAAAATCATTTGTTTAATTTTATTTTATAAATAATAGTCTTAAAATCAATTGTTAGCAAGTTATCTGTTTAAGTATTCATGTGTATGAAGCTGAGATTGGAATCTCCACCTAGGTTATGGATCAAATTAGTATCATATTTGGTTTATTTTTTTAAGTCCGTTATGTTGTGTGTTGATTACATTACAATTTTATGCTTGTCACTAGAGCTATTAGTGTTAGTGGTCAAGGTGTCCTAGTTCCCTTTGAAGCAAGTATTTCCACAAGGAAGTAGAAGCAAGAAATAAAAAGTATAGACCATGTTGATGTTGAAGATGCCTAAATAGTAGAAGAGCAATTTTACAAGATTGAAGAATGAGTAATAAGCATCTCTCTTTCTATGAGCAAACTTAGTCAGTTGGGGTTCATCATGGGACTTCTTATGGAGAATCTTGGTGTTTCCAAGGAGACATTGAAATCAAACAAGGAAGACACTCCCCAAAGCCATGAGAAACATGAAGAGTATCTCCATACCAACCCAACTCCCCCTCCATTAAAATTTGAAGAAAACATTGAAATTTAGATGTATGATGGGGATGTGAATGTAAAAAATCTATACCATTAGCTAGGCCAACTTGAGGTATATTTCAATTTATATTAGATTAATTAAAGCCAATAAATTTATTTTTCAAGGTTAAAGTTATCTAATCTTGCTTAACTTGGTTTGAGAGCTATGTTCATTATTTAGTTGTTAATAATTTTCTTCCTATTTTTAAATGGTATGATTTTAAAAAGATAATCAAGAATCAATTCTATCATATTTATTATGAGTAAGATAGGTTGATGTTTTGACAATATCTTAGGAAAAATCAAGGCCAAAGTGTGTAGGATTACACTAACGAGTTCCATAAGAAGGTTATACAAATGGGCAAAGATGTAGTAGACTATGGTATTTTGATGAAGTATTTGGGTGGACTCCATATTCATTTGTGGAGACTAGTCCTCTTGTTCAAGCCTACAAATGTAGATGAATCTTTTTATCAAGCTTGCTACTTAAATATGGACAAGAAGAATTATTCATCTACCTCTCAAAACAACTCCAAGTAAAAGTGGAAAGGTGATAAAATTTCCACTTATCTTTCTAAAAAGGATACTAAATTACAGTGTGGTGAATGTAATGTTGATACTAATTTTGAGGATAAGTGTTGGAAGCTATATCTATAATTTCCTCAGCTCAAGAAAAATAAAAATAAAAAGGTTATGTATTTGATTCAAGGTGAGAATATTGGTTGTAGATCTGAGGTGGATGATAATTTATGTTGTTGTACCTCAATCAATAGAGAGGTATGTTGGGGTAGTTTAGTGCTCAAAAGGGTGGGATTTTATATTTTTTGATATTAAAATTCAGATGAAGAAAACAAAATTGAATGTTCTTTTTGATACTTGTTCATAAGAAAATTTGATAAGTAAAGATTTGGTAGACAAAGTGGGGTTTGAAACTTAAAAACATCCAATCCCATATTCATTGGGATGGATAAATAAGGGTGTAGACATCAAAGTTACTAAACAATGCAAGGTTAAGTTTGTTATTAATGTTAATTTTCTTAATGAAGTTATGGTGGATGTTGTTCCTCTTTATGTGTGTGGTGTAGTGTTTGGCAACCTATACTTGTATATCTGGGATGCCATCTTCATGAGGAGAGACAACCAAAACTACTTGGTAAAGGATGGTAAGAGCTACATCAATTTAACCTAAGAGTGAGATTCAAATATATCCTTGGTAAGTGCCTCCAAACCTAATAAACTTATTAATGCTATCATGAAATTTACTTTACATCTTTTGAGATATATTCAAAATAAAGAGGTGTTAAATAAAAATTCTTGTAGCATGTTTAATAAAAAAGAGTAGAATCATATGGGGGAGATAGTATAATAGTTCAAATAATTTTTTTAGGATCCTATGAAGTTACCACTAGCTAGGTCCATCGAGCATGAAATTCATTTTCTACATGATAATCTGCTTCCAAATCTTAGGTTATATAGGTAGTCCTTGAAGGATGCTAATGAGGTAAAATAAAACTATAGTATTTAATTGATCAAGCTGTAATACATCTTAGTACTTGTCCATGTGGTTATCCTATTATTTTAATACCTAATAAAGATGGTACATTGAGAATGTGTGTTGATTATAGAGAACTTAATTAGATAACCATCAGGAATAGGTACCCTATTCCATGGATTGATGATCTTCTTAATAAACTTTAACATGACAAATATTTTACTAAGCTTGATTTGAAATCTAGATATCACCAAGCACAGATTAAGGAGGAGGATATTGAGAAAACAACATTCAAATCAAGGCAAGGGTTGTATGAGTGGTTGATTCTACCTTTTAGGTTATGCAATCCTCCAACTACCTTTATGTAGTTGATTAATGAGTTAATCAAGCCATTTATTGATCCCTTTTTCATTATTTATTTGGATGATATTCTTGTTTTTAGTAGAAATTTTGATGAAAATATAGATAATTTTAAACAAGTTTTACAAGTTTTTAAGGAGAACAAGTTAGTAATGAATGAGAAGAAATGTGAGTTTCCTAATAATCACTAGTTTTTTTGGGGGTATGTGTTTGGATATGGGAAATTAAGGATTGATCCAAAGAAGGTAGATACCATCATGAATTTCCCAAGGCCATCCAATTTGACCAAGACAAGAAGCTTTATAGGTGCAATCTAATATTTAAAAAAGTTCATCAAGAACGTCTCTTCTATAGCTATACCTTTTCACACCATTAAAATAAGTGGTATTACTTTTGGTAAGTAATAAGATGCATTTAAATTATTTAAAAAAAAGATTATCCATGCTTCAATTTTATCTTTTCTTAACTTATAACTTCCTTTTAATTGGAAATAGATGCTAGTCACTATGTTATGGGGGTTATTTTTCTTCAAGGAGGTAGGCTAGTATGCTATCATTATGAGTTATTCCATGGTGTAATCATGAATTATTTTACACAGGACAAAGAATTGTATGCTCTTGTTCAAGAGGTTAAAAAGAGGAATCACTATATAACAAGTAAGGAGACTATTATGCATATATATTACCAGCCTCTCCAATATTTTTAAGTTCAAACTAAACTTCAACAAGCTAAGAACTATAAATAGATGGGATTTTTAAAATAATTTCATTTTATTATCAAATACAAGAAAAGCATGACTAACAAACTAGCTAATATGTTTTCTAGACCTCCTCTACTTAAAACCATGGGTACCCTAACTCTTCTTAAGACTTTTATGTATGAATCTTATGTAGAGAGATATTAGCATGATGAAAATTTTTGGGGCTAGTTCCTTCAAGTGGAAAATTCCCAAGGTGTAGGGTTTGATCCCACGGAGGATTATTATCTTCAATAGGGATTGATCTACAAGTTGGGTAAGCTTTATGTGTACAATGAGGAAATAGTTTATCTAAATGAGGGAGGCACATACTACAAAACTTATAGGTCATTTTCATGTTACAAATATTATTTCTCATTTACATAGGAATGTTTATTGGCCTAATATACAAATTGATGTTACCAAGTTCATAAGAGGTTGTGTTTTATGTAGTAAAAGTAAGCCTAATAAAATAATTTTGGGTTTATATATGTCATTATTAGTTCCTTTTAGACCATTGGAAATCATTTCCATGGATTTTCTAGTCAAATTTCCTATGTCAATGAAGGGGGATGATTATCTTTTTATGGTTGTGAACTAGTGTAGTAAGATGTGTATTCTTGTTCCTTGTAAGAAAACCCTCAAAAGAAGTGATGAAAATGAGTTATTTTTTCTAATGCGTGGGTTCACTTTGGTTTTCTTAGTTATATTGTTTCATATCATGACTCAAGGTTTATTGGAAAGTTTTGGTCCACATTATGGGATAAGATGGATGCTAAGATGAAATGGTCTACCACTTTTCACCCACAAACTGATGAGCAGACTGGGGTTGTGAATATAACATTGGTACAACTATTGAGAGGGTATAATAGGAAGTATCCTAAGACATGGGATGAAAATTTTGTGTATATTTAGCATTATTATAATATGGCTGTACATTATTCTACTACTAAATATCCTTTTAAAACTTGTTTTGGATACTTACCTTCATGTACATTTGATGTTGTTTTGAGATATTCATACAAAGGCAATGGGAATGTGGATCATGAGGTCTAAAAGGTTGATAAATTCATTGATAAAATTTATCTTATTAACTTCCAATTGCAAGAGAGGTTGAAGGAGTCTCAAGCTAAGTACAAAGTGAGACATGATCAACATAAGAATGAGCATAATTTCCTTATTGGTGACAAGGTATGGTTGTACTTATATAGATAAATGCTCCAACATATGTCTAAGACACTTAAACGACTAAGGTATGGTCCATTTCAATTCATATAATAAGTGGGTGATAATGTTTTTAGACTTGATTTGCCTCCTTACATGAAGATATATTTAATTTTCAATGTTGAGAACTTACGTATTTTTAATCTTTCTATGCTAGACAATGAAGATGATGGGATTTTTTTACCTTTCATTGAATATCTCACCCTTGATAGTTAGTTGGAATTATAGGAAGATGTTATTTTTCAAAATAATGAGAGGATAATGAGAAGAGAAGTGAAAGAATCTTGGTTGATTGGGTTAAAAGGGAATCTACCCAAAAATTTCAAATGGTATTCCAGAGAAGATGTGGGGAATAAATTTCCTCACCTACATAAGTCCTAAAGATTTTTAGGGACTTAAAAAGCCTCAAACTTGGGGGGTATGATCCAAAAATGGATCGTATTATACTTATTCATTCGTACTAACTTTTCCACTATATCCAATTATATGTAAACATGTTTGTAAGAACTCATGTAAGACACTTCATTCTCAAGACTTTGGTTTAATTGCATTAAACTATGTGGGAATGATACAAAAACTTCACATTGATCATATAAGGAAATCTCGACTCTCAAAATCAAGTGGTTTTATTTAGAGGATGAAACTACCTCAATTTATAATTTGGAGGTGTCAACATCACTATAGTCTATAAGGGAATTTCTATTAACACCCTATCAGAAGTGATAAATTCATCACCACCAACAATTACAAGTGGTGGTCATGTAACCACCCCAATGATTCCATAATTATCTACCTGCATACTCTAGTGGTTCTATCACCTTTAAAAATGCATAGAAGATGAATGATTGTAAACATTCCTCCTAATGGAAGTTTGTTTTAGATTATTATCAAGATTTAGGGATGATAGGGCCTATATATGGGTCTTGTAAAAGTGTATAACACATTAGAGAGGCAATGAGTAGCATGTAAATTGGATTCACATCATTATTGATGAGTTTGAGTCTTAGTTTTATTTTTCTCATTGTTGTTAACTATTTATGGTTGGTTCATATATATGAGATTTTTTAGAAGATTATGGTAAGTAAAGATCATAGTTTTTATATGAGTTTATTTAAAAATGTTTTGAGCATTCTATCCATATAGGCCAATTTATAGTATCTTGTATACTTTACAGAACATAGTGGAAGCGGAATGTGTTTACTCACCCACCAAAGTTTTTCCCACATTGGGTTTCTCTAGGGTAACCTTTGTATAAAATGTGTTTTTTATTATCACTTTGATCTATTTTTATGTTAATTAGGATTATCTTTTCTTTTCCAATCATTTACTTAATTCTAATTCGCATATAACAATATTATAATAAATTGTTAGTAAGCTATTTGTTTAAGTATCTGTGTTGATGAAGTTGAGAGTAGAATTTACACCTAGATTATGGATCATTAAATAAAGTTTTTAAATATTTGATTCATATGTATTTTATGTATTAACAATACAAGTGGGAAGATTACTTGTCTTTACTAAAATATGTTTATAATAACTCATATCATTCTACTCTTGGCATTGCCTCATTTGAAACATTATATGGTAGGAAGTGTTGTACCCCTCTATATTGGGATAATCCAAGTGAAAAAAAATTATTTATACTCAAATTACTTTGGGATAGAGAAATAAATCAAGAAAATTAAAAAGAGATTGACAAAATCTACCAACTGACATAAGAGTTATGTAGATGTGAAGGTAACTCCTAGAGTTTTCATAGTCGAAGACAATTTTTATAAGACTAAAATCAAATAATTTTAGAAATTAATCCAAACTAATTAATTTTATAAAGTCATCCAAAAAAATTTTGAGATATGTAAGACATTTTGATGTATTTAAATAGTTAATCTAATTAAATACATACTCATGTTGCCTCTAGTTCTATCACAATTGCATAATTTTTATCACTTTTCTTTTATTAAATGTTACCATGCAAATATGTCACATGTCATTGATTGTAAATAATTTCATGTTCTAGACCCATAAGTGGTCCTAGTAGAGTCCCTAGAGATCATTGATATTTGCAAAATGAGTTTACAAAAAAAATGACTTTCACATTGCATGGTCCAATGGGACCAATACACCAAAGAAAGAAATACAAAAGATGATCTTGAAAAAGACTCTAAGGATTTTTATTATTTATTTAGTTGAGTTTTTAAATTTATATAAACATTGAGACAATGTCTTTTCCTAGATGGGGAGAATGTCACATCTTGTTTTTATAATTAGACCTTTTATTGCTTTTTATTGTAATAAATTATGATGTGTGCCACTTGGATTTGATCTTGATTTGAAATGGACATGCTATGGATTTGTTTATTAAGTATTTGTTTAATTTATTTTAAGAATTATGGAACTAATGGATGATTATTTAGATGAAATCCATTGCTTATTTTTATCATGTAATTCAAATTATATTGAATAAGATCATATAGATTTTATGTGCTTATATTGAATACTGCCAAATAGATTTGATGTTCTTATATTGATTAATGTCAAATAGATTTGATGTGATTATATTGATTAATGTCATGTATATTTTACATGTTTATATTTCACATGTTTAACACATGCATTTGATGTTTTATACTAATACTTATTATCATAATCTGGTTTAACCACTTGATTGGTTATGCTAAGTGCGTGATTACAATACATGGTTCTTCCCATAATAGAGGGAGGGTATCATTAGGGGGATACTAATATATGTATCACTAAGGTTATAAATATAATGATTTATGTTCAAGTATGAGAACTTTCATTTGACAATGAACCTAAATGTATAGCCATTTAGTCCCCTTGGGAATGGGTAGGTGGTAGTTTCTGATATTGCCTTGCTTATTTTTTTCCCCTTTTATGTGCTTGAAAAATAACATCAAACATAAAATTTATCTTAAATCTTTACACTTTTCACTATTTTATATCCACCTTGTGTAAGCGAGATATATTTTTTGAGAAACCACTTTTGGTGTAGTGTGTGATATGGTTAGTTCTTATACTTGCAACCAAAGTCATTAAGTGATCTTATATCATTTTAGAACATGTCAATTTTATCAAAAAAAAATTAAGTCAATATTGAACCATCTATATCTAGTAGGAATATTAAAATTAGAAAAAAAAAATCTATTAATTAAATATATAAAGAATTTATTTAAATAACCTTTTAATTATATAAGAAATATGGTTCAAATAATAATTCTATCAAATCGATAAAGTACATGTAAATGCACATTTGAATATGAACCAACCTCAAGTTTAATTTTATATACAAAATTTGAATTCACTTATTTATTTATTGACACACTCTATGTATTCTCTTCAAATACTCAACTCACAAACTTATTCAATTTTACTCGTATCAAAACTGACCTATTATGACAATCTTACTCTCTTAAATATTTATACATTTGAAAGATATGAAACTAAACCAAAATAGTTTTAAATGGTTTATAAAAAATTATTGATAATCCTATATGACCTCATACAATGGCAAAACCAAAATAGATATTGGTGTTGTAAGATAGTTTATAAAACCATGTTTAGACCTAAAGACCTAATTGGTACTCAAATAGGTCAAAACCAAAGATACAAATTTATCATATAAAATAATTATTATATGAGGTATAAAAATATTTATTAAATTTTATTCAACCTTAACTTGTATTTTCAATACCCAAAATTTAATAAATTTGATAATTTTCTCACTTTGTTGTCAAGAAAACTCAGAATTCTGAGTCTTAAGTGCACACAGTCAGCTATTATGACATTTATACACCACCTAAAATTTTAAAAACACTTGAATATATTTATAAAATATATTTTAAATATTTTCACAAATTTTGATAATTTTTCAAGGGATGAATCTAATTTTATGACCCTTTTTGCAAACTCAACCCCGAAACTAGGGTTTTTTTGAATTTACAAAGCTCGAGAGTTATCTAATGATAGTTAATAACGAGTAAGGACTATTTATTCATAAAAATTATTGTATTATACTATTATCTACCATATCCAACTTATTCAACACTCATATTTATACCATGCTTAAGATTTATCAACAAACAATCAACTGAGAATAAGGGTTTTAGAGAAAATAAGATGTGTAATGAAAAAGAGGTCTATAAGACCTTAAAAACCATTTATTTCATTAAATGAGCTCTACCACAAACTAATAAGGGTTTAAAACATAAAATACACATTATTAAATCATAAAATACTCCTTTTCTTTACACAAAGTATGCAAAATACATACTTTACAATCATAAACTGCCATACATAGACCTTCTTTATACTGTGTCAAAAGAATATGAGAAACTTCAAAACTTTTAAGGCTTTGTCCTTAAATGGGGATATCATATAATCCTATTATTTTGTTTATCCTCTTATGTTTCTTTATTATGATAAATTAATGTACAATTTAAGTCCAAAATATGCTTTTTGACATGTTTAAAAAAGAGAATATTCACAAAACAAACAAACTTATTCAAGTACACATAGTTTTTAGTGATGATTATGACATCCTATAATATATAATAACCCCATAATATGTGCACCAACTTATAGAACCAATAACACTTTAAAAAAATATATAAATATGACTTTTATCTTGATTTTACAACTTAAGTAATTTGAAAATTCAAATTTAAAATTGGCAGGAAACCATTAGATAAACTCTCTAAGCTAATTCATCATCTCCTAAGCACTCCAGATGACTAATCAAGACCTAAATGACTCTTTTATACCTCAAGACACTTACTAAGGCACATTTACAATCTCAAAAAAAATCATATGCATGATGCTCCTGTATCAATCCACCAAGGTACTAAAAAAAAGTCTTCATTATGCCTTTATTGATATTCTTGACTATAAATGGCTTGTGTTTTGTTTTTTTCCTTGATAGTTATTATTCATATTTTATAATTTGAGTCGTATAGGATCTAAATTCCTACTAGATAATATAAAACCTAATGATTTAGTGGCTTTAATGGTATAATTTATTATACACACTTTTAAGGTTGTCATTATCAGTTTGTCTTTACCTTTTTTAAGCAGACCTATACATAAATCAAACAAGTTAAAATAAACAAACTTTTCCTTAATACTTTGAGATCCATTATTTTTTTCTTAAAGGATTGGTTTCTCCTCTAGTGAATTAGCTTGAACTTGTGTTACTTCTTATTTTCCTCCATGTTTAAAAACTTCTCATTTATTTTTGGTCTCTTCCTTGATGGGTTTACTATCTTCCTTACATTATGTATCTTCTTATTTAATAGTTTTACCATCATTGTCTTCATTATTACCATCACTTGTAAATTTTTTATCAACCTCTTAATTGTTTTTCATTAGAAAAACTCTAGTATCTTATTCATTTCTTGATGCATAAACAATTCTTCCAAGGCTTTAATCTCAGTCTCCAACTACTCTAGACTTTCATAAATGAATAAGTCACTCTTTTTTTCTTATAACTACCTCTAGTCAGATATTATTTGCTTAAGAGCCTCAAATAGGACTTCAATTTTATTTTACCTTCTCCATTATCACTTTTTTCTTTCCTCATCTCTTTTATCCCTACTTTTTTGATGTTTTCTTTACCTCATTTGAGGTCCACACAATCTATCTTCTCCTTATCCTTGTTACCTCCATTTACTTCTTCATTGTTTTCATTGAAAACAACTCCATCTCCTTCTTCTACATGTTGTAAATTTTTAAAAACTTACATATTTTCCATAGAAAGTAACTTGTTAAACAACTTCATAAACACCTTACTCTCATCTTCATTTTAAAAAACTTAAATATTTGAAGACAAATCAAATCTTTTAATTATATCTACTATTTATTACAAATCAAATGACTTAATATTTACCTCCTCTTTCTTGGCTTGTTATAGTAATTCTTTTTCACCTATAATCAGTACCTTAGGATCATATATAAGAGCTTCATGTTCATCCTTTAATGGAAAGATTACATGCTTACTTCCATATTTCTCAAAATTGTAAGTGTTACTTTCCCCATCATGCAAAGCTTTCTTGTCATACTGTTATGGTTTGCCTAAGATTAAATGGCAAGCGGTCATAGGTACTATATCACATCTTACTTCATTCTTGTAACCTCCTATTTATAATTCTACCTTACATTGATTATTCACAAGATTTTGATGATATTTATATAACCAAGAAACCTTATAATGGGTATGATGACTTACTTTTGCAACTTCAACTTACCATTTTTGTCAACACAAGATTATCAGTATTGCCACTGTCAATGATGACTTTGCAACATTTGCATCTTTTATTTCATGTAGTTCTAAAGAGTGTCTTCCTCTATGGTGGTTCATTAGCTTCCTTACTAGGCTTGAGTAAACTCATTTTCATAAATAATGAATCACCTTGTTCTAGAGCATATTCATAAATAGTTGATGTAGTATCCTCCTCTTGATTACTTTGAGCAGCATGAATACTTCCTTGACTAGAATATGAATGATCATGACACTCATATGATCTATGTCCAAACTTTCCACATTTAAAGTATCTACCAATCAAACCACTACTTATATACCTACCTCTATTAAATGGCCTCTTACCTCTAGAATAATAACTTCCTCTTGCATTATATTCTTGATTTTGTGGATTTATTTCATTTCTTTTGTCATGAACCTACAATTGGCTTATTTCACCTTGATGATATCTACCTCTAAAAGGTCTAATTCAACCTCTTTCATGCTGAAAATGCCTCCTTGAAATCTTAACTTATGATTTCAAAGCATATTTCTATGCCTCTTCAATTTACTTAGGAGAAAACAAATCAATTTCATCTTGTATAATAAACTTCAAACCATTCACATACCTAGAAACTTTATCTAAGTCTTTCTCTATATGACTTGCCTTATAGTCAGCCTATAGAACTCCTATGTGCATTAGTTTACTATCATATATTTATATTTAATATTATAAATTTATCTTAAAATTTTGGTTTGATATGATTTAGTCATGGATTTGCCTTTCAACTTTGACACCATTCTGTCCCAACTGGTTATTTTGCCCTTTCCTTTCCTTCTCCTCTTTGCTTACAAACCATCCCACCATAGGGAGCATGGATTTTCAATTTTGTCACTAAAAATTTCACTTTATTTTATTATTAAATATTTTTATACTCAAATTATTTATCTAAATCACTAATCCAATCAGTTAAATCTTCAACTTTTACGTTCCCATCATACATAGGTACATCTACCTTTGGTTTGGAGGTTGCTCCCACTATTGCCTTCACAAGCCTCTCTTTAGGTCCTTCTAAATCTATTACTAATGGTTCTTCTTTAGATCCTTAATGTTACCTATCACTAATATCTCCAAGGTCAACTTCTCTCTTTTGTTCTAGTTCTATTTCCTCCATTCTAGTGTTTAGACTTTTGATCGTTTCAAGCAATATTACATTGGTCACTTGTCTCCTTGTTCCTCTTGCTCTGGCCCTTGCTTCCATTATTTAATTTATTGATATAACCCTATAAATTTTGATTATGCACACTCTTTTGATCTGATACCAAATATGATACACTCTTTTTGTATTCTATTCAAACACTCAACTCAAAAACTTACTCAATTTTACTCTTGTCTCAAAATTGACCTATTATGACAGTCTTACTCTCTTGATTATATGTGCATTTGAAAGCTATGAAACTAAAAAAAAAGGTTTAAAATTTTTATAAAAAATTATTTAAAATATTATATGACCTCCTATAATGGCAAAACCAATCTAGATATTGTTTTTGGAATATAGTTTATAAAATAGTATAATACCCTGTTTAGACCTAGAGACCTAATTGGGTACTCAAATAGGTAAAAACCAAAGATATAGATTTATCAAATCAAATAATTATTATATGAGGTTTTAAAATATTTATTAAATTCTATTCAACATTTTATTGGCTTTTCAAGACCCAAAATTGAATAAATTTGACAATTTTCTCAGTTTGTTGTCAAGAAAACTCATAATTTTGAGTCTTAGGTGCACACAGTCAACTATTATGACGTCCGTACACTAAATAAAAATTTAAAACCACTGAATATATTTATAAACTCTCTTGGAAATATTTTCACAAATTTTGATAATTTTTTAAGGGTTGAAACTAATTTATGACCCTTTTTGTAAACTCAACCCCGAAACTAGGGTTGATCTAAATTTACAGATTCCAAGAACTATATAATGATAGTTCATATCAAGTAAAGATTATTTATTCATATAAATGCTTGGATGAGATTCTTATATACCCTCTATAAATTATCCACACTTATATCTATACCACACAATATTTATCGACAAAAAACAAACTAAGAATAGGGTTTTTAGAGAAAATAGGGTCTATGTCATGAAAAAGAGGTTTATGAGACCTTAAAAACCCTTTATTTCATTTAATGAGATATTTTAAAAACTAAGAATGGTATCCAAAACAAAATTTGAATTATTAACTCATAAAATAATCCTTTTCTTTAAACAAAGTATGCAAAATACATACTTTTACAATCATAGACTGTCATACATAGACCTTCTCTATAATGTGTCCCCAGAATATGAGAAACTTCAAAAAATTTAAGGCTTTGTCCTTCCTTGTGGATATCCTATAAGCTTGGTATTTTATTTATCCTCATGTGTTTTTTTTTTTCCATCAAGGAAAGTGCAACTAAATTCCAAAATATGATCTTTGACCTATCTAAAAAAAGAGAAAATTCATAAAACGAACTTATTCAAGTACATATAGTTATTAGTGATGATTATGACCTCCTAAATTATATAAGGACCACATGCTACATGTTCCAAATTATAGAACTAGTAAAATTTACAAAAAATTCTATAAATATGACTTTTACCTTTGATTTTACAACTTAAGCCATTTTGAATTTTAAATTGGTAGGAAACCACTAGATAGACTCTCTAAGCTAATTCTTCATCTCTTAGTCACTCTAAATGACTAACTAGGACCTAAATGAATATTTTAGACATCAATACACTTACTAGGACACATTTAAAATCTCAAACTTATTCATATGCATGATGCTCCTACATCATTTATACAACTGTTATTCTATTTGAGAGGAAGAATAGGAAATACATAGATTGGAGAAAAGTAGGAGATATTAAATATTGGTGGCCATGCCCTAAAATTATAGAGAGATAATGACTGAGTGGGACTAGGCTTACAAAAAGGAATAAAATAGAGGGAATATTTGTTCACATTTAAGAGGGTTTAGCCTTTATTCACCTAATAATATAAGTGAAACCATGTATTATTCTTGGGTTAACATTGATTGTTAGAATTGTGAAATTTTTTATCGACCTATAAGTCATTATTTTCATGATTATAGTGGTAACTAATGTTTTTATTTGATGACATAATCCCTCTATGTTCTAGGTGAATAATCCATTCTCCACATATGTATTAGTAGCCTGACTTCCTCTTACCTTTTATTTTCCACATCCAATTCATTATAGAATGATTAATTTATTGTGACAACATTCATTCGAGTCTAAAATTTTGTATGACATACTTGTAAAACATTTGTTTGATGTAAAATGAGGAACATGTTGTTACCTTTAGTTTTAGATGATTGCATATGTTTATCAATTTTGGATTTTGTGGTGGAAAATATGGAGGAACAATGGAACTTATCTATTTTGGCCAAATGTCATGGGTTTTACCCCAATGTGGATCAGTTTAGGATTTGGGCCAATAGGAATTAGAGGCCTAGGTAGCCTATTAATATTGTTCTTTTGGTCAAGGATCACTTTCTCATCTCTTTTTCCTATAGTGAAGATTTAAGTAAAACACTTTGGGATGGTCTAAGACTTATGGGGAAAAAAATTGTCTCCATTTGTAAATGGAAGCCAAGGCATTTCCAAAATTTGGGTTATTTTCAGGACTTTCTGGTGTGAATTTCTATTTTGTAACTTTTGTTGCATTTCTAGCATAAAGATGTTATCCTTGGCATTGTTCAAACTTTTGGGGTTCCTTTACTGATTAACTCAGACACTCATGTTAGTCGAATATTATTGAGGCCAGCATGAAGGTTTTGATTTATCCTACTAAACCTCTTCCAAAGTCCATCCTACTTAGAAATAAATGTAATGTGTGGAGATAATGCTTCAAAATTGATGGTTCTCAAGTCTTTGTAATTTGTGTTCTTGTCTTCATATCCATGGAATTCCCTACCCTATTTATATAGATTTGATTAATTATAAGAGGGACCCTATGATTCTAATGGAGAAACATCATGTTAAGTTCAATGAGGATTGTAAGGCCTCAGGCTCTAATGGATTTAGAAGCCTATTTCAAACCTGTTGAATAAGATTGATTTGGAACCCTATAAGGATCTATCTAGTGAACTAGTAGGGACTATTGTAGTTTTTCCTTTGGTTAAGATCCATGATATTATTGCTAATTTAGATATAAATCTGATGTTGGATATCATGTCTACCTCTTTGTCTCCTTTGAGTCACAATGTTGTGACTAATGACTCAACTCAGCCCTCATTGGTGGGAGAGATATCTAGCTTTGGAAGACAGATTGTTACAAGTTTCAAGCCCTCTCTTAAGGAAAATATGGACCCATTCATAACTCTTAAATAATTACTTGAGGATAAATGGCGTACTAAAAATACCTTTAGAGGTTTTTAACCCCTAAATGAATAGGGTCTAATAAAAAAGATGAATGGGGGCACTATTCTCAAGATTTAGGATCTTGGTTCCATTTTAAAAATTTAAATACAAGAAAAGGAGAGATTAATTGTAGAAATGTTAATAATAAAAAGGGAAGACCATTGTCCCATAGAAAATTGGAACTATAAATTGAAGAGGGAATTACCAATGGTACACAAAGCATCATTTTGGGGGAAATTGCTATTGGATGTTAATGCTAGTTTCTTTGAGGACTTTTGGGTTGTTTATTGGTTGGGTCTTTGTCGTTGAACTTTTACTTTTTTTTTGTTTTTTATATTTTGGGTTTGGGGTGGAGGTTTTTATGATTTGATTTAGGATCTTTCCTTTTCCTTAGTTTTATCTTCTTTTTTGAATTTTTTGGCGGCTAAGTTTATATTTTGACCATTATTCATTAGCCTCTTTATTGTTTTTCTTTGGGTTAGGTGTATGATGGATAATATTTATACGTTATCTAGATTTTTTTTCTTTTATATTTTGATTTTCCTATCCCTGCCATCATTTATTTCCCTCACACCAATTTTTCTGCTAGCTCACTCTCCCATGTCTATTAATGATGAAGCTTTCCCTTTTTAAGTGTGTCATCATCCCCCTTATCTTTATATCTTTCCCCTTCAGATAATCATTTTCAAGGCTTGTTGTTTCATCATTATACTCATTGATAAGCACTTATTATTTTTTCTTCTTATGTGACTTTTGAGTTTCACTTGGCATTACTCTTCTTCACTAAGAACCCCCTTTTCAACTAAACTTGTTAAAAGGCTCAGACTTGCCTATTTTGAATCTATGGCTTTGTTTTAGTGGAGCTAAAAGCTACACCTTAAGGCAAACAGGAGGGTTTCTAGCGTATGCAGTCGCCAGCGTCGACAGGCCACACCGATGTTGGTCAAGGGACGCAGAAGGGAAACCGGCATCGGCAGAGGATCGGCCGGCGTTGGTCACCTCCAGGAGGCCAGGGACCGATGTCGGTCACCTGTAGCGGTCTGAACTGCTGTTGACAAACAGTCAGTTAAGTGAATGCGGAGTTTGCATGTTAAAGGCTTGTTTGAAGTCTTGAGCCGCAAGTCTAATCAGTGTATGCATGAGATCTATATAATAGACTCATGGGCTGTATTGTTAAGTGGAGAATTTGGAGAAGAGCTATGTGAAGCTTGGAGAGTTCTTCCCATGGTAGAATCAAGTAGGATTCCCCATATAGGTATAAGTAAGATCAGGTTTGATATGCAGGGATGTGTGGATGCGAGGGTCAGAAAGGAGATCAGCGGGGAAGCTAGATCCAAGGTGACAGCAATACATCAACAAAATCATGGAGATATCTACTTGGAGTACGGTTGTGTACTCGATTATACAGATGTACAATGAGGTGAACAATAGCTTGTGTTAGCTGTGTGTTGTGACCTATGAGAGAAGATTACTCTGGAGGGAAGTTTACTGTAAGCCCACGAAGTGGAAGAAAGAGTGCCACCTCTTTGTTGTAAATTCCTTTGTAATGAGTTGAATATAATTGTATATTGCCTCTCATATTTTGTGTGCTTTCTCATTGATAGTTATTTGTTCTTCTAGATTCTGCATGTTTAGTTGCTTATACATTGGTAATCATGTGTGCTCTTAAATCTGACATGTTGTGTTAGAGCTTTGGGGAGTTTCGGTCCTATCAATTGGTATCAGAGCGAGGTTGGACATTCTCAGAGCGAGCTTGACTAACAAATGTCCCAGATCTGTTAAGTGTTTGTTGATTATAGGTTACTCACAGGGGTTGCTGTTTGAGTGGGAGTATAGCAAGGCAGAAGATGGTACGATGAGAATGAAGAAATCAGGCACAGGATTATCACCACAAGGAGTGTGGTGGGTTGTCTTCAGGTGGGAGCTTGGAGAGGAATACAAGCCAAGATGCAGATTGGATAGAGTACTGGTTTTGGGTACAGGTGCAGCTCTTTATCTCCAAGTGGGAGATTGTTAGGGTGTGGAGCTAAAAGCTACACCTTAAGGTAAACAGGAGGGTTTCTAGCGTATGCAGTCGCCAGCGTCGGTAGGCCACACCGACGTCGATCAGGGGATGCAGAAGGGAAACCGGCATCGGTAGAGGATCGGATGGCGTCGGTCACCTCTAGGAGGGTAGGGACTGACGTCGGTCACCTGTAGCGGTCTGAACTGCTGTTGACGAATAGTCAATTAAGTGAACGTGGAGTTTGCATGTTAAAGGCTTGTTCGAAGTCTTGAGCCGCAAGTCTAATCAGTGTATGCATGAGATCTATATAATAGACTCATGGATTGTATTGTTAAGTGGAGAATTTGGAGAAGAGCTATGTGAAGCTTGGAGAGTTCTTCCCATGGTGGAATCAAGTAGGATTCCCCATGTAGGTATAAGTAAGATTAGGTTTGATATGCAGGGATGTGTGGATGCGAGGGTCAGAAAGGAGATCAGCGGGGAAGCTAGATCCAAGGTGACAGCAATACATCAGCAGGATCATGGAGAGATCTACTTGGAGTACAATTGTGTACTCGATTGTACAGATGTACAATGAGGTGAACAACAGCTTGTGTTAGCTGTGTGTTGTGACCTATGAGAGAAGATTACTCTGGAGGGAAGTTTACTGTAAGCCCACGAAGTGGAAGAAAGAGTGCCACCTCTTTGTTGTAAATTCCTTTGTAATGAGTTGAATATAATTGTATATTGCCTCTCATATTCTGTGTGCTTTCTCATTGATAGTTATTTGTTCTTCTAGATTCTGCATGTTTAGTTGCTTATACATTGGTAATCATGTGTGCTCTTAAATCTGACATGTTGTGTTAGAGCTTTGGGGAGTTTAGGAATAACTAGTAGGCTAGATCCCATGTCATGTTTGACCATCAAGAATAATAACCCCACAATTTGGGGAATTATAGAGAATGGATATCTTACTCAGTTTATGCTAAGAATCTTTGGCCATGACTCTAACTTGGCTAAGTATTTTTCAAAGGCTTAAAAGGAGAGGCTTGTAGTTATGAGGGGCAAGAGGATTGAGGTGTCTAAAGAATTCATAGTTAAAGCCATTGGGTTGATTGTGTAAGACTTGAAGTATTATAAAGACAATACCATGAAGGAAAAATGGGTTTTGAAGTTTTTTAACTCTTTAAAGAAAGAAAATGAAGTAACCAAGAGATTCAGAAGGATGGACCTCTTAGACGTTTGGCCTGAAGTCTATAAGTAGGTGATGTTATATATCACCTTGGATTCCAAGTTTAGCCTAGTAAGGTCCCATCACTTCATGATTTTAAATCACTTCAAAGGTATTTATATGGCCAATATTCCATTTTATTCACTTCATTCTCTATAGGATTATGTGAAGGTTTTTAAATGGATTAATAAGGTTTCACTTGTGCATCGGTATCTTATTTTTCTTTTGTTCAAGTTCACCCCTCTCGAGATGAGTAAAGAACTATTTTTATCTTTAGATTCATGGGTGGAAGAGACAAAAGGGAAGAAAATAAAAAAAGGGGTGTGTGTTAATGTCATTATGAGGGGGGTGGAGGGGGAGTGGTGGAGGTGGGTAAAATGGCCATAGTTGACAAACTTAAGAAAAAATTAATTCTAGAATTGGAGGATTTAGAAGAGATAAATGTTGATTTGACTGAGTCTCCTAAGAAGGAGGATCCCCTAGTCATCCTCTAAAACATGGGTTCATCTAAGGAGCCCCCACCCAGTCATCTCTATTCTTGAGGAGGGCTCACAGGAGGGCCCCAACCCAAATGAGTCCACTTAACTTGAAGTTAGTTCTCTTAAAACCATATTGCACTCAATTAAATTAAGCCTAAGGAGTAAATCCATGGAGATAAGAATAATATAAAAGGAAATTAAAGAGATCCATTGGGATATATTTTCAAAATCTAGTGTGAGAGTCATGGAGGGTTGAATCTCTACCTCATGCACCCCTACCCACATATATAAGGATGATCTTGTTGATCCATAAGCTCTGGTTCCCTCAAGAAGAGGGTTGGATATTTTGGTGTCTCATCTTAAGACCCATGTAAGTGTTACTTCCCCCTCAATTTTTGAGAGTTTGAAATAGGTTTCTAAGGAAAGACCCAGGGAAAATCCACTAAAGGTCCCTGTTGGGCTCCTAGGGATTTTTTGTTTGACTTTTGTAAGTGTTGTTTGATAGTTTCAATTCATTATTTAATTTTTTTATATTTTGCTCACTCCTTTTTTGGGTTATCTTTTTATTTGGGCTAAAATTCCCTTTATGTTTTCCTATTATATCTCCTTGGATACCCAATCCTATCGATGTGAGCTAGGCTACTTCCCACACTACTAAAAGGTGAGCTTACCTTAATCTAAACATTTTTTGTGATGCTTAGAAATAATTTTTATTTTGTTCCTAGACATTATCCAATGTTGACTACATAATCCTCTACCTATTCACATTAGAATAGTTTATAATCTAGAAGATGAATTTTATAGATCGCTCTTAGAAAAAAAGAAACTTGTAAACCATGGGCTTACCTATATGCATCTTAATAGTCCTTATGAAACCTCCTAAAATAATAAATGCTTAAACCTATTTAAATCTTAAAAAGAGTTTTGTGCCATTTAACTAAATTGACTTAAAGCCATTTTTTGAATTCTAGTTGAGATTTAAATTTTATATGAATGTATTATTTCTTGTTTATATTCACTATTGAGACTTGGATTTTATTACATAGAGCTAGTTGTAGTATTGACTTGTATATACATTATCTTATTTATTATTATTGGTTCCATATCTACATTTCTTTTGAAGGGTAGGGACACTGTCAATGGATAAGAGAAGTGTGCAAGATCATATGATGATATTCTCCCTCTTCTTATATAGATCTTAGCTTTAATGGTGATTTCCTACGTCCTTACTATTTAAATTGAGAAGAATTTTTAGTTTTATATCCCTATTATAGATAGAAGGATTTACTTTATTGTATATCATTTTGAAAAGATGTAATCCTATAAAATATAATCATTGATTTTTGCATATGATTAGTATAGATCGAGATAATGATTTGAAAATTATATTTTTTAGAAATGGATTAATAAAATTTTGATTCATTGATGCTTAATATTTTTATTTGTGATGGGATGTATATTTTGATTTTTTTAAATGAATGATTTATGAAAGAATGTATTTGATTTATACTTCAAAATGAAATTGGAAATATTTTTTGATTTTGAATATATTATCATGGATGTTTTAGAAATGGAAAACTACTTCTATATTTGTGTATCTTAATTAATATTAGTTTAAGTACTTTATTATTAAATATGTTTTTTTAGGATTAGTTAAGAAACCTTTGTGAGGATGACTTAAAACTACATGGAAAAAAAACTATAATATTTTCTTGGTGTCCAACTAGAAGGGTTCTTACGTTTTTCCTCATTGAAATATTCTACCACCTTATTTCTCAATCTTTCCAAACATCATCTATGGAGATTTTGAAGTTTCTCTAACTCAACAAGGGGGGTTGGAGTGATCTACATTTCCATCCATAAATTAAACTTATCTCCTTTACCAACATCCCATTTGAGCAAGGGTTTTATGATTTTTAGTGCCTTGGTAATGAGATTCTAAACATGGGGTCTTTTGATATGATTTTTTACATTAAATACTATTTCAAGGGTCATAGAATCCAAAAAAATTCCTCAAGTTTTTTATTTAAAGGGAGTTCTCAACAATGGAGATTCTCTATGTTATCCTTTCCCCAAGTGCAAGATTCATACTCTTATTAATCCTTATGTCCAACCCTCCTCATTTATTTAGAGTATAAATGGAGTCATAATTTATTGATGTGAGTTTTATAACCTTATCATATATCTAGTATCTATAAATGAAATTCATTTAGATCAATTTGATTTTCACTTTAACCTTTATTACAATTGGAAGTACCAACATCTAGTATATTTGGATTGATTGAAGGTTTGATTTAAGGAGATTTATCCTACCAACTAGAATAACATTTTTTTATTATTATGTTCACCTTGTTCTTCCATAATGAAGATGTAATTCCTTACAATGTGATTCCTAGGTAAGTGCATGGCAAAGATATAGGATTAATATCTAATTCCTTTCATATTCTTGTATGGATGTATGTTTTTTTGGTTGAAGAAGAATATATTAAACTTATCCTTGTTTAATTTATGTGTCAAATCTATTTTAAATAAACCCAAGGCCTATTTTAACACCATTCTCCTTGAATTTTGGTTAAACAAGTTAAACATGTATTATCCACAAATTAGGGATGCAAGATGTGTTGGAGGTTTTTTGTGGTTGTTATCCATTTGAATGTTTTCATAATTTTCAAGAAAGATATCCATCTTCCTATTATAGTGATAATAAATAAATATGATGATATTATATCTTATTTTCTAAACTCTCTTGATGTTCTAAAAAAACTCGTTGGTGTACTACTAAGAAGGATCATGTATTTTAAGGACTAAAGAGTTGATGCAACTAAAAATATAACTTCTCCATTCTTTACCAAATATTAATTTCTAAAAAAAAATCTTTAAAAAATCCTAATTTACCTTATCATATGCCTTAGTCATATCAAATTTCCTTTTATAAATTATTAAAATTAATTAACTCGTGAGAAATTATAATATCATCTAAAATCTTTATTTACTTTATAAAAACTCCCTATTTTTGATATATTGTCTTTAGAAGAATATATTTTAAACATATTTTCCATAACTTTTAAGATAATCTTGTATATCATGCTACAAACAAAAATTTGTTGGAAAGAGTCAAATACCTTATGTTTTCCCTATTTCGAATAAGAGCAATGAAGTTTGAGTTGATTTAATTTAAGATGGTCTTAATAATTTCTAATTCATATATTGAAACAATTACATCCTCCTAAAAAATATTCTCGTACAGCTTAAAAACCATAATGGGAAGCCATTGAGTCTTGTAGTTTAATCTTTTTGAGAGGATTGGATTATTGTGATCACTTCTCCCTTTATCACCGAGGTTAATAGACTATTATTATATTCTTATAATATTATTCTTGAGATCATTTATATAATTTATTTTGGACTCCTCCCTTTCCTCATCTTTTTATGTTAAGATTTTTCCAAAAATATTTTGTTGCTTCTTCCTTTATTTTTTCTTTTTCCTTAAATTCAAACATTTATGGTTTATTGTTTATGTTTCCTTAACTTAAAACATTTATGGGGTGGTTATTTTAGTAATTTTATTGAATATTCTTCTCAATTGTTGATCAATGAAAAAAAGTGTATCTTCATACCTTCTTCCTTTAGCCACTTCACCCTAGGTTTTTATTTCCACTAACAAGGATCTTTTCAGATCTTCAAGCATTGGTCTAAATTTCTTCATATGTCCACTTCTCAATTCTCTTTGGATTCTAATTTTTTTTCTCATTTTTTTTCTCATTAAATTTCCCTATAATAATCTTTAGTTTCTAAGTTATTAAATCCATAAAATTGTGTGTTCTACCAATCCTTGATTTTTAATTTCAATGATTCCTCCATCATCCACATTAGCTAAAATTTAAATGGGTTATTTTTTTATTTCTCTTCATATTTTATACATAATATTATTGACAAGTGATATAGTATTTCCTTACGTAGATTAATATATTTAATAATGGAATCCATTTGAATCCCTGACATATTTAAGAGGAATATGTCTAGTCTTTTCAAGAAGTATTCATGACCCAACCTTCTATACAGATATGTGTACTCTAAAAATTAGCTTATATGTCCATGAATTGTAGGTCATTCACCAACTACATGAAATCAAGAGAGGATTGAAACATTATTACTAAATTTTCTAATTTTCCCAATGGAGAGAGCATTGGTTTAAAGTATCCACTTAAGACACATTTTTCCCTTAGCTAAATTTATCTTAATGTTTGAACTGAATACCAATAGATGAATCTTCCTTATTGTGAGGTTGGCCCACATGTGTTTGCATAGATATAACTTCTATCATTTTTTATTTCATTTGTCTTCTCAATAGTTATGCAAAATATTTTAATAAAGTCCATGATATAATGAACATAATTAAAGGACATGGAAACTTATAATAATTGTCTAGGAATAGGGTAATTTCCATTTTTGTATTTCAAAATGGAAGCTTCTCATGAGTGTAGAATGTAGAAGGGGATGCTCAATGGGACAACATGCCTAAAATAGTTTAGAAAATAAATAGGGATGATCTAAAAACTTTATACCTACCTTCAAGTGTGATGTATTTCATTAGATGAAAATTAACTTCTCTAAATGTCCTAGGCAGAAATTCATGGTAAAAATCATTGTGAAAAGTCTCCAAGGTTTCCCCTTCCTCCCGAAATACCTCCTCTCTTTTATAATCTCTGGTAGATTTGAAGATTTTTATTTCCTCTATTACCAAGCCTATTATTTGAGTGATCAACTCTTCCATGATTTCCAATATGACACCATTAATGTTAATAGTTATATATTCCCAAGCATTAACAAAGAAAGTTTAAATATCCATGTCATGCCCTTCATTTTTTTTCATGAACCCTATGAAACCCCCAACTTGTAAGGCCTCCCAAATTATTTCATTCTTATTTACTTATTTATTTAATTTGGGTTCAATCTTGTTTGATAACCCCATAATGATTTTAGATATTCCATAATAGGGAAGAATAAATCTTTTTGAAATCCAATAGGCTAAACAACTGACAAACCCCAGAGCTATATTTTTATTGCCTTTGGTTATTGAAAAAAAAATTAGAAGGGAAAAATTCAAATCTAGAACCTTCTCTAAGAGTCTAAAAAATGATAAATATAAATATAAAAGACTAAGATTATATGTTAGTCTAAGGTCCCAATGTCTCCTCTGTCTAAACTTGGGGAAGTCCTCCATTTCCTCAAATATTATGCACATTAGACAAAAATTACCCCTTTATTGTTTGGATTATGTCCTTATGAATATCTTTAGATTCCATCTAAGTAGACTAACCCAAAGAGGCCACACCCCTATTTTAAAAAAATCCACTATCATGTTCCTTCATATTAAATGTGTTGGATTAGAACCTGTTGCCTGGAGTCTAGAATGGAGATTACTTCCTCTATCACTTGATTAATAGACCAACTAATATCATTTTTCCTATATAAATAATTCAAAATATTAAGAGAATCTTCCACTATTATGAGCAATTACATCCCCAGTTGTTGAGCTAATTTAAGTCCCCACAGAGGAGTAAGGGTTTCATCCCAATGATTGGAATTAACACCCATATCTCCAACATATGCTACCACAAAATTTCCCTGATGGTCTCTGATACTTATTTATTTTTATAATATCATCTTTAGGATCAGTCTTACCAAGACTAGAAGTATCAATTTTCCAGTTAAGAGTTGTAATTTATTCAAATTGAAGTAGGAGTTTACCTTTATTATTAGGCTCAATATTATAGTTCTTCATGATGGCCTTAAATATCCTTTTGGATAGCACTTTGTTGATATATTTATTTTCTTTAAAAATCCTATTATTGTGCTCTTTCCAAATGCCCCAAATGATATGAGGCAAATAGAGCTTCCATATTTTCTTGAGTGGTACATTTTGAAAGGGATACTCCCATGATTGCCATACTTCCAATAGTGTACTTGCATATACCCAAACAATATATAATTTAAGAAGAATATAGCTCCAAATATCTTGAGAGTATTGGAAATTCACAAGTAGATGGAAGATAGATTCATTATAATTTTCAAAAAGAATGCATCTATTGATCAAAATGCAACCTCTTTTTTTTAGATTATTCATGGTTAGAATTTTAATTTGGACTGCTGCCCAAAGGAAAAAATATATTTTGGGAATTAACCATTTATCCCATAATATCTCCCACTTAAAAATCAAACCAATATTCTCATTCAATATAGAGTAACCTGATTTTACTTGGTAATGACCATTGAATGACTCCTTCTAAATTATATGGTCTTCTCTATTATTGAGACATAAATGGAAATTTATTAGCAAATTGTTCAAGTTAGATAACATCAAAGTGTCTTCCTAATTAATTTTATCTAAACTTAATGTTTTCTAAATTTTCACACCTTCAACCACCTACTAGTATTTGTGGACCTTGTGACCATACTTATTCTAAATACCCTCTTACAAGTGTTATCAAATATCAATTTGACTAAGGGGATGATCTACGACCCAGGCATCTTTCCAAAAATCCATCATCTAACCATTACCAATCTTCCATTTAAAACCTATGGAAATCATATCTTTATTTGAAATCAAAAAATTCCAGAAGTGTGAGCCACTAACAAATTGATCTTCAACAAATATGCACACTTAATAAACTATTTTTTTCCTCATGAGTATAAGGAATTCTCAAATACATAAATAATTGATCATCTTTGGTACCAAAATTAAAAAACTATTTTTTTTCCTCATGAGTACAATTAATTCTCAAATAAATAAATATTGGATCATCTCTAGTACCAAGGTTGATAGGAATTGTCTCACATATATTTATTCTATAAGGCTCCTTGGTTAGAGAGATTTTGGGTTGATCATGAGGTGTAAATATTGATTCTATCTTGAATAAATTATAAGGTGGATTATTAGTGCTCAACAAAAAATATTCACCACAATTGAGAATGTAATCATCATGATTAAAATACCTTTTAAAAAAATATCAATATACTCATCATAATTTAAAAAAAATGTCAATTATCACTAAGACAAAGAAATTTAGGTCTAAATTTTTTTGAAAAAGAATAATCAACATAATTTTCAATGTCACTTAAGGTGGGGTTAGAATTAAAAAATAAGTTTGTCAGCATGGGAACTAAATTCTCTAAGAATATTCATGATGTTGAATGTTTCAAAATTTTATGTTAGTGACAAAACATTTTGTGTGTATCTATGAAGGTTAATTTGATTAGTATTGTAAATTTTTCTAACTTGTCTCATATTTAATTCATAATCTCTAAAGACTTCTAAGTGTTTGATCTTCAATTCAATTGATTTTTCAATACCAAGACATAAAGCCTCAAATTCAGCTATGTTATTTTTATTCTCAAAAGATAATTTACAAACATATCTAAAAATCTTACCTATAGGGTAAATTAATACAAATACAACACCATTTCCATGTTGTGAACACTCTCCATCAAAGTATAAAGACCAGATAGTTTATCGAGATATGGTTCTTATATGTTGTTGATCAAGTTCATATAGTGTTAACAACTCATAAATTTCAATCCTAGTTTTAACATAAGCAACATTAGTTAGTACATATTCAATAGGATTACTATTAAAATATTCTCTATGAATAAACACAATCTCATTTCCAATGAGAACCCAAGCATTATCCTTACCCATAAAATCATCAGCTACTTTAGACCAATTTTTACCTAATAACAAAGCATAATTGTAATGAATATCTAAAATTTATACAATATAAATGCACTTGATATTTTCATCTTGAGTTATCTTAATTAAAATGTCACAAAACTTACCAAAACTTTTGGTTTGATGAGAATTGAGATCAATGAGTTTCCTATTGTATGTTTTATAATATATGCCTATTTGATCAATGATTAACTTAAGCATAATAATCTTATAATTTCCTATGTCAAGAATACAATTATGGATTATTTTATCAATAATTTTTATGGACACATAGAAATGAGGAATATAATCAAAAGGAGGATCATTGTATTGATAAAAATCATAATTAGATTCACTATTATCAATTTCTTATTGAAATCCTACTAAAAACTTAAAAGTTATATTTTTAATAGCATCATTAATCTTTTCAAATTGATTGGGTAAAAATCAGCAGTTTGAAGCAAATAGAAACTACATGTATAGTTTCCATAAAATCGATAATGTTATAAGATCCATCATCAGGTTGATTAATGTGAGTATAGTGTTAGGGATTATAAGGAGGTTGATATTGAGTATTATTAAATCTATTAGGTAAAGGATTAGCTTAATGATAATTTGTAGTAGAACTATATGCAGGAGCATTATTATATACAAGAGTTTCACCTCTATCTTGTAAAGACAGTTTGGAAGTAGAATGTTGATTCTTATTAGGTTTTTCTATATTCAAATCGTCTTTAGGGATAAAATTATAATCTTTTTTCCTTTTTTTTAATAATATAAACATTAGTGTTTTTTTTCACCTATAATCTCATTATAACTACACATATTTATATTGTTAACCAAGTCAATAGAAATATTATCTTTCCCTTGGATAAAACATTTAAACTTTTGATCAATAATACAAATATTAGGATAATGGTCTACTTCAAAAACATGATAATAATGATTTTTTTCTTCACTCTTACCTTTTTGAGTATTTAAAACTTTTTATGATGATGACAGTTTTTAATTTAACTATCATTTGATGGTGACTACCTCATTGCCAAGATTATGTATGTATTTTAATATTTTTGCATTGTCAAATGTTATACATGTATAAGTTCATTATTTAAAAATAATGTGTTTCATATTATTTTAATATTCAATATAGAAATTGATAGTAGCATCATATTCTACAATATCTTTATCTTCCAAATCTATTTTATACTTGATAATGCACTACAAAAATAAAACCTTGATAAAATTTTCGATGGTCTTACATCACATTGTATCTTTTGATGCAACTTGATGAATCTAGTAATAAAATAATAAATAGTTTCACCTAGGTCAATCAAAAAATTTAAAAGCTCATTGATTAACTCTAAATCTTTTTTAGGTTTACCAAAATAGAGTTCAAGATAATCTTCAATAACTTTCAATGTATTAATAACCTTGACTGGTAGAATAATTAATGCTTGATATGTTTTTACTTCTAAATTTTTTGAAAAAACCCTAAGATAAATATTTTCATTAGTTATTCCAAGGGTTACACAAATCAACTTAAAGGCATCTAAGTGATCCTCCCAAAATTCACTAGGATTTCCTCAAAATTTATGAACATTAAGTCCATTATGAGAAGGAAGTTTGCCATGTTAATTAGATTATGATGAATCCAATGATTTTCTAATTGCTTCTCATTTTGAACATTAGATTCATCTTCATTGTCAATGTTTTTTCTTGATCTCTTTCATTTTGTAAACTAGGGATGATGTCATTGATTCTATCTCTAGGTTTATTTGCCATTGCAAGGTTCAACAGGTTCTAAAAAATCATTATAAGGAAACTTATTAGAGAGACCTTATTCTAGGCTAAGGATTAGTAGACAATATTTTTTTTCTTTGTCATTTAATGTAATGTTTTCACTAATAAATATGAGCCTAAGTTTGAAGTCTAAATAGAGTTTATCTATCTATCTCAAATGCTTCATCATCTTAAAAGTATATAACCTCAATGATATGATGGGTTTCATGAGGTTTATTATACCAATCAAAGTAAATAAGACTACAAGCTATATCAACTTGGTCTTGGGCAATATGAATCCTAAGTTGGATAATAGGAAAATGACCTATAATGTTCATAGGGAAGAAAATTGAATTGAATAAGAAAAAGTAAGAAATGATTTATAAAATCCCTATCAAAATTTTAACATTTGTTGATATTAAAAAATGTCACATTAATGAATCAACCCTTTGCCTATCACAAAGGTCAAGTTGGAATCATAGAAGTTTAATTGTAAAGGACCTATGAGCCAAGAATTGGTCCTGAGGCCTACAAATGGGTTTTAATGTTTTGGGAATAAATAAACCTAATAAAATAATATATAAAACTTTACTATTCAAATAATCAATTCAATTACTTCAATATGTATATTAATTTTCAATCAGATCTATAGATATGATCTAACCTATCAAAAAGCATAGAGCCTATGAAAGAGGTAATCTATTGAAGGAAAGAACTTTAGTTCATATTTAACCATCAAATTAGTACAATATATATTCTATAATAAATATTTCCAATGATACATCAAAACTAGAACAAACTAAAAGAAAAGTAATGCAAGTAATCGAAAGAGAGATAAAAGAAATGGACACATAAACCAAATAAATTAAAAAAACTACTAGAATTAACATTAATCTAAATAGACCACAATATTAAAAGACTAGATCAATTAATGACTAATAAAGAACATAAGTAAATGTTAATTTAAAGTTAGAACTAAGCAAAGATCAAGAGTTAGTACAACTAGTGCTTAGAAAACTACCTACTAGAAACAAAATTACAGTTAGCAGTTAATCAAGATTAAAATTAAGAAAGGAATAAGTTTTAGATTTAATCTAAGAATGATGAAATTTATACATATTTAAATAATAAATATTGATATGATACTAAGTTAAGCTAATCACTGAGTAAACTAAGAAAGTAGAAAGAAAACAAAAATGACTAACTAAATGAACAAATGCAAAATATAAGAATGAATCAACGCATAAGTTTAGTAAATGATATGTTTTATTGAGAAAAATGTATCATTTAAAATGTTTGCAATTAACTCTTAGAAAGAATAGTCAATATACATATGATTTTCCTACAATCTATTATAAAATATGATGTATTTATCATTATTCAAATGAAGTGTATTGATTTATTCAAATATGAATACATATCTGCAATCATCAAATAATTGGTTATAAATTAAAAATAAACTTGGATATACCTGCATTATTCAAGCACATTACTTCACGGTCAGAGAAGGTATTGTTTGGTCTATCTACAAATGATTATAAATCTTAGAGATGCTTCATAGAAATAAATTTAGTATGAAATCTTGAAGTCAAATAGATATTCTTACCTGTGTATTTTTTCCTTTTGTTATGTCGTGCAATTCTCCTTAATTCATTAGAGGTAGTTATGCTTTTTAGTTATAACTAACTCTTAGTTAGTTATAGTTATAAAATTAATTAAATTTTAAAATTAAGTTAACCATTCTACATTTTTTATAACTTATAAATTTTATAATTTTAAATTTATAAATAAAATTCATAAGACTCGAGAATAAAATTAAAATATAGGTCAACATAAACATTTCTAATGGGTGGGGGCCCTTCTAGCAACTTACTTAACAAACACTTAACAAATCACTAAAACGTTTCCATATAATTAAAAGACCATTATAACCATGTCTAATTATTTAAATTTCTCAAAATTATTGAAAATTCATAATGAAGACCATAGCAACATTTGAACATTTGCATAGCCACATGATCAAAAGCTAAACTAGTGAACTAAAAATATCATCTCAAAATTGTAACTAAAGCAAGCATACTGATAATTTCAACTATCTAATTATGCAAAGAATAAAATAATAATAAAATGAAGAACATAATAAGTAACTCAAAAAAATAAAAAATCATACAGCATGAAACCACTGAACCAAGATTAAAACATGACTATAAAATCACAAATGTTCCTTCTCATAATCACTATATTTTAAAATCAAAATAATTAGTGAGGCCCATTTATTTGTTAGATACTTAGTGTATTGAAGAGGTGAAGTTGGAAACTCAATGACAAAAGTTCCACCATAGTCATCATCCACCTCAAAGTCAATTTATTTTTATCTTGTGAGTGACTCTATGCTAAGACACAGAACTATAAATGTATTTTTTATTGGATGAGGCAAATTTATCAGAAGTATGTAAAATAGTATTAGGAATGACAAAAATTTTAGTGTCAGCAAGATTAAGGTTAATTTTTGGGAATAATTAAAAATGGAAAAACACAAGATATATATTCGAAAAAGTATGATGGGTTGTATGCATTTATTTAGAAGAGACAATTGGCGTACTTTTTTTGAATGGATGGGATCACCAACTAGCTCATCTCTGGACTCTGTGAAAAATATTGCCTCACATGGTCAATGATGCAAGTGGAATGTTATTTAAGATAGTCCATAAATTTAGATCATTTACATCAAAGTGTATATAAATGTCCAGATGACTACCTTAAGAATGATTTCTATTATTTTGATGCATGTTTCCCCTACTCCATAAATTTCTATCTAAACCTTTCAAACCTTGAATACAACTTGACATTGCTTTATATTGAAATAATCAAAAAAAAATCCTTAGAATACTTTAAATCTTTAAAGTTAATATAAAATTATAATAAAAATAACTCATAACTGAGATCAAATTGAAATCATGTATATAATTTAGTCAATATATAATTATTAAGATCACCAACCAATCTACAATTCATTTGGAAATTTTCAAAGACACAAGACCTTTCATCTATATTACATTATTCCTTCAACTTACATCCACAAACATGTCTAAATATAAATTCTAAGATCATGCAATAAATTTTTGTTAAGAATGTAACTAAAAATTCTATATAATCTAGGAGAATAGAAATAGCTCTCAATTTTCAAATTGATTCATTTTAAGCATGCAATTTGATATAGGAGCATCACTACCTCAAATTGTACATATGATCTTTTTTTCAACTTTAGAATCTTTAGTAGGTGGTTTTACTCATTTTAGGTCTCTAATAAAAATTTTGAGGTGTTGGTTTTGTGTCAACTTTGAATCAAGGACCTTTTTGGCATTTTCCCACCAAAAGTTTGATTTGAATTTTCAAATTTCAATGTAAAGCTTAAATTATCTATAGCTTGTTTCATGAGGTCTCAAAGTTGTAGTTTGTTTTTTAGGTTTTATTAGGTAGCTAAAGGTGTTCCAAGACCCCTATGACTCACATCATGAGTCATCTTGTTGAGTGGGCCTAAATTTGGTTAGTTAGGCAATGTACAATAGTTAGTTATAGGATTTTGAGCCTTTGAATAGATGTTTTTGGTGCGTAATGAGTCATTCCAATATATGAGATAAATTTTATGGGGTTGGAGTTTAAGGGAGAATGAAAAAAAAAACCTAATAAATGTATAAAGGAATTTTGTGTTTATTTTTTAATAGAAAGTTGCAGACCTTGCATTCATTGTATGAACAATGATTTGGATGTTTCAAACAAAGAATGAGAAGAATATTGTAATAAAAATGTGTTTTGGTGATCAATATGACAATTTTGGTAAGCTATTATCATTATATTTGTTAATTTATTGATATTATATCAAGTGGATTTCATATATATGAATGATGAACTCAAGACAGGCATGTTTTTTATGTGTCCTATGGCAAAGTAATTATGTTTTGTAATTACGTAGAGAAATGGATTGGTAAAGATTGAATGAGTACATTTATGCATTTTATAACATTTTTAACAATTTTATTGAATATTTTTTGGTGATTATATACTTACTGGAACACAAATTCCATAGATTGGTAATTTATAGACCTTGTGTATAGGTAGTATATCCATTATAGTCTTACTATCAATTTGTAATTAGGGAAAAATAGTGAAACCTAGTTGATGGAGAAGGTTTATTTATGTTTTAAGAGATGATTAGTGTTATTAAAAAAATTTATAATCCCTTATAAGGATATTAAGTCTTTAACGTAGCTTAATATGCCAATTAGTGCTCATTAGGTTGATACAGTCACACAAAGTAAGTACAACAGTGTTGTTTGACATGGATAGAGGTATCCAACAGAGGATAAAATGCATTGAGAAGGTGTGTAGTGATATCACAAAGCAAAATAAATAAGCACAATACTTAGAAACCTATGATAAATCTTTAAAATGGATTTTATACCCTTTCAAGTTCTACAGTAAGCTTGTAACCCTATTTCTAGGGTTTTCATACTAAAACAAGCATTATGGAAAATTGAACTAATAAAAAAAACTTGAAACTTTGTCAATAGTTATTAAATGAAGCAAGCTAAGTGATTTCAAAGTTTATTGGGTGTCTCTATATGTTTTTTTACTTATAAAACTAAATATGTGTGTAAAGAAGGAAAAGAGACCTAAACAGGCCTAATTTGAACCATGAAAGAGAGTAAAAATATGATGTGTGCTATGAACTATACCAATAAAATTTGTGAAATAATGGGAAACCATAAATGGTATCTTAAGATGAAACTAGGTCTACATTATGACTCCATGCAACTCTTGTATAAGATTAAAAAAACCTTAAAAAACCTAGTATGAAGAGATTATGATAGAGGTAGAAATAAGGAAAGTTGTCAATGAAGTCTTGAGGGTATGATAATGAGATGAAAGGGAGAAGATAAGGAGGGTAAGTATGAAATGGTATTTTGAACACTAAAGTATAGTTAAGAACTAACATTGAGAATTTAATCATTTGAACCAGTGAAAGAGAACAAGAATGAACTAGAATGGAAAGTGAGGATGCATAACACATGAATGTAATGTCAAGAATTTGTAGGACATAACCTAAGAATCAGGAAGGTGATTGAAAGAAAACTTATGCTAAAAAAAATCATAGATACTCTTAACAAATAAAGGACAAGTGAGATAAATAATCAGAGCTAAATGGGACTTGGCAGAGGTAAGGTTAATGAGTGATGAACATGTTTCTTGTTTTCATGCAATCAAGGCAAATAGTGAATAGTCCTCTACATCATGTGGTATCATATCATGGAAGATTTTATGTCCAAGTATGTTTTGAATTTTGATATTTTTGGTTACTTGTACATACAGTTGTGGTTGAGTACATGTTGAAGATTTTATAAATGTTGTTATGAGATGCTAACAGAGAATGCAATAATAAGGACAAGAGGTTGCAGGTATATGTGAAAAGAGAGGCAAAAGTATAAAGAATATAGGTGGCATAACCCTTAGCCAAGAAGGATTAAATAAGGAAGAGATCCAGTGAAATCTCAAGAGAGATAATCTCATAGGTGATTTTGAGATAAAGATAAGAGTCCTATAGGTAGGACAAGAGAAGAATAGTCCTAGGTGAAGATAAAAGAAGAGTGAAAGACCAAGTGAATAGTCAAGAGGACAAGATGGAAGGCTTGTTAGAAGGAAGGATAGTTCTATATGAGACTAAATAATTGATAGGTATCTTAGTTTAGATAAGGAGAGAGAGAGAAAAGAGGAAAAAGGGCAAGGTTGAGAAAAGCCACCATAAAGAGAAGATGGTGCATGAAGACACCAAGAAGATTGAGATGGAGAAAGAGATAAGTGAGATCAGGTAGAAAATAGATGAGGTGCTGACTAATATAGAGTAGTTGAGAGATATTTTTAACCCACATCTTGGATGGCTGATGAGGAAGAAGCCACTCAAGTGGCCAATCAAGCAATTGATGAAGAAGAGAAGAAGACAAGTGATGAAGTTAAAATCAAGGCAGCCTAGAAAGAGAAATGAAAGGGCAAGTAAAAATTAAATAATTATAACTAATGATTACTTTGCATGTTTTCATATATAGACAAGTTGCATGAAAGATTTAAGCATGAGAAACATGCTAAAATGAATAAACAAACTGATTGGACAACTAAGTATGGAGACACAATCTTATGTTATCCTAAAAAGGGTGATCTATTAGAGGATAGTGAAGAAGAAAGAGGAGTTTCAGAAGTACCATGTCTCATGATAGGTAAGTAGGAGGAAGATTGCAGTCAAGAAAGAGTGGAAGATAGCTCAAAAGTACAAGGTATTCATTTCAATGTCATTTTTGATGAGTATGTTAATATAGATGTTGTTGAGAATGATTTGTATGAAAGCACAATGAAACTAATGAATGTGTTAGTTGAAAGAAAAGAAGGTACATTGGCAATGAATAAAGTGATTGGCATGAATAGAGAGACCTATGAGGTGGTAACAAGAAGATATGAGGAAGAAGCACAAATGGGAGTGTTTGAAATAACTAAGTTGCATCAAGTTGAGGTGATTTATTTAGCACCAATGGAAATAAAGGTGATGAGGATGAGTATACAATAGAAGAAGAGAAGCTATGGTAGAAAATAATGGGAGAATATAATGATATAAGTCTCATAAGAGATAAGAATAGCATCATGACAATTGAGTTAGCATTGGTGATAATCTTCAGCCAAGAGGAAGAAGAGTTGGCAAGAAATGAACAAGGAGAATTCTAATAGAGAAAGAAAGAAGTGGTTTTAGTTGACATGTTTTCTTCATGTGTAGGTCATTTGAGGAAATAGAATGAACAATAGTTGCCAAAGATTAGGAAGATGTAAAGCAAGAGGAAAAGTAAGAGGAGGAATGAGAGAAAGAAGAATAAAGGAGGATCCATCATGAGCAAGCATCACAAAGTCCTATATGTTTCAAATATGCCTTGATATCTAGGTGGGCATGATCTTGGAAGGAAGATGCTGTAAAGAACCATTAATGCCAAATATTTTATCACTTTCATGGAAAGTTTTTGTTCCTTAGTAGTATGATGTAGGAACATCACTACCTCAAATTATACATATGATCTATTTTTCAATTTTAGAGTCTTTAGTAGGTGGCTTTAGTCATTTTATGTCTCTAGGAAACATTTTGAGGTGTTGGTTTTGTGTCAAATTTGAATCAAGGACCTTTTTGACATTTTCCCATCAAAAGCTTAATTTCAATTTTCAAATTTCAATGTAAAGATTAAAAGATATATACCTTATTTCATGAGGTCTAAAAGTTGTAGTTTGTTGTTTAGGTTGTAGTATGTAGTTAAATGTGTTTCAATGCCCATATTAATCACATGATGAGTCATCTTATTGAGTGGGCTTGAAGTTGGTTAGTTAGGTAATGTACAAGAGTTAGTTATAGGATTTGGAACCTTTGAATAGATTATTTTGGTTTGTAATGAGTCATTCCAACATATTATATAAAGTTTATATAGTTTAAGTTTAAATTAGAATGAAAACAAAACCCCAAAAAATGTATAAAGGAATTATGTGTTTTTTTTTTTCAATAGAAAGTTATAAACCCTACATTCATTGTATGAGCAATGATTTGGATGTTGCAAACAAAGCATGAGAAGAATATTTTAATAAAAGTGTGTTGTGGTGATCAATATGATAATTTTGGTAATCTATTCCCATTGTATTTGTTAATTTATTGATATTATATCAAGTGGATTTCGTATATATGAATGATGAACTCAAGACATGCATGTTTTTTGTGTATCCTATGGTAAAGTAACTATGTTTTGTATTTACATAGAGAAATGGATTGGTGAAGACTGAATGAGTACATTTATGAATTTTATAACATGTTTAAAAAGTTTATTGAATATTTTTTAGTGACTATATACTAATTGTAACACAAATTCCATAGACTAGTTATTTATAGACCTTGTGTACAAGTAGTATATCCACTATAGTCTTACTGTCAATTTATAATTAGGGAGAAATGATGAAACTAAGTTGATATATAATATTTATTTGTGTTTTAGGATATTATTATTGTTTTTACAAGTTTTTAGATTCCCTTACAAGGATATGAAGTCTTTAACCTAACTTAAGATGCCAATTAGTGCTCACTAGGTTGATACAATCACACAATGTAAGTACAATAGTGTTGTTTAACATGGATAAATATCTCCAATGGAGGATCCAATTCATTTATAAGGTGCATAGTGATATCATAAAGAAAAATAAATAAGCATAGTACTTGGAAACCTATGACAAAACTTTAAAATGGATTTTATACCCTTTTGGGTTCTATAGTAAGCCTGTAACCCTATTTCTAGGGTTTTCATACTAAAACAAGCAATGTGGAAAATATAACCCATAAAAAAACTCAAAATTTTGTCAATATTTAGATAATGAAGCAATATAAGTGATTTTAAAGTTTATTGGGTGTCTATGTACAATTTTGTATTTATAAAACTGACTGTATGTGTATAAATAGGCCTAATCTAAACCATGAAAGAGAGTAAAAAGATTATGTGTGATATGAACTAGACCAATAAAATTTGTGAAAAAATGGGAGACCATAAAGGGTATCTTTAGATGAAAATATTTTTACATTATGATTCCTTATAACTCTTTACAAGATACAAAACCTTAAAAAAGGGCTAGCAAGAAGAGATTATGACAAAGGTAGAAACAAGGAAAGTTGTCAATGGAGTCTTGAGGGTATGACAATGAGATGAAAGGGAGAAGATAAGGTGGGTAAGTATGAAATGGTCTTGTGAACACTAAAGTATATTTAAGAACTAACATTAATAATTTAAGCATTTAAACCAGTGAGAGAGTAACAAGAATGAACTAGAATGGAAACTGAGGATGCATAACATGACTGTAATGTCAAGAATTTGTAGGACAGAACCTAAGAATCAGGAAGGTGATTGAAATAACACTGATTCCAAAAAAAATGTACAAATACTCTTAATAGATAAAGGACAAGTGAGAGAAAAAATCAAAGCCAAATGGGACTTGGCAGAGGTAAGGTTCATGAGTGATGAACATGTTTCTTGTTTTCATGCAATCAAGGAAAATATTGAATAGTCATATAATCAAAATTAAATAAAACTCTCTCTAAATTCATATTGTTCTAAAACCCTAACACCTTAATCTCCATCATTTCATTGAATCTGAGTTCAATATAAAGTGATTTCATTTTCAATAATAATTTATTAAACAAATACCACATTCAAATAGGGAAACCTACTTCACTTAACAAAACCATCTCAAGTATTAATTTCATTACATCTATTTATCTTGGTTTTGAAAAGAAAATAAAATGTGATTGAAACCATAATCTAAGCTCAAGTATAGAAACCTAGGTCTTCAAAATTAAGTCATACATTTAAAAATGAGAAATATTTTCAAATTCTGAATAAGAAATCATTGTTTATTCTTTACATAACATATTATCTTACTTATCTCTTCAAAAACATGTTAGCTCATAATATTATTAAATCATTTGCATGCAACAAATCAACCTAGATAAAAAATAATGCAAAAATCAAGCATTTGAGGAAAATCAACATTATAACATGATATTTTTTTAAATTATTTGCATGCAAGTAATCAACTTAGAGAAAAAAATGAAATGAAAGCCAATAACTTCCATAAAAACTAACACTATAACCTATTTATTACCAAAATATCTTCCAAAATTTATCTAAAATAACTGTAATCATAGTATTTTGTTATAAGTTGCATACAACATAAATGTAGAAAAAGACCTCAAATTATTTTTCATTGATATATGAATAAACTAAACCCTTCAAATACAACAAGTCTATGTATGCTTACTCATGTTGAAGACCAAAATTTATATTCACCAATGAGAAAACTTTAGTGAAATTTGTTCGAACAATAATGACTATCTTTCTTAGAAAATAAGTAAAACATTAATTCAAATTAAGATATTTTCAATATAACCAAAATTTATCTCCCCTATAAATGAAATGTAAATTATCCCTTCTTAAAATAATTACAAAGTCATTTAAATGAGTATCAAATTTATAATATACAAAACAAACCAAGAAATTGAATGAACACCAAATATTTTCATATGATATCCCTTATGCAGTCAATGAATATTTACTACATATATCATAGAAAAGATTCATGGCCTACAAATGAGAATGAAATGCAAAAAAAGCATAAAAATTTTCCTTCAAGCAAGAAAATTACTTCAACAAAAGAATAAATCAAAATAATGAACTGAAAGGTCATACCTTCCAAAAAATCCTAGCAAACAAACACTTAATTTCACAAGATTAAGCAAATAACCTCATTATTTTTCTAAAACCAAATATTTAAAGTTTAATTTTATCTCAAATCTTAGTTTACATAATGACGAATGGGTGTAATTACCTGCCTTATATTGGCTTCCTTCCCAATGCCCACATTAAATGTAATTGACCTGATGTGTCTTCCATGTTGAGGGGCTGGGTAAGTTTTCTAAATTAACATCAACTAATAATTCAACTATCAATTAGTGATCATATTTGAAGCCACCATCTTTATTTTATTTTCTCTGCTAACTTCCTTTCCAAACTAATTAGTGCTCAAAACAAGACAATGTCATGTACATAAATGGCAAGGATTTAGTATATTGGTCATTAAAAACATATCATGCTTTAGATATAATTCGAGATCATCAAATTAATATTGTCTCAAACACACAGAACAACAACTCAAACCTTTTAATACTATGCTAAAATAACAAACATGTTTTATTCAAATATGCAAAATATTATCAAATAGAATCCTTTAATGACCATGCCACATTCAAACCTATCAATGTAACCTTAGACAATGTGAAATCCATGTCATTTTGACCATGTCATTTCAAAAAACTATGACTCTATGAAAAATTTAAGGTTACAAACGAGAAGTCCCAAACCAAGACCAAAGAGAACTCAGAACTACACCAATATAAGCTAATAGCTATGACATTCTATGACATTCAATAGAAAGTTGACATCAAATATAAACTAATTGTAAAATTAATTATAGGCAAATAATAACATTTGTATTCAAAATAAGGTTTAGTCTTAGGATTAAACTTTGGAGCTATGATATTATAATGATGGAATTTATAACATTAATCACAACTAAACCAAGACAAAACATAAACCAAAGTCATAAAATGACAAACAACATTCACCAATCATGAAACTAAGATATTCAATAAATGTTACTGCCATTGTATGAGCATCATTGTTTATGAGATACTTATAACTTTTTATGATTGCTTCCAAAACATTAATTTTAACCTTGTTGCCATAGAGAAAACAATGATTTAAAATAAATTGATCAAAATTCTATGAATTATCTAATTCACTTGAATGGTAATCATGAGTTTTGTTTAAAATAAATTAGCATAGTCACACCTCACATTCAATCACATGTACATAATAAATGGCTATCAAATTTGTTTTAGTCAAGTTTCCTCCCACCAATGTAGATTTAATTGTTATGGTGCAAGCCATCATTTGATATAAATTATAAAATTTGAAAGTTTAAAAAAAGGTACTAAACTTTTATATAATAGAACCATCACTTAAGAAAAAGAATCACCATTCTTTTAACTATCTAATTTTATGATCATCTTTTATAACTACTTCCTTTTAATGATATATATTATAAGACACCGAACATGGTGACACACATAGGAAGATTGTATCTAAAATGAAGTGAGCATCTATTTCCTCTTTCCTAATCGGCCATTCATACAACATCCTAAATGCTTACATGCCTTGAGCATCTCATATTAGATTAGCTCTTCTGAGACTAGGTAAATATGTTAGGATGTTTATCCCTCTTTATTCATAGGAACCTACTTTATTTTCTTTGTCTAATGATATCGCAATCTAGATGAATCAATAAATTTGTTTATCCTTTTATAATCACAAAAATTGGATTCCTTGTCTTACTATGCATTGTACACATATGTACTTTTACCTATTATTTATATTTAATATAAATGGCACCATGTTGCCAATCTCTAGTGTTGAATGTGTAATGGTTGCTTCCACATTTATTTGTTAGATTTCATTACATTTTTGTAACTCTTGAATTTTATTTCACATATAACCAACTTAAATCCATTTAAGTTATCCACTAGGTATCCTCGTGGGCTCCAGATTAATGGATAATTCATACTCATGAGAGATGGGTTATTTTGAACCACTATTTGTGAAATATGATTCAACATATGTTGACTCAAAAATACATAGCTAAATATCAAAATCATATCACATAATTTGATGCACTATAGAAAACCACCACCTAAGTAAATTTAAAGAGCTAAGAATCTCCATAATTAATGGTTCATAATGCACAATACCTATTGAAGGTTTTAAAAATAAGGTCACAAGCTAAGTGATTTTAATTATGTGGTAAAATCCATAATCGAACATGCTTGAGCCAAAGTATTATTGAGATGGGTGACCTCCTAGGACATCATAGTGCTTCACCATTATGAACATCACCTAAATACAAATATGTTGAGGGGATCATTCATAATTATGGGAGATAGGTTATTATGAACCACTAATCATGATATATGAGTCAAATTAGTTTGACTCAAAACCATGCAACTGAATCCAAAAATCATATAGCATAATTTTTTGCATGATGAAAAACCACCACTTGTATAAATTTAAAGAGCTCAAGAGATCCTTATTGAATGGTTCATAAGGTAAAATGCGTATTGAAGGTTTTAAAATTGGGCCACAAGCTAAGTGGGTTTAATCATGGGGGATACTCCATGATTAATGAACTTGAACTAGAGTAGTATTGGGATAGGTGACCTCCTGGAATGTCTCAATGCATCAACCTTATGACCATAACTAGATGCAATGAGTGATGAGTGGATCTTTAATACTCATGAGAGATGGGTTGTTGTGAACCATTCTACATGAAATATGGTTTGATCAATGTTGACTCTATGTGCCAAAACAAAACACATTTTTTTATTATGTTAAATTATAATTTAAATGATCCATTTTTTATTAATCTCATATTATATATAATATTGGGTTTGAATAAGTACCTATTGGAGTTATAGATCGCACCCTAGCTGAGGGGATTGTTTAGGTCCTTTGACCAAATCTAGTCCAACATGGGACTGATCCTAGGCTGTGGGTATCCTAAAAGTGGATCAGACCTTCGGAGAAGGTCACCTTCTTTATGGATATATCACCTACACTAAACTTAAACTAGCACCTACTTAGAAAAGGGAGAAAGAATTGATAAAACTTATAAAAGCATGTAAAAAGTGGTGATGCACCAATTATTTGATCACTCCAACTCACACAAAACACACTATGAGACACTTTTTAGACCAAATAACATCAATCTCACGTAAATATTTTAGAACAAGGTACTAATCAGTTACCATATTAGCAAGAGAGGGAAAATATCCACTTTTAGGCTAGACAATAAATTGTAAATTACACATATAATGACCTGTGATAACTATTAAGCACTTCTTAAAGGTGAGAAAACTCTAGACATAAGCAAGGAACATACATTCACTTAACTATAGTGCATGAACTCATAGAACACACTTTAATCTGGCTTAGAAAATGATGGAATTCAGTCTTTATTACATCAAAAGGTGTTATACTACAAATTTTGTTATATTTTGGTCATACCAAAAAGAGGGATAATTAATCCATTTTAAGGCTTAGAAGCCTGCATTTATAAAAAAGGAGAGAGAGAGATGATTATGCATTGGAAAAGGACCAATCGCTTATGATGGATTAACACTAATTTAAGGATGTTTCTCATTGATATTATCAAGAAGGCACAATTTTAAAGGCTTTGCAAAAGAATTTAATGCTCTATGATCCTTATGTAATCACTAGGTCTTCATCTCAGGAATCCATGCCACCTCTACCTAATCTACTGATGAGGATCATGTCTTGGAATTGGCTGAAAAATGCCACATTTGCATTAGGTGGCCATCTAAACCTAAAAATGTGAACCATGATGAGGCAAGACACAAGCCCACCATATGCAAAAACTAGTCTTAGACCATTGGTTTTCACATAGTCACTGGTCTAACCTCAAATTTTGTAGTACACTCAAAAGATCTATTTCATCTATATGGAGTTTTGTTGATGATGTTTGGTTTCTAAATTATGGCCTTGGTTCAACTTTGGTTTGACTTCAAGCTCAACACTTCAACATTTACTTTGCTTAGGTCTAAAATAACCTCTTCAACTTTCATCAAAAATGTCTCAATATTTCTCTCAATTATTGGCTATTGATTGCCAACTTGGACTATCTACATCATGCTCAACTATCTTTATGTTCATTGGTTCTATAGATCCTTTTAACTTATTGACTTCATTCACACCATTAGATCTAGATGTACAAATCTACACAAGTCTTTAATCTTCTATCAGGACCCACTAACTTTCGACATTTATCCTCTTTGTATTCATCATCAAGATCCTATTACCCTTTTTAACTTGTCTCACTCTATCAATCTTGATGTGCATAAATGCCTGTAATATTTTTTTCCAATTGAATGTGTTTGTGCCACTTATCCTTGACTCATTAGCTCTTTTAATTCACTAACCAATTTGACTCATACTCACCATTCAATCAAGATGTATGAGTTCATGTGCACCATTGATCTCCCTAGTCCCACTTTCCTGTCAGTTCTTTTACTTTGTTAGATTATTAGTATGATTGAGTGTGAGCCCTTGATTTAGCTTGGACCCATCCTTTTGTCAGTAAATTTTCTCTGTTGGTTCTTGGCTTGATTATTTCATACCATTGGATTATGTCTAAATTGTAGAACTTTGAAGGCTTTAACCTAGGGGCCTTTTTACTTGGTTGACTCAATGTGGATCATTAGATCTTATTTGTCAGTATGAGGGCTCCTTTGCACTGTTATATCTTGACCAACTTCAAACCTTTTAAGGACCTTTTAAACCTAAATGGTTACTTACCTTGATTAAAATTGACATTTGTGCTAACATTATTTAATGTCCTTATGGACATATTTGACATCTCGTGAACCATCAATTTTAAGCACAAATAGATTTTTTCCCAAGCTTCATTTTTATGTTAGCGTGAATGTTTTATGTTATAGGTCCAACTTTGAAGGCCTATAACTTGAAGCACAAAAGTCATAGAGATACCAAATTTTCAAGTTATGTTTTTGAGATTGAAAGGGATGAACCCATTTGATCACACTGGTCTTGAGATCACTCTAAGTGAAGATATAAAATTCTTAATTTGATTGATCTATTCGTTCCCATCTGACATCATGACGGCGGTCTAGTTCATTTGGCTAAGTATGGAAAACTTAGCGAAATCTGATTGAGAAGCTAACTTTAAACATGCACAACTTCTAATGTGCTTTGGTGGATGATCTAAAACTTATCATGTAGAAATTAGGGACCAAGATGGACAAACCCATGTGATCACTTTTTCTTAAGATTGCTACATGTGTGAGATATGACCTCTATAAATTGCTTATTTAGACTTTCTACTACTAGATCCAAATGTCAAGATGAACACATAATGGAGAACCAAATGGATCCTTATTTTCCCATACTTATTTCCATATAAAAAATTTCTCACACTGAATCATTGGACCATTCTAATCTCAGGATCCTGGTCCTTCCACTGAATTTTTGGAGTAGGCACATTTTTGGTATGTAGACCAAATTTAGTCAACATATTTGATAACTTGGTTGGGTAGCATGCCTGTTATACTTGAGAACTCAGAACATATACAGAAATTTTGGATAATTTTATATATGGACCATTACATGACTTTAAGGCAACCTCCTGACTTGCAAAGATAGAAAAATCCCAACAATAGGGAAAGAAAACAAACTAAAAGGGAAACTAACCTAGAAAACAAAGTCAATTAAACTAGTGAATGATCTTGAAAGAAAGAAGCACTTATTTAGAATAAAATATAAAGGAAACTAACTAATGTGTTAGAAAACACTTGGAAGAAAACAATAAAAAAATTAACTATGTATAGGGGACTTAGCTTTACTTAATAGCAGTGTTTGAGATGTATCTCATTGACTAGGATAAGAATTTATTCACCATTCATCCTTGTGAGTTGGAAAGCATTGTGGGATTTGCAACTAGAAACTATATATGGTCCACTCTAGATAGAATCAAATTTTGTGTGTTTTCCTAGCTTGGATATATCCTCATCCCACTTGAAGACCAAATCCCCTTGCAAACTTCTTGAAGAAGTTTCTTTGTCAAAATATCTCTTTGTCATTGTTTGATGGACCTCCATAGCCAACATGGTTTGATGTCTTGTCTCCTCTAGCTCCATGAGCTCAACATATCTTATTTCCATTGGCTCAGTCTCTAAAATCTCAAGCTGATGCTTAATTCTAAAGTAGGGAATTTAAGAGAAATGGGCATTCTTGCTTCTTTATCATATACTAGTTTGTATAGAGAATCGATAATTGATCTTTTATAGGTAATCCTATCAACCCATAGAGTTGAGTTCAATTTAATATTCCATGATCTTTGATTGTCTTCTATAGTCCTCCTGATGATCTTTAACAAATTCTTGTTGGTAGACTCAGCAAGGTCATTACCTTGTGGATAATAGTTTGATGAGGTACTGAGAAAAATACTATGTTGAACTGCTCACTGGCTGATCTTAGATCCTTAAAAAACCCTAGTATTATCAAAAATTATAGTTGGACAAATCCCAAATATTGTAAGTAAACCTTCATATAAGTCTAAAACACTAGTTTCATTAGCTTCTTTTAATTTTACTACCTCTGCCCATCTGGTAAAATAATATATGGCAATCAGGATCCACTTATGCTCTGAGCTTGATGGGGGGTTGATAACATCAATAAATTTCAATCCCCATTGGATAAAGGTTGATTAACTAAAATTAGTTGGAGAGGTAAGGCTGTAATTCTCACTTTTCCAACAAACATGGCACATTATCTACATTTCATGATCCATGCATGGCAATAACCAAATAAAATTGGCCAGTAATACCCACCTCTCATGATCTTGTGAGGTATAATCTTGGTTGATTAATTTCCTCCACCATGTCCATCAGGTAATTACTCAGTTTGACATAGTTTTATGTATCTTATTAGTATACCATTGATATCCTTTTTAAATAATACATTATCAACAAGGAGAAAAGGGATTGAATGTAATCTAAAATATCTCCTCTTTGAAGGAGTGAGATGAGAAGGATAAATACCATCTTGTAGATATATTACCATATGTTCAAACTATCTGGAAGTTAAAGCATGATTACTTTCAAGCTCTTGATCATTTGACACCATAACTTGTTCATTAGACTCCTGCAAGTCTTGAGCTAGATGTTCACATAGTCTTTTACCTCTAACTAGCTTTGTGACTTGATCTTAATGTCATATTCCATTGCTTTGGTTATTTAACCAGCTCTTTTATCACTTATATATTTGTTCAAAAAAAAGTCTTTGACACTTAGATGTGCAGCCATCAAATGTATCTTATTATTAGACAATAAGTACCTAAACTTTTTAAGAGGCCTTATAATTGAAAGAACGTGTTTCTTAACAAAATAATACCTTATTTCATATTCTTCTAAGCCTTGACTAAAAAAGGTTATTAGCTACTCTAAAGTATATTTATTCTACTAAATGAGAATACTTGATATTGTGTCAAGTTTAGCATAGCTATATAAGAAGAAATCTTTTATAAAATTAGGGTTCAGGAGTATAGGAGCATTGGCTATAGCTTTCTTTATTTATTCAAAACTTTTCACTCCTTTAGATCAACTAAAACTCTAAACTTTCTTTAACATGGTTGTAAGTGTCCTAGATAAAGTAGCAAAATTTAAAATGTATCTCCTTATGAATTTAATCTTGCCTAAAAATCTTTGAAAGAATTTCTTATGCTTAGGCAATGATAGTGTAAGAATTGATTCTATCCTATCAAGGTCTATCATTGTACATTTATTTGAAATGACATGTCCAAAAATCCTACCTTCATGAATAGAGAAAACACACTTTTTTGGGTTCAAAGACACTCCAAATTATCTGTACCTTTCAAACACCTATCCGAGATGAATCATATGCTCATTTATACTATTATAGAATACTATTATGTCATCTAGATAAACAAGAATAAACTTGTTGAGGATAACCTCCAATGCCATGTCCATAGCCTTCTGAAAAGTGGATCCAACATTAGATAAACCAAGAGGCATCTTTCTGTATGTAAATGTCCCCCACTTTGTGGTGAACATTTTTTTGTATTGGTCCTCTTTTTTGACCAAAATTTGGTTATATCCACTATAACCATCCAATAAAGAGAACCTTTCTGAACCTAAAACTAGTTGTAAAATTTGTTCCGTTGATGGAAATGGATAGTGATCTTTGAGAGAGGCCTTGTTCAAGTCATGAAATCTGACATATAGCCTTATTTCACCATTCTTTTTCCATACTAGAATAAGGTTTACTACCCAAGTTTAGTGCTTAATTGGAAATATTATGGCTGACTCAATAAGATTATGTAGTTCAGCTCTCATTAGAGGTGCAAGCTTTGGATTGATTGGCCTTTACCTTTGTCTAACTGGCCTAGTCTCATCTTTTAACTCAATTACATTTAAGATCAATAGACTACCATGCAAAGACATCTACAAAATTTGAACATAACTTAATCAAATCTTATATCTTTGAAGATTTGCTAACTTTACCTAGCTTTAAATTTTCACTAGTTGCAATCTCTACATGTATATAGTGTTCTTCCTTGCTTGATAAATCACACTTTTTTCTTATTAATTCATCATCTCTATTGAATATATTTTCTAGGGTAACCAGTCCTTTAGGCAACTTGTTTATCTTTAATTTCACAATCTAAACATCATACTGTCATAAATGCTTATCTTGGTTCATTGATGAGAATTCAACTTCCTCTTGTAAGAATCTAAAAATCTAGTTGTCATCTTTAGATACTTTCCAATTGTCATGGTTGTCTATGACAGAAGGTCTCAAAACTAATTTTATGTGTGATTGGACTTTGTCCCTTTTTATATTATCTAGGATACTGAATTATGATCCAATAACAGCTAGACTATTTGCATGCTTATTCTAATTTATTGGTATGGCCTAAATATTGAAGGCATGAAATTCTTAAAATAGGTCTCATACTCTATGCTTATAAGAAATAAGTAGTGGGTCCTTTCATATATTAAGTCCCATTACTTGGAGAATTACTAGTTCACTATCTCCAAAGACTTGTAAGGAATTAACCTTCATCTTTCTTGCCCATTGCAAACCATGCATTAGTGATTCATATTTAGTGACATTATTGGAACAACCAAACTAAAAATTGAGATAAGATAAATACATTTTATTATCTATAAAAACTAACATCATTCAATCTCCAGTGCCATTTTTATTCCTGGATCCATCAAAATATAGTTGCCATAGTCCATCACTAGGTTGCTCATCTTTCATCAATGTTAGAATTGGTGCATAATTTTTATGAAGATAATAGACACCAAATCCTTTTTCTTTAATTAACTTTTAAGGATGATGCTCATGTAAATCATAGGCCCATTCATCAAGGAAAATATTTGGGACTCCATCTAGAAGTGATTCAGATTCAACTTCACTATTTTCTAACCCTTGTTTGAGATAACACAATTAGTGTTCACCATGCTTGGCATTTATGGCTCCAAATAAAAATTTTGAAATAGGTTTATAATGTATTGTTATTTTAGTTAGATACCTATTTATGAACAATAAATGGGTCCAATCATCTGATAAATATCATCCAATTTTTAAAGTAAAATCTCTTGACAGCCACATGGCAAAATAGGGAGGTAGGTCTACTACACTAAATATTGTTGAATAATAACATTGGGGAAAACATGTAATGTCATATTTAGGTCTTTTATCATGCCTACTATTTTATTATTTATCCATCTAATTGTAATAATCCTTTAGTATTTGGCTCATAGACAAGACTAAGCTTGTCTGCAATATGTTTGGGCATGATAGTGCTACTAGCTCCACTATCTACCATATAATTATGGACTAAATAGTCACCTATTATCAAAGAGAGATAAAAGGGAGGGGTATTTATTGATTTTACATTGGATTTATCCACCTTTGTCATGTTATGTATATGCTAATTAGGTTTCTTGATTTACTGGTCTGAATTGGCCAAGATGGCTTCTTATTTCTCAGCTAGTTCTTTAGATACCTTGAGATCCAAGAGTTATTGAATCATCATGTCCTTTTACCCTAGGATGGCAATGGAATCACAAATGCTAATAATAAAATTTGATGTCTTCACTTGATCAATAATATTAAAATATGTTCCACTAACCTTTGACTATAACTTATGAGCCACTGGCTAATCTCTAGTTAGGGGCATTTGGGGAACTTTCATTGTCTCTATGTTCTGAATCATCTATGCTATAGGAATAAAAACTTGATCTTTAACATTATTTAACACAAAATTAAGAACACTAAAATTATTTCTCACATCCTAAGCCTCTTCAAATTCTCTTCTTTTAGTTCTAGTCAAAGCTACCACTTGACCATTTGTGTTTCGAGTTTCACCAACTTGGTTGAATGCAATGTGATCATCCAAATGCCAATTAACATTGATAGCATCAGGCTGCCCTAGAAATTGTCAATCTTCTCCCTGGACTGCCATATTCATGTCTTGATATTGACCACCTTGAAGAGGGAACCCTTCTTGTGTCATATGTGGGATGGTAATCTCTTGTGATACCAAATCTTGATTCTGAATGTCATTTAGATTGGAAGGTTTCTAACCTAGATCTTGCATTAAGTTATTTTTGGGAACAATAGATTTTGATCTAGAAGGCACATTGGGATCAAGGGTTACATATGGATTAGTTTGGGTTATAGCTTCTTGATTTTGATATGGTTGCCTATTGTCTTTAAAACCTTAACAAGTCGGTCTTTGGTTATTGAAAGATTGATAGGCATTCTAGTTTTTCTATCGATAAGGTCTACCTTGGTACTATTTTCTCTTGAGTGAAACAATTTCATTTCCAAAAGCTTGTAACATGCTTTTCAAGTCACTAATCTCACTAGATTGATTAGGAGGGGCTACAACATGGATTTTTGGAAATGTAATAGGGGCTATAAATGGAATTTGGGGAACTTGAGGGGGAGGAACAGGTTGAAATTCTAGAAAAAAAGGCATTAAAGGCCTTGGAGTAAGTTTACCAGCTTAAATCAAAGTGTTATCTACTCTAATAGCAATCTCATATGTATTTGACAAGTTATTAGCACCCATGGACTGTATCATGACACTTATATTAGAATTAAGTGCTTTAAGGAAGTACAAAAATGCATACTTTGGGGATGGTCTAACCAATGCAATGATCCTAATCCATGTCTTCTAGAATTTGAGGTTAAAGTCTGGCATGAATTCATGGAGCTACCTTTTTATGTTAGTTAATTATTCAACCAAAGAAAGATGATCAAATTTTTCTTCAAATTACTTAACTAAAGTTGCACCTAACTCATCCCAAGTAGAAATAGAGGTCAAATGAATATTCCTATACCATTTCAATGTTTTTCCCTTGAAATAGGTAGTGAGTAATCTGATAGCCACATTATTTTGAGTAACATTATGAATATAACATAGATTGGCTATATCTTGGATATGCTCAATAGCAGTAGATGTATCCCATTCTCTAGAGAAGAAAGGGATACTTTTTAGATTAGACACAAGAATGTCATCATACTAGGCCAAATTCAAGGGACCACCCCTATTAAATGGGACAAACACTTGATTCCTGATAACCATTTAGGCAAAAGGGATTTGGCTCATGGGGACAATAGATTGGACTAAAATAATAGATTGATCAGAAAATAAATAATGCTTTGGAGGATAAGGCCTTGTGTTATTGAATCTTGATATTTTATAAGAAGTAGGAGGAAATTTAATATGTTCAAAATAAGTACCTTTACTTGATGCTCTTGTTGTAACCTTTGACATGAAACCATTGTCTGAAAGATGCTATGAGCTCTGCAACCTAAAGTATCTTCAGTTTTTGATGATGGTAGATCTCTCCTACTACTATGAATCTTTCTTTACAATCTTCAAACTTCAATTATACCAAAGAAACTTGGGGTTCCATGGGGCATGCCAAAATTGTTAGAGTTCTAGATTGCACCCTAGCTGAGCAAGGGGATTGTTCAAGTCCTCTACTCAAATCTAGTTCAACATGGGACTGATCCTAGGTTGTGGGTATCCTAAAAGTGGATCAGACCTCTAGAGAATGTTGACTTCCTTATGTATCTATCACCTACACTAAACCTAAACTAGCACCTACTTGGAAAAAGGAGAGATAATTGATAAAACTTATAAAACCATGTAAAAAAGTGGTGATACACCAATGATTTGATCACTCCAAGTCACACAAAACACACTATGAGATACTTTTTAGACCAAAAAACACCAATCTCACATAAATATTTTAGCACAAAGCACTAATCAATTCCCATATTAGCAAAAGAGGGAAAATATCTACTTTCAGACTAGACAATAAACTATAAATTACATTTATAATGACTTGTGAGAACTATTAAGCACTTATTGAAGGTGAAAAAACTCTAGACATAAGCAAAGAAGATATATTCACTTAGCTATAGTGCATGATTTCATCAAACATACTTCAATCTGGCTTAGAAAATGATGGAATTCAGTCTTTATTGCATCAAAAGGTGTTGCAATACAAATGTTGGTAGAGTCTGGTCCTACCAAAAAGATGGATAGTTGATCCATTTTAAGGTTTAAAAGCCAACATTTATAGAAAAAGGAGAGAGAGATGATTGTGCATTGGAAAAGGACCAACTATTTATGATGGATTAGCACCAAATTGAGGATGCTACTCATTGATCTTATCAAAAAGGCATAATTTTAAAGGCTTTACAAAAGAATTTAATGCTCTATGATCCTTATGCAACTACCAGGTCTTCATCTTGGGACTCCATGCCACCTCTACCTAATCTACTGATGAGGATCATGTCTTTTAACTAGCTAAAAAGTGCCACATCTACATTACGTGGCCATCTAAACTTGAAAATGTAAACCATGATGAGGTGAGACACATGACCACTATATGTAAAAACCAATCTTAGACAATTGGTTTTCACATAGTCACTAGTCTATCCTTGACTTCTATATTAGACCCAAAGGATCTATTTCACCTATATGGAGCTTTGTTGATGATGCTTTGTTTTTGAACTATGGCCCTATTTCAACTTTGATTTGCCTTCAAGCTTAGCTCTTCTACATTTGCTTTGCTTGGGTCCAAAATAACCTCTTCAACTTTCATTAAAAATATCTCACGATCACTCTTGATTATTGGCTATCAATTGCCAAATTAGACTATCTACATCATGCTTAACTATCTTTATGTTCATTGGTTTTATAGATCCTTTTAACTTATTGACTTTATTTGCACCATTAGATCTAGATATACGAATGCATGTTAGTCTTCGATCTTCTTCTAGGACCCATTGACTTTGGACACATGTCCTCTTTATATTCATCATCAACATCCTTTGGCCTTTTTTGAATTATCTCATTCTATCAATCTTGATGTATATGGAGCCATTAATTTTCTACCAACTGAATGCACTTGTGCCACTTGTCCTTGACTCATTAGCTCTTCAAATTCACTAACTAGTTTGACTCATGCTAGTTATCTAATAAAGATGTATGATTTCATGCATACTATTTATTTCCCTGGTCCCACTTTCCTATTAGTTCTTGCACTCCATTAGATCATTGGTATGATTGAGCATAAGCCCTTGATTTAGCTTAGACCCATCTTTTTGTCAATGAATTTGCTTTGTTGGATCTTGGCTTGATTATTTCATACCATTAGATTATGTCCAACTTGTAGACCTTTAAAGGCTTTAACCTGGGGACCTTTTGACTTAGTGTGGTTTGTTAGATCTTATGTGTCAGTATGAGGGCTCCTGCACACCATTAGATCTTGACAAACTTCAAACCTTATAAGGACCTCTTAAACCCAAATGGTTACTTTCCTTGATTAAAATTGATGTTCGTGATAATGTCATTTGACATCTATGTGGATGTATTTGACATCTCACAAACCATCAATTTTAAGCATAGAGAGATTTTTTCCCAAGATTCATTTTGATGTTAGCACCAATGTCTTGTGTTGTAGGTCCAACTTTGAAGGCCTATAACTTGAAGTGCAAAAGTCATAGAGGCACCAAATTTTAAATAAATGTTCTTGAGACTAAAAATGATGAACCCATTTGATCATTCTGGTCCCAAGATCACTATGAGTGAAGATATAAAATGTTCAATTTGTCTGATCTATTCATTCTTGCATGACATCCTGATGATGGTCTAGTTCATTTGGCTAAGTATGGGAAACTTAGCAAAATTTGACTGAGGATCCAACTTTGAACATGCACAACTTCTATTGTACTTTGGTAGATGATGTAAAACTTAGCACATAGCAACTAGGGACCAAGCTGGATAAACCCATGTGATCACTTTTTCTTGAGACTACCACACGTGAAAGATATGGCCTTTACAAATTACCTATTTATACTTTCTTCTACTGGATCCAAATGTCAAGATGAACACATAATGGAGAACCAGATGGAGCTTTTGCTTTTCCATACATATTTCCATCTAGAAATCAGCTCACACTGAATCATTGGACCATTCTAATCTCAAGATCTTGATCCTTCCACTAAATTCTTGGACTAGGCACATTTTTGGTATGTAGACCAAAAAATTTCAACAGTACCTTGTTCCACAAGATACCTAAGTTCAATATATCTAAACATGTTAGGTTCTAGCTAGTAGCCTAATCCAAAATTTATCTCTTAGAATGTTCTAGTTAGTTGCAGTAGGTGGAAACACAATCCTTTTGTGAAACTATGGGTAGAATACCTCTATAATTTAGGGTATTATAAGTTACTCATTTTATTATAAATAATAGATTTACACTCTTTATTTCATCAATCATGATATCCATACAATCATATGTGATATTTTAATATTTCATAGATAATTCTTTCCTCTATTATTTATCTGATATATTTTTAGTTGAAATCCACATATTTTGGTGTGTAAGTTCCCCCATAATTATTATCTATTTTGTATTTGTGCCGCTTATCTTTATAGGTATGATACATGTGATATTAGACCCAATTTTTGAATCTACATTATGAAAAAGGGGTCATATATTGCAAAGGATATAAATTTCTCTTAGAATTTAAATTCTGACAAAAGTTTTTTTTTTTTTAAGTGGACTCCAAGGATTTCCCAAAAAGTATAATTTAATCACTTTTGTATCAATATTGAGGGAGATATGGGAGTCACATTTTTTTGTTTTGAAAAGATTCTAACAAGTTGTAATTTATAGTAACTTAGTTTGAATAGAGAATAACTTTCAATTCATGTGTCTGATTAAGGTGCCATTTTTTTTGAAATTAGATTTAGTACACTTTCAAAAAAAAATCCATGAAATTTTATGAAGTATTCAAAGAGAAATAATCTATGAAAATTGATTTTTTTATCCTCAAAACTCTAGTGTGTGTATATATATATATATATATATATATATATATATATATAAAGCTCAAACAATATTATGAATTTAGTTATGATGATAATTTTAAATGCATTTGATAGTGCATTTGATAAATGTAATATTCATTTATTTGTGACATTAGAATATAGAAAGGAAATAGATGAATGGTTAGAATTGGAAGATGTTAGAATAAATAAATTGGTGATTAATTCACCATAGTAATAATTTATAAGTGAGTAATTAACTCATGTAGAAATGTAAATTTTTATATTGTTGGGATATCATAAATCCTATTATTTTTTAATTAGAAGGGTTGTTAGTCTATTTAGACTCATAGCTTATATTAGATAATATTTTTATTTTAGCCTCCATATTTTAAAAGGGTTAATAGTAAGCTATTATTGGTTTAATTATTTATATAAATAATTAAACTATCGTAATTTTTTAGTTAATGAATAAGATTGTTATTATTTGGATCTTAGATTTGGTATCGAAGCATGGTTATAATAAATGAAGAAGAAGCAAGACTTTGAAATAGAGGGAGAAATTGAGAGGAACCCTTAACACTCTCATTCTCTCTGTGCAAGCTCTATTAAGGGCACATATTTTTTCTATAAAAAATCTGATTTATATTTGACCAAATAGGCTTTCATGTATGAGCATGAATCTTCTTTTAGAGGTGTGGAGGTTGATAGTGAAGAAAAAAATATTCAAATATAAGGCACTATAAAAAATTTCTAGAGAGGTAGTTTGGAGGAAAGGCATTGAGCCTCTAATAAAAGGAACACACCACTCCAAGAGAATACTGCCTAGCTACAATATTTAGTACCAAGGTAGCCTTAAAGTGCCATCCACAAAGAACTGACATTACCTATCAATATAAATTTCTTAGAAGGCATGAAAACTATTCATGGATCTTATACAAATCTAAAACTAGATTGGATGCAAGCCATAAATCATCCACAAAGAAGCACCATTCCTCTATTGGAACACTTAGGCAAAGCAAGTACATGTCTTTGTTAATTGGCTAATTATTTATTTTTACTTTATAGCCTACATACTTTTCCTTTCATTAATTTTTAGGGCTATCAAATATGTTTTTAAGTGTATTTAATAAAATTTTAAATTTTTTCCTAATTTCCTACCTGAAAAAATACATGGTTAATTCTAGATAGGGCAAACTAGAAGGACCTAGAAGCTAAAACTTAGTCACGTAGATCGATTCATGATTATAAACTACACATAACATATTTTTTTACAAAATACCTTCTCAAATTCCATATTTTATTTTTTTCTCATTAAAGTATAACACCCAAAAAATAGAATCAATTGTATACCTCACAAACCAATAGGAGTTAAGGACTTTAAATTTTTCCACATTATGTGATACTACATAAAATATATTTTACAAAACATATGTGTATTCACTCTTCATAAAAATTCAAATTTAATTATTTTTGTGGATTTTCATGGGTAATAACAAGCTAAGAATAGAGATTTCAAAATCTCATATCACAACATTAAATATAAATGATGCCTCTGGTTCATGCTTATGAGTAATTTCTTTGTGTTGAAATAATGCATATACATCTTAACATATCTATAGCAATGACATCTATGGCATCATCCCTATAAATCATCAGAGAGAAATGAGGTTTAGATAATTTAATCAAACATTTCCTATGTTACCCATTCACCACTATCACTCAACATAAATCTTAAAAGTTATAAATTTGAAGAATATATAAAAGTTACATAAATGTAAAATGAATTCCTTATAATTAGGTATCATTGATAGTATAAATCCCTTTCACATACTATTTACGTACAACATACCACATGCCACTATGCTCTCACACACATTAATATCTCTTTCACATATCATTAGGTATATTAAAAGGATGAGCTTATTCCACATACTGACATGTATATAAGAATTGTGTGCATATCAAAAGGTTTGGTATATTGGACTGATGGTATATAGAAATGGAAATCTTTTAGAGTGATAAGGACCAAGCCATCTCCCACATATAACTTATTCAAATGGCTAGAAATGGTCCAATATTTATTCTACAAAATACACAGCTTATTTTTGATGATATATATTTTGCATAGAAATCCAAGGTGAAAACTCACATGGAATTTAAATATCTTTATCTAATTGTAGATAACACACTCACTCGACATACCTCTGATGTTGACTAGCAGCAGAAGTTTGACAAAGAAAACCAAAAGTAAAATTTTATCATAATGTTTGGGGTACTAGATGAGGCCCAACCTCAAATCTCAAATTTTTTTATATTTAAATATGCATGGGATAAATTTAGTAAAGTCTTTGAAGCCAAAATTCATAAGACCATCTTGTATCTACAAACCCAACTTCACTATCTCAACTTGAAGACATGAGATAAAGCTGAAGGATTTACTTATTGTGTTACAACACTACAGACCTCACTCCAAGAACTTGGTAAGACTGTATCAAATTCATTCTTGGTACCCATCATGCTATTAAAATTTCCACTAACCTATAAAATATTTGTGATGCCTTTCAATATATCAGAGATGAAACAAAATTTTAAAATTTTGGTTAATATTTGTAGTAGGAAGAATCCATGCAAACAAAAAATTAATAAGAAGAATAATATGCACTTACATCACATTAAAAATGTAAAATACCCATGAAGGCTTCAAACACTCCCCTAAGTAGAATAATCAATAGAATCAACATGGGCACAAACCCCTTTGTCAAAAGGTCTATCAAATTTATTAGAGAATAGGCCATGAACTAAAGTATCTCTAGAAAATGAATTTACATAGGTATCCTATAGTAAAAATAACCCTATTTTTAGACACTCCTTTTTGGCCACATTTCGTATCTAAATGGACATTGGGCCAATTTCTACCAAACTAGGCTAATCAAGCCTATAAATCACTATTCATCCCAAATTCATCTTCAAATTAGACATAATTACCTAGAATCATGTCAGGGCATCCCTAAATAGGTAAATACCATGTACATAATCATCACCTTCCTTTGATTCATTTCTAGTCAAGTTGTGACCTAGCAAATTGACCTTTTTCGACCAAGTGTGAAGGATAACTTGTCAAAATTTAGAAATGGAAATTAACATGATCAATATCATTTAAGTGGTTAAACCCAATTAAATGCTTAGTTAAAATTACCATGGCTAATTAATTATTGAATTTTTATTTTTATAAATTTATAAATCCAAATTGATGACATCAACATTACATCACATAAATATATGAAATGATGTCACCATCATGACATCATCTTTTATGAGTTGTCATCCACTCACAAAATATCAAGAAAATATCTGAAATGGTAAGCCATGCTTATTAATTTAGTCATTTAATGGCTTTTGCCTCTAAAATTGGTCCAATTGTGATCCCTTCATATTGATCTTAGATTCGATGGTCTAGGTTGATCCATGCAATTTGGGAAAAGCTATAAAAGGCCAAGACTTCACCATTCTTCAAAAAATCCTCTTGAACCAAACTTATAATGCAAAAAAAACTTAAGAAGATTTTTTGTGTAATGTTATAATGCCATTTTGAATCTATAAAGATTCATTTTATTCACATGCCAAGCCAAGCTAAAGCCAAACATTGCCAAGGTGACAAGGAGAGATGATGCAAGGAGTATGTTGAAGACTCTTTAAGCACACAATTGATCACATCAATTTATGGCAAACATACAAATTTTGCTCTCAAGGAAGGTAAGTAATGCTTGTTTTATCTTCTATTATTAGTTACTTGTATTTTTCTCTAAGATCCCCCTAGGTCCTAGGATTGAAGTATTGAGTATTTATGTGTTTTGATTTGATTTATCTCACTAACACTTGACTAAATATTTCTTGGATTCTTTGGATACACTATCCCATAAAAATCCCCACAAAGTCAAAATAATAAGAAACCAAAATCCACGCGTACTTGGAAACATAATTCTTATTCACAGTAGCATCATGGGAATGTTTTTGAAGATAACGGTTCATATGAGGACTATGTCTATAACACATAGGAAACTGAGGGCAGCCCCCTAAAAATTTATTTTGATACATGAATTCTGGTATGATAAGGCAAATTACACAATGCAAGGATTAGTTCTTCACTTTGAACTCTTCATCTTGTCAAGGTAATGTATCTCTTGGAGATGATACATCATATAGTGTCCAAGGAATATGAGACATTTTATTACCTCTTTTAAATCATGGATGTGCAATCATTGATGTTCTAGGTCTCACTAAAAATATATTTTTAGTAAATTAATTTCTTGATCACAACCTCATAGTTGTATTTGATCATTAAAATGGAAAAAATATGTGTCTCATTCGAGACAAGTATTGAAGATATTTTTTGAAAGCGATTCTAGTGTAGAAAAAATTCTCCCTATAAATCTAATCAAGATTTAATTTTAAAACATACGGATTCAACTAATCTCTAGAATATATGGTATGGACACTTAAGTTTTGGATATCCAACTACACTAAGCACAACATGGTGAGAGGCCTACCCACACAATAATAATATTGACATATATTCTATTTTTTTAGATGGAAAATAATGTAGAGCTCTATTTGGTAGAAGTGCTTATAGGGTTTTTGGTTCATTAGATTTGGTGCACACTGATCTATTTTAGCTCATGCACTCTAATGTTAGTGTATTCTAGTATTTGTAGCTCTTTGTTGATGACTAATCATGAAAAATGTGGGTATATTTCTTGAAGCCTAAATATCAAGCTTTTACAATCTTTAACAAATTAAAAAAAGCCTCATGTATTCTGATTAGATTGAGGGGTTAATACACTAATAAATATTTCTCTGAATTAATGAAAACACAAGGCATTTTTTGAAAACTAAATACATCTTATACTCCACAACATAATGGTGTTGTAGAATGGATAATCACACTATTTTAGAAAGGCTACTTAACATGATTGAGGACTCATACCCACCTTGTACATACTATGAATAAGTATTATTTAAGGTGGTATACTTGCTAAATCGAGCTCCCATAAAAGCCCTCAATAGTGTTACTCCAAAAGAACCATGGACTAGGAATAAACCTTCAATATCACATCATGTTTTTGTTTATAAAGCATACATGTATTGCCTATAAATAAGAGAAATAAAATAGATAATAAATCATTGCCATGCATTTTTATTGGCTATAATGAATATTCAAAGGCTTATCGACTCATGGATCCAAAAAATAGGAGGATACACATTGGTAGGTATGTTTTATTTGATGAGAAGGGTGAATCAAATCCACCCTTCAAAAATTCACCTAATATAGGCATTTAACCTATAAACATTTATAATATTGATAGTGCTAGTGAGAATAAGAATAATGATTATGGTCAATTAGGGCCTCCATAACCCACTAATACTATTCAACATATGTCGAAGTGGTATACAATAAAAATATGAGATGCAAAATTGAATGGAGTCCCAAACACTTCCAATACAAGACTGAGGACTTTCACCATGGCTCATGCAGAGCTAAATTATGTCCTTATGAAAAGAGTTGCGTAATCATTTGATCCCTCAATAATTCAATAATATTGATATTTAAAGCCTTAGAAAGAGGCCATGGATGCATAGTATCAATCATTGATTAAAAACAATACATAACAACTTGTTGATCTTCCACCAAGAAAGAAGCCTATTGGTTGTAAATGGTTCTTTAGGACCAAGTAAAAATTATATGGAAACATTAACAAGTATAAATTAAGACTTGCATCAAAGGGATACATAAAAAGTGAATTCATTGACCATGAGGAGACATTTACTCCCAAAACTAAGATAAATACCATCATAATTGTCTTCACTATGGCTGCATAGTTTGGATGGAAATTATATTAGGACGTGAAAAGTGGCTTCTTAAATGGAGATCTACAAGAAGTCTACATGACTTAACCAGAAGGTTTTGTCACACCTAGTAAAGATAAAAAGTTATGTATACTCATCAAGTCATTGTATTATCTTAAGAAGGCTCCCCAAGCCTAGCATATCAAAATTAATGAACATCTGATTCAACATGTATTCTGGAGGAGTCTATATGATCCAAACCTATACCTAAAAAATCAAGGTGGAGGTTATGATTGTAATTGTATATGTCAACAATCTAGTCATCATTAGTATTTGAGTAAAGATTATTGATGTAATAAATAATGATATCAAATAATCATTCGACATGACAGATCTCAGGGTACTGCACTACTACCTTGGTTTTAAAGTATGGAAAAGGGACACCACATATTTGTGTCTTAAATGAAGTATATCAAGACAATTCTTGAGAAATTATGGATGATGGATTCTAAACCTATTACATCATTTATGGATATAAGACTTCAGTTGTCTCGTTTAGATCCAACACCATCAATAAATGCCACATTCTATTTCTAGATGATTTGGAGTCTCATTTACTTGACATATATTAGGGAAGATAATAGCTATTTTTTTAGCTAGATTTCACTACTCATGCAAGATCTGAAAATGAATCACTAAAAAGCAACAAAAAGGATATTAAGATAAATTTGAGGAACTATGAAATATGGCCTAGAATACAAGAAGAATGATCAATTCTTCTTGATAGGTCTCATCGATGTAGTTCATATAGGTTTAATTGATGATAGAAATTACACATCAAGATTTGTATTCTTTTGGGGATCTGGTCCTATCTCATGATTAATCAAGAATAAAACAAATATCTATCTTCCACTAAGTTATAATATCTTACAACAAGATGATATTTCTATGAATCGATATGGATATGTTGCATACTTGTAGGATTGGGAATACCAAAAACTCAGCCAACAGTTTTATATCATGATGATCATGGTGTTCGTAAACTTGTTTTGAATCTAGTGTTTCATGAGCACATGAATCACATTGAATTTTAGGTTCATTTCATACATGATCATGTTCAAAAATATGTCATTAAGGTCCATTATTTCCCCACTCAATATCAATATGCAGATGTCTTCATCAAGTCACTTTCACATGATAAGTTTGAGGCATTTTAAAATTATCTCTATTTGACTCTTAAGACTATGATGAATCATGGTGGGAATGTTAGAATAATAATATGGTGATTAATTCACCATAGTAATCTCACGTATAAATGTAAATTGTTATATTGTGGGATATTTGTAGTCACTAAAAATAATATTTAATGCATACTTCTGAGCACTCCTTATGCTCACTTAGTTTATGCTTAATTCCATACTTCTAAATCACTATTCCTCTACTTATATGTGGATTACCCTTACCCTTTATCAACTCTAATACAAAACATCAATATTCTTCACTTAAAATAGCCTAAGATCATTATCAAACTAATCTACACTTCCAGTTTAGTTGTATTTTCTCCTCAAACAATGTTGTGCCTTTAGTACTATCCCAATCATCCATAGCATCTAAATACACCAATTTTATTCTATGATAAAATAAACGATAATATTTAAAATTCAAATTCATTCAGTAGGTCATATCACATGTTTCAAAATTCCCATTTGAGGAATTTATAAAAAAGCCACTATATAAGCATAATCTCACCCATTTGTTCACTAGATGGAAAGAGGATTCCATGTGCAAAACACTAGAATATCTAACTTCATATTGAGAGGAAAATTAAATATTATTCCTAATTTTGAGTCCACACAGCCCAAGTAGTCTTGAGCTAAGTTTGAATACACCTCCAAGGTCATAAGCCATTGTTAAATCACTTAATTACACCAAGATTGCACCAATATATAGCATTACACTAGTATTTTACACATACCACCATAGCATGGGAGAACTACATGGATTATGATCCCTCATCAAAGTATTAGTATGTAGGCAGCGCTCAACATAGGGGTTTTGAGGTCAAACACAACTTCAATCACTAACTCCTTCCCACTTGTTTTATTTATTCCTCATTGTCTATTAAGCTAGGTTTCCAAGTAAATAAGAAGGCATATAGTGGCTCCTATAGTAAATTGAAAGTTTACGAACAACCATATATGACCTATAGGTAAAGATGCACCAATCAGAATTTACATAAATGAAAAAAAACATATCATATGTTGGTGTGCCCTATAGACACCAGTGTAGGCTTACCTTATCTAAATAGTGTGGACTTGTCCTAAGTAGATGTGAAGCCATGTTCCCAATTCACACTACCATCATGTAGTCCCACATTCAGTTCCACAATAATTGTTGTAGTCTATCATATCTGAGTACTATATAAGTTATTTATCTTTCACACTTTCCCATTTTAGCATATCTTTATATAAATAGCAAGTTGAAAATAAGTCTGGTGTATTTATTACATATATTATACAATATGATTTTACTCAACAGATTTTCATAATTGGATTAACACTTTTTCTTAATTTCTTAGTTTTGATAAAACATATTGGTGAACTCATTTATTGTTAAACATTTCATAACACTAACTAGTCATGTTGCTAGGGTTTCTATTTTTCATTGTGCCTATTTTCCTTTTTTTCTTAGGGATTTGTAAATTTAAAATTAGTAATAAATTTTAAATCACTAATCAATTTTATTCAATGGATTCTTCTAGTTTTGTTTTTATGCCTCATTCACATGAGTATTCTTGTATAGAAGCTCATGATACAATAAATGATATATCTAACATGGTCATGATGAATCAAGTGCAATCTCTTCAAAAGCATGTCCAATATTTGAATACCAATTTTCAAATATGGGTTTATTCTAAGTATGGATTTGGATTAAAATATTTACAAAATATGAGGTATGCAGGGAAAAATACACAAGACATTATTTACCCTATTGAAGCATATACTAAAAAAGGTAAACATGGATTAGGATATATGCCTAACTCAAAAGTTACACTACCATAAAATGTACTCACATAATTATTTTCAAATCAATATCATAAATTAAGAGTGACTCACTTCACACAAAAATGGTGCACAATAAAGGTAATTAGTATAAGATTGGTGAACAAACTATGAAATTATGTATACTAGTGAAAATTAAAAATATTTTGATTAAAGAGTTATGGTTGATATTTGTTCAAATGAAAATGTTTTCAATATATCATTCCTACATACATTTCAGGTTGATATGAATATGATACAAGTATCAAGTACAATAATTACTAAATCAAATGAGAGGTTATGGCCACCAATCGATACTATTTCAATGAATATAACATTAGAGCTTAAGATAATGCTTATTATATTTAAAGTTAAAAATCATTCCACATATTATAATTTGCTTGAGTCTACCTTGGATAATAGATATGGGTGCAACACATTCTACATTACACATGCATCTTACATTTATACATAGTGAGCATCTATTTACATAACTAGTGGATACAAATCCCTCCAAATACCTGGGCTCACAATATTTTGTTCTTATGCATGATCAACTAATACACAAGCAAGAGCAATTCCAAAAAATACCAACTCCTCGATAAGATAGTTTACCAACTTGAAAGAAGCACCTTATTGGTATTGTACCAAAATTATTGGAATGTGACCTCATATCATTACCTCTCATTAAAGAGGTTAATGTGAGAAAAAATTTTCAAAAAGGATTTGATCAACACGTTTTCTATTATTTTCATAGAATATCAGTGCACACTACTAATAGATGCATTACTTTAAGGCACAGTATATAGTATTTGATAGATGAAAACACCATTGATATGGCTAAAGCTAAATAAAATACAAGTGTATAGTCTAGAGAAGACCCCGTGATAAAAAAAAAATACTAATTCATGTTGTGAGTATGCAGATCAAGAAGTTTGAGATAGTAAACCACTTTAAAGTGCAACTTAAATTAAAAACTAAATAGCTCTCATGATACACATGAGGTTGCATTAAATGATCAATGTCATATTACTATGTAATATACACAAAATTTTACAAACCATCCTCATACAGATACAAATTATGTAATATCATGAGATCAGATTTAAATTTTAGAAATGAAACCAAAGACTACACAGACACATCATTCAAAACTCATCATGTCAATTTTAGATACACGAAATATTGATTGTGAGGCTATTATGGGAGTCATTCACTAGTATGTTTCTTTTTTAGTTCAATATATTCAAAAATATAAAAAATAAAATATTCTAAAAACATTTCAAAACCCCTCCTATGCATGATATGTCTAAGTTCATTTACATCAATTAATTTTTGCTTCAATATATTCATTATTTCTCTATATCTCATTTATATAAAATTTTATACATGTAATCACCCTAAATTGGTCAATAAAACACACATATTATATCTTTTCATGGTCCTTTCATAGAAGACTCCGACTGGAGAATATGAGCTTTATTTGTATTTAGTCAGGCCCTTTTATCTGTCTTATCTTGGTTTCACTATATTCCCTAGACATCTCTTTCCTAATTCCCAATCATTCGTAGCTTACCAAGTTTGACCCTTTTAAGCCTAGAGACATCTTTTAGACCATGACCCATCCCCCTAAGTCCCAAACCCCCTAGACAATAGTGCCAAAAACTAGACTATAGCGTTGAAAACCAGGGTGTCCAATTTCCAACACTATTTTCCAAAGTCAATATGACCCCCAACAGTTAGTTTTCTCCACTAAATAGGTCTTAATCCCTTTATTTGCTTCATTTCTAAGTCTCCCCTTTGTTGGCCAAATGCAAATAAAGCTCCAAAATTCAAAATAAAGAGTCTCCTATATAAAGGACTTCACAAGGCATTTTATATCTACCACTTACTACTTTGGCACATTAGACATAGTAAAAATCAGTCAATAGTATAGCTCAACTTCTCTACATCACACTTGGATTTGCATGCTTGATCAAAGAAGGCCCTAAGCTAATTTAATTCTTACATCAATCATGCGCATTGACTAAGCACATTTCCTAAGGGAGAACTACATCAAATTTGAGACCCTAGCTTGAAGGTTAATGTAGGCAGCAATCAGAATAGCAAGGTTTCTAGATTGTGTGATCATTCTTCCCCTAACCCAATTTTTCCCCCATTGGCATTTGATCTAATTTTTTGTTTCCATGTGTGTAGACAAGTATAAGTACTAAAGATGGAAACAGACCCTCAACAAGACTCGATGACTTCTAGAAGCTAAAATCTAATATGTAGGGTCTCCTAGAGCTGAGGGATAGAACCCAAACAGATCAAAAAAAGAAAATCAAAAGGACTATAGCACCAAAAATAGGACTTTAGGACTGGACCCCAAAGTGTCCAATTTCTAGCGCTATTGTCCAGGTAGAAAATAGACTTTTGGGTCCTATTTTTTACAGTCTACCTAGCCAGATTAGTGATTTGCAGTTCCAAAATCCTCCATTTCAGTTCAAAAATTAGATAAATCTACATCTTATCCCCTGTTTGATATTCTTAGTAATAAATTGATCAAATCCAAATTTAGCAAAACCAGTAGGTTAACCTAGGCATATTATTATTCACTAATTTTCTAGATTAACCAGACCCTTTACTAATTAGGAAATTAAACACATATAGTTTCCTAAAAATAATAAAACATTTGGTGAACTTGACTTCAAATTTTTACACAAAAACCCTAGAACCCTAGGGCTAATTATTTCCAAATTTTAGCAATATTTTCCTAATTTTTCCTAGATTTAAAAATAAAAAAACTACAAATAAATTGAAATATTTTCAATAAATTCATTAAAACACTAGATTTCAAAACTAGGTTATCTAACAACTATTAGGTTGTGGAGCTAAAAGCTTCAACCCTTTGCAAACTAAAGGAACAAAGGTTGCTGAGATCCAGGAGCACCGGCGTCGATAGTAGGACCGACGTCGGTTGTGTCCAATGCAGAATGCCATCGGCGACGGCAGGGAGTCGGCCGACGTCGGCAGAACCAGACAAGTAGGGACTGGCGTCAGTCACCTGTGTGTTCCAGAACTATTCGTTGCATGGACAGTTAGTTAAGTGAACAAAGATTTTGCATGTTAAGACCAGTTAGAGCCTTGGGCTATGAGGATAATTGTCTAAATTAAGAGTCTAAGTTATTGTTTAAGTTAGGGATCTATTTATAGACCCATTGGCATGTATTGTATATGGATGAGATAGAAAGGAAGAGTTCCTTCTAGTTGTAAGATCATTGAGTTGCAGGTTGTTGCAAGCTCATAGGAGATCTATATGTAAGTTTGGTCTGTTGAATTGCAGGTTGCAGGTTCATGGGAGATCAACTTGAAGTGTTATAGAGTGCTTGGTGTACCGGCAGGGTTATTACTGACTGGTTGGTGAGGTGAACACCAATTATATGTGTGAGTTGGTTGTTGGGACCATTTTTTGTGTAGGAGAGTGTGTGTGAGAAGAATTACTGTACACTTGAGGTGTGGCAAACCTCTGTAAGGTGAAAGAGTGTGGCAGCTCTTTGTTGTATTCTTTTCTGTAAAGTGTTAATACAAGATAGTGTATTGTCTCTCATATTCTGTGCTATTGGTGAATTCTAGTTACTTGTGTTTCTGGTTATTTCCACATATTTAATTGCTTATATTTGGTAATCATACTGTGCTCTTTCTGAGGAGCAAGATCCTAACAAGTGGAATCAGAACAGGTGTGTTTGTTCTTGGATTCCCACACCCCCTATCAACTGGTATCAGAGCTTTTGGCTGGGATACTAACAGATTGGTTTAGATTTGGGTAGTGTGTTTTGATTACAGGTTACTCATAGGGTTTCTGTTTGAGTGGGATTTGAGCAATGGCAGAAGACAGTAAGCTACGAATGGAAAAGTTTAATGGCAAGAACTACCAATTATGGAGGATGCAGATTGAGGACTATCTGTATCAAAAAGATTTATACTTACCATTGGGTGGGGTTAATAGCAAACCCTCAGATATGAAAGATGAAGAATGGGAGGTTCTTGATCGGAAGGCTCTGGGATCTATTAGATTGAGTCTTGCATCCTCTGTGATTTCCAGCTTATCACAGTGTAAGACAACGGTGGAGTTGATGGAATCTTTGGCAAATTTGTATGAAAAACCCTCAGCTTCTAATAAGGTATTTCTTATGAAGCGTTTATTTAATTTGCAAATGTTGGAAGGTGGATCTGTTCATAGCCATCTTAGTGATTTCCATGGTTTGGTAAACCAGTTAAGTTCAATTAATATTGTATTTGATGATGAAATTAGAGCTCTCTTAATCTTGTGTTCATTACCTAAAAGTTGGGAAGGTTTGGTAATGGCAGTTTCTAATATTGTGTCTCCTTCAAAAGTCTTAAAAGTGGATGATGTTGTGAGTGTGATCTTGAATGAAGAGATACGCAGGAAAAGCACAAGTGAATCATCTAGAGATGCTTTGAGTGTTGAAGGCAGAGGAAGGCCAAGAGAGAAGATAGAGCGTGGGAGATCAAGGTCGAAGGTAGGCAGAAGATCCAAGTCCAGGTATGGCAGAATAACCTGCTGGAAATGTGGAAAGCAAGGGCACTTAAAGAGAGATTGCAGATCGGGTGAAGATCAGCATGAAGGACATGGAGAAGAAGTAGATGTTGCAGATTACATTGCACAGGATGCTCTGGTATGTTCTTTGGATAAAGTAGAATCTTGGGTTTTAGATTTTGGTGCCTCTTTTCATACATCCCCACATAGGGAATTTTTTCATGAGTATGTCCAGGGAGACTTTGGAGAAATTTGTGTAGGGGATGGTAAGCCTTGTCAGATTGTTGGCAAAGGAAAAGTGAAGCTGAAATTGCAGACAGGTGACACATGGGTGTTAAAGGAGGTCATGCATGTCCCAGTTCTGAAGCAGAATTTGATTTCTGTTAGAAGTTTGGGTGATGAGGGTTGCACAGTAACTCTCACAGCGGACTCTTGGAAGGTTACCAAGGGTACACTTGTTCTAGCTAGAGGTAAGAAAGTAGGTACGCTTTATCTATCTACTTGTATTACTGATTCTCTTTCTGGGTTATCTACTTCAGTTGTAGATTCAGAGATGTGGCTTAATAGGCTTGGTCACATAGATAAGAAGGAGATGCTTGTTCTTGAGTCAAAGAGTATGCTTTCGGATTTGGAAGGCATGGATCGTGGTTTATGTATGCAGAAGAAGAAGGTGACGTTTCTTGAGGAATTTGATGTTAGTTACAAGAACAGGAAAGCCTTGGTTTTCAAGGAGAAGGTGACAGACAAAGTTTAGCACAAGGTGCAAAGGAATTCTGAGCAGAGCAAGGGTGATTTGGACAAGGGTTTGATCCAAAAGGAGCTTGCAGGAAAAAGTTAGGTCTCACTAGAAAAACACAGAGACCGACGTCGGGATGAAAACTGACATCGGTGTCCAGACAGGGACTGACGTTAGCTATGTGCAGCCCGACGTCGGTGACTCGAGGCAGATAAGGACCGGTGTTGGCTAGGAGAAACTGACATCGGCAAGGTGGCAGTCTCAGGGAACCGACATCGATCGGCTATAGACTGAGATGTGATCGGCATCAGTCACTAAGATGAATTTTGGGTGGACAGCCAGCTGTCATGGAGTCTCAAGCACCCATATGGAGGACTGAAGGTGTAAGTAAGTTCTTAAATTCATCATTTCCCTTCTTTACACTACTTATTTCTCACTTATGGTATAGAACCAGGAAGTTGTTAAAGAAGCAGAATAGGTAGATCTAGGAAACAGTGGGAGCTTGGCATGGATGAGGATGTGATTCCTTGGAGGAGAACCAAACAGGTGTTTTGGGTAGAGTTGCCAGCTGGAAGTAAGCACTGAGAGACGAATGGATGTTCAGGATGAAGAAGAGTGGAAATGGATACGTGAGATGGAAGATCAGGGTATATGGTCTTGTATTAGCTGCAGGGCAATGGAGGTTTGATCATTGTGTTTCTCTTTACCAGGTTGGATAATATTAGCTACATTATCCTATTTCTGTATGATGTGCTTGTTGTAGGGTTACATATACAGGTATTGTTGAACTAAAGGTAAAGCTAGTTCAGGTGTGTGTCATGGAGAATCTGGGAGCAGTAAGATTCTTTGGCATGAGTGTGTTCTAGAGACATGGAGGTCTTGTTGACTTTGTTTCAGGATGATTGTGTGAGACCGGTTAGCACGCCGATGGTTGGACAGTTCACAGAATAGGTGTCTTGATTCACATAATGAGGTTGAGTGCATGGTATGTACTAAACCTGAGTTTTCCCAAGCAGTGGGAGTTGTCACAAGTTTGGAGTCAATCTGGGAAAGTAATACTGAAGGGCAGTTCAGTTGGACCAGCAGCAGGTGCACATGCTATGCAGGGTCAAGTTCTTATCTACATGGTTGTAGATGCGGATGTGGCAGGTAATTTGGATGATAGGTTTTGCACTACAAGTTTTTTGGTGGTTGGTCTTCAAGAGTGATCTTGAGGAGGGATACAAATCCAAGGGAACAAACTAGATGGAGTACAGGTATAGGTACAGGTTGCAGCTATTTATCTCCAAGTGGGAGATTGTTAGGTTGTGGAGCTAAAAGCTTCAACCCTTTGCAAACTGAAGGAACAAAGGTTGCTGAGATCTAGGAGCACTGGCGTCGGCAGTAGGACCGACGTCAGTCGTGACCAGTGCAGAATGCCACCGGCGATGGCAGGGAGTCGGTCGACGTCGGCAGAACCAGACAAGCAGGGATCGGCATCGATCGCCTGTGTATTCCAGAATTGTTCGTTGCACGGATAGTTAGTTAAGTGAATGAAGAGTTTGCATGTTAAGACCAGTTAGAGTCTTGGGCTGCGAGGATAATTGTCTAAATTAAGAGTCTAAGTTATTGTTTAAGTTAGGGATCTATTTATAGACCCATTGGCATGTATTGTATATGGATGAGATAGAAAGGAAGAGTTACTTCTAGTTGTAAGATCATTGAGTTGCAGGTTGTTGCAAGCTCATAGGAGATCTACATGTAAGTTTGGTCTGTTGAATTGCAGGTTGCAAGTTCATGGGAGATCAACTTGAAGTGCTATAGAGTGCTTGGTGTACCAGCAGGGTTATTACTGACTGGTTGGTGAGGTGAACACCAATTCTGTGTGTGAGTTGGTTGTTGGGACCATTTTTTGTGTAGGAGAGTGTGTGTGAGAAGAATTACTGTACACTTGAGGTGTGGCAAACCTCTGTAAGGTGAAAGAGTGTGGCGGCTCTTTGTTGTATTCTTTTCTGTAAAGTGTTAATACAAGATAGTGTATTGTCTCTCATATTCTGTGCTATTGGTGAATTCTAGTTACTTGTGTAATACAAGATAGTGTATTGTCTCTCATATTCTGTGCTATTGGTGAATTCTAGTTACTTGTATTTCTGGTTATTTCTACATATTTAATTGCTTATATTTGGTAATCATATTGTGCTCTTTCTGAGGAGCAAGATCCTAACAAGTGGAATCAGAACAGGTGTGTTTGTTCTTGGATTCCCACACCCCCTATCAACAACAAGCCTACCTCCTTGCCAATTTTAGACAAATATTTTGATTTTTTTTTTAATAATTACCTTGCTAAAAACTATTTCAAAATCAGTAGTTTCGTGTGCAAAAATTTAATTTTACAAATTCTAATTTTTGTATAAATTTTTGTGCGATTATTCGATTTCAAAAATAATTTTAGAATTTCAAATTCATGCATAATTTTAGAAAATTCTAAAAACCCTAAATTCCCAAACTAGGTCCCCAAACCTCAAATTACCTTCCCTTACAGCTTTTCAAAAAATACTTTGAATTTATTGCAAATTATTTGGGTTAGAAAAAGTAATTTTCAAAATTTAATGTTAGTAGTTCTTTGTGCATTTATTTGCTTCATAGTACTTTTCAAAATTCTATTTGGTGATAAAATGGCCACAAAAGCACCTCATCCTTCTCATCCCTTAGATCAAATTCTCAAATTTTCTTACAATTATGACAATTTTTGGACAAATTCGCCAAATTGCACATCATCTAAAACTATAGAAAATGATTTCATTTATAGTGGAGATAATGACTATGGTTGTAATGAAGGATATGATGATGTACGTAATGATGAGGATGAATCACATATAGATGAATCTTTTTCTCTTAAACCCATCTCCTTTATTCCTTCTTCTAATGAAATTTTTTTTGATAAATTGGAAAAAGACTTCTCACCTCATTATCCCAGGCACAATGCACAAAGTAATCATGCACTTTCAAATGAACATCTCATTGGTGATGATTTAGTTCCATGTGAACCTAATCTCTTTCTACCTTTTGCTAATGCTATGTTTAAAATACAAAAATATAAATGTAATAGAATCAAATTACCAAAGCATGGTTCAAATGATGCATTATGTGTCCCTAACTCTACTCTTTAAAAATAATTTCCAAATGATAACTCTTCTACTCTTACTTTGCATGTTGAAAATGAAGGAAAATTATATATTCCATCCATGGATAGCATATATACACATGATATTCCAAATTCCAATGATAAATTATTACATATTAAGAAGGAATTAAATCTTTCTCTTTCACCTCTCCCTAGCAATGATGGAAGTGATTATGAATACAATAGTGAACATGGAAATGAATATGAAAATGAAGATGAATATGTAAATGATGATTCAAATTATTTTATTTCAAATGAACAAAATGAATATTGTGATAATGCATGGAATAATGATGACTACTATGTATATAATGAAGAACAAATTGTATCTCATGCTTCTAATCCTTCTCTCAAGTCTCATGCATGCCAAAATGTTGATTCTAAAACTATGAATGATGTTATTTCCAATCATGCACATGTTAATATTACAAGCACATCTTCTACTAATTTATAATGTGATTCACTAAAACATAAAGATACCAATGAATCTCCCAAGATACCCCTCACTATAGTAGAACCCAATTCTCACCCATCACTCAAAGAGAATGGTAGCCCACATCCCTCTCACAAGGGTCAAGTTACCATTACTCTAAAGGTTCAAGTGAGCACACCACCTCGTTATGATCCCATTACTAAATGTAGCATTCCCATGGTTAAAATTAATAATCAAATTCAATGATTAAATGAACCACTTCAATATACTAATGTACCATCCTAAGAAATCCTTTCCTTGATGCATGTAGTTGGTGAATTAAAATACCGTGTAAATCTTATTACACTAGAAAAAAAATCTTATAAATCTCATATGGATGATAATGATCTACATGGTAACCATGTTTTAAAGACATTCATAAAAGCTGCATTGCCTAAGCATTTCTAGACACCATCATTACCTCACTTTTATGGAATGGAGATCCATTCTCACATCTTCAAGCCTTTCAAAAGGCTTTACCACCTCATACAAGTCCTTTGATTCTACTTAGGTTATTTCAATAGACATTAGTGGGGGCAACATAGAATTGGTTCTTTCATCTACTCTCCATCAATTCATTGCACACATATGATGACTTAGAGGAGGCATTCCTCAGGAACTACAGTACAAACACATGCCTTCATATTACATATGAGAAGCTTACCACACTACATCAAAATTATTCAGAGCCAGTAAGCGAGTACATCTTAAGATTTAAGGCTCATTTGTTAAGATTGATATACAAACTAGTAAACCTAGAGGTTCAACATATCATTATTAAGGGGATTCATTAACCTCTCCTCAAAAATCTACTTTATCAGATAGAGCCTTGTTTCAGACATTTGTGTTACATAGTTCTAGCATTAGAAAATAAATTAGGATTGATTGAGGCAGATTTAGTCAATTGGATCACTCTATATTTCATAACAGCATCTTTAGATACATCTCCTACCACTCAGCATCCACCATGTCCTAGACAAGATAGGAGATCACAACTACAAAAGCAACTAGTCAAGAACAAAGAGCAAGTTTTAAAAACACAACCTATAATATACAATATAAAGAACTACCAAAAATCACCACTATAGTTTGATTTCAAGCAGGATAGCCCATCTATCATATTATCAGCACTACTAGATAGGAAGTTAATCACATTACCTTATATTCATCGGTGAGATCGACATCTTTTACATAGACAACCATATCGACCCTTTTGTAATTATCATCATATTTATGGACACAATGATAATAACTATTTTAGACTCCATGATTGCATTTCTAGATGTGATGATCATGGTATTATAGCATTCACATAGGGGGCACAGAGATCTCCTTCATCATGGAACCCTAGACCTCATTCCTCGATGACTAAGTCATCCCAGGACATTCCTTTATAGGAATCATTAGTCACTCATCGCATGAGTCATGTGGCTCCTAGGATAGAATCTCATAGGAGATCTCTTATTTCATCTATTCAAACATTTTGGAAACCAGTACAACACAAACAACCCACATATAGTAGTGCAATCCATTGTATACATAGTGTAGTTCCATATACATATCCAACAAAGTCACAAGCACCATAGTAGAGCATAGTTTTAGAGAGATATTCACTCTGGGTAGACTTTTTAGGTCTTATTTCACACAATAATCCACTACATTTGAGATCAAATGAGCATTCTATACAACATAAAGTTCCAATAGCATAGCCAATAAGATTGCATTTTCTAGAGTTATCACAACATGGTATAGTTAGTGCATCACATTCAGCATCAGCCTCAGGACAAGGTTTTACATAGCATGAGCAATATGGGCACTTATTCACTTGGTCATCAGGGTTTAGATAGTATTATAAAACATTGTGATACATCCCACATTCATTTTATCATCAGTTTATAGCTTCACTTAAGCAAGGCAATGATGGATCCAAAGGTCTAGATAACCTTTGTATTCTTGAGCCACTCTTGGGAAGGTAATACGCACACAAGGCTATCTTACTTTTCCCTTATACTAATAACTAACATTCCCAATACTAGATAGCCATCCCTAGCCAAGAACCAACCTATTAAAGTCTAGATCTTACCAAATCAACTGATACAAAACTGTTACCAATCTTGAAATAATTCAAATTATCTAAACCAGTTACCAATCTCAAAAGCCAAACCTTACTTATATCCTACTTACAAACTAATTCACTTTACCAAATCAATTTTACCAATTATAAAAATCCAATAAGATTATCGTGCACATATGATTACAAATCAAACAACTACATCCAGACATGTCTTAAATATCATCTTACCGAATATATCAAAATAATCAAATCACATATCCCAAATACTATTTACCAAGCATATACAACTTTAACATCAACATCAAATAAATTATTTCAAATCAAAACATTGCAATACTAGTATATTCTAGAAACCATAATACGAGTATAACATGAGTTTCAAAATCAAACCAGTATCTATATATATCATGAAGTTTTCAAAAACATATACATCATGTCAAGGTCAATCAATCACAAATAGGGGTCATGCCTTCACTCTAAGTCTCACTCTCTCCTCTAGTGTTGGTCCCATAATCATGTCTAGCACTTGATGACTTTCTACCTCCTTGAGTTCCTGAATGCCTCTTGTGCCAAGTATCTCACTCCAATAAATGATCATATACCTCATGTAAATCTGCATGTCACTGCTAAAGATCCATATAGTCATCCATAATTTTAGAGCTCACCACTCCATGATCTAAGAGAGGCATCATGTGTCTATCTTGCTTAGCTCTTAACTCATCTCTCTCTCATATTGCCTTAACATAGGCAGTTGTAAATATAGTAGCTTGATCAAACATGTGAGCATAAACACCAGCCATAACCATAGCTCTCTCTATCAAACCCTCTTCCATATCATCATCAGGAACATGCCATGTAAGATCACATACTGTAGACTCAATAATAGTCTCCGAAAACACACCATCCCCACCACTAACTTTAGCACATGCCTCACCCTACACATCCACTACCTCACATAGGCACACAACATTACACTCTAATTAGTTACACATAATCCACAAGTAACAATAGAGCATACATACAAGGTACAAGGTCAAATTATAACCACTCACCCACCAACCTCTAAATCAGCTTAGGATGCTCATATATAGGAACATCTAGCACACCAATTGGATATAGTAGATCCCATCGATGCCTTGACCACCACACCATGTATCCCTCAGTACATCCCACATCATCTATATCAGGAACATCTATAACCTCATCTCATGCATCTAATGGCAATGGTACCAACTCTGCCTAAATTGGTATGGGATGAGTTCCCACTCTCATTAGTGCTTGTGCACTCCTCAACCATATCCATGCTACAAGTGGAACATCTTGTCAAACTCAAAACTACCTAGTCACATGCTTATACTGAAAGCACTTACAAAATCCAGACCAATGATCATGTAACCAATAACTCACTCTCATGAGCCACAGTTGCTCTCTATCCTATGGCCATCTAGGAAATCCTCTAAAGGACCTCCATCTGATGTCATCATCCACCAATCTTCTAGAAACTACCTATAGTGTTCCATCCCAGGGGATTGGATATCCAATTCCCTAGTCCAATGCTCACAAAATGGCTATGGATATGCCCAACTCACCTTCAGTAATCCAATCAGCCACACAATCACTATATGCTCATAAGCCCAGTAATGCAACAAAGTGGTTGCACCCACACCATCACTAAAAGACTTATACATAAATCTATACAAATATCTGTATAAGTGAGCAAGCATGGTCCTCCCCCATAAAACATTGTACCATACATCTCAATACTCTGATCCACTCTATGCATCTTATAATCAATAGATACTCCACTACCATCCAAATCAATAAAAGAAGACAATAAGATATCCAACCACTTTCACAAATGTAGAACACTCAACTGCACAATAATCGATAGTAAAATATCACTCTTATTACCCCTATAGTTTACTCTTATAGGTGCTCCTAAAAAGTATTTTGATCCTCGATCAATGACATCTGCACCTATGTCATCCGATAGTGACACTCGCTACCCATTGATCGACAAATGTAAAATCTGATACACATCCTCTAAAGTCACAGTAATCTCCCTTGTTGAAAGCCAGAATGTGTATATATCAGTGTTCTACCTCTCACATAAGGTAGTGATCAAATATCTATCCCACTACACTGTACCAAGATCATGTATGTATCCTAGTCCATCTCTATTCATCATAGCCCTCTCATCAGTTAAAAAAGGTAGTAGTCTCAGAGTCTCCATAACCTAGCCTCTGTAGAACTCTTGCATCTGCACCTCACCCTAAAAAACACTAGCAAATAGACTATATGTCAAATAACAAACACCTAAGAAATAGCAGAGTAGGAACAACTTAGAAACTAAAAAAATCATCCATAGTGGACACTAGCACTGTAGAAGGACACTAGCACTGGAACCTGGACAGTAGCGTTAAATCTAGGATAGTAGCACTGAACCTAAGACATTAGTGCTGGAACTAGTCAACCATTTTTTAAAACTACTTTAAAATGGCCCAAAACAACTAAAAATTAGCAAAAATTAGGCCCCATAATCATATAAAAGTCAAAGGATTGTCATTACTCACTAGAGAAACTCCCTTACCATCTTGAATCTGCATAACCAACTGCTCATAGAGAGTCATGATGGGTACTCGTCTCCTCGACATCCTCTCACTCTACAACTCCAATCTCCAACTATGCAATAAATAAATGAATCACAAATTAGTCAACTCCTTCATATATCAAACCCCTTTCTAAATAAAAAGCAACATTCTATTTTACCTATAACTCAAGCTTTGTAGCTTCATTTTGCAAACCATTTTGTTCCTTGGACTCATAACGCTGACACCTTTGCAATAAAGTAGGACTCTCTCTCTTACTATGTTATTTACCTATTATGACACACACATATTTACACCTATTTGGTACCTATATTAGTCCTTACAAATCAAACACCCATTCAAAACTTTCAGACAACCCAGCCTATTTGATCAAATCAATCTCTCATCCCATTTAATCTATTTTTACCTCATTTGCCTACCATGAAATGATAGCTCCTATATAACTCATAAAACCCAGATTTCAATTTTGATCCTAATCAACCAAAGATACCTTTCACTCCCAGTAATTCAATCTCATCAATTCAAATAATGAACCTTTAATTTATTCAAATTACATGCCAGTCATGTTTATATACAACCTGCCACTAGTTATCACTTTTGGTTCAACCTCCTCTATCTTGGATATCGCCCCTTTCCCCAAAAGGGGGGCATCATTTATGATATCCCTACTCCCATAGTTAATCCAGTACATCATGGTTCTTACACACCTAATAGTCAAACTATCAAGATTCAACTTAGAATGGTCAAAAGATTCAGTGATTCAGACTACATGGGTCACTCAGCATGGTTTTTACACCTTCAGTATCCAGATTAATAGCACTACATACTTAGCTCAGATTGGTCAAGAGTTCACAAGTGGTTCAAACTCTAGGGGTCACTTAGCATTACTCAGCTCAAATTGGTCAAAGATTTCACAAGTGGTTCAAACTCTAGGGGTCACTTAGCATTACTCAGCTCAGATTCATCAAAGATTTCATAATTGGTTCAGAATCTAGGGGTCACTTAGTATTACTCAACTTAGATTGGTCAAATTATATAGTGTTTCAGACTACATTGGGTCACTCAACATTATGCAGGGCATTCAGAGGGATACACCTTCAGTTTACAGATATACAGATTTCCAAATTATCATATGCATCACTCACATACCAGATTTGGGGCCATGCCATAGATGTTCATGTCCTTCATCTTCCAAGATTATACAGATTGAGATGGCAGGATATGCCATTTTATTTTTACACATTTTACCAGCATTTTTAGTATACACCCAGGAATTACTCAGGTTGTCACCAGGATGGACCATATGGTCATTTGTAGGATTGGTCCATAATATTAGTTAGACCCAGGAGTTTGTGTGGGATAGAGGATAAACATTGATTTTGGACCTCTGAGCACTTCTCAAATCTAGTTCAAATTATTCATATTTAGTATAGAGGGCATCTATTACAGGGATTCCTTCTCTTTTCCAAACACTATTTAGATTCAGTACAAGGGGCATATATTACATGGATTCCTTCTTTTTCTCTTAGCACTATTTTAGTTCTTCAATCCACTTCCTTAGCCAGGAAGTTGGATCCTTTTAGCACACTTATCTTCACACAGGTAAGTCTAGGTATGCATCTTATTTATTTCTTTTACTCTAGTAATTCATTTCATTACATCACTAGAATAAAATGGGGGCAAATGTAATCACCCTAAATTGGTAAAGCAAACACACATATTATGTCTTTTCACAGTCCTTTCATAGGAGACTTCGATTGGATAATATGAGCTTTGTTCATATTTAGTCAGGTCTGTTTATCTGTCTTATCTTGGTTTCACTATATTCCCTAAACATCTCTTTGTTAATTCCCACTCATCCATAGCTTACTAGGTTTGACCCTTTTAGGCCCAAAGACCTCGTTTAGACCCTGACCTATCCCCATAGGTCCCAAACTGCCTAGAAAATAGCAGCAAAAACTAGACTATAGCACTGAAACCTAGGGTGTCTAGTTTCTAACGCTATTTTCCAAGGTCAATATGACCCCTAATAGTTAGTTTTTTTTGCTTTGTTCCTAAGTCTCCCTTTTGTCAGCCAAATACAAATAAAGCTCCAAAATTTGAAATAAAGAGTCTCCTATATAAAGGACTTCACAAGGCATTTTATATCTAGCACTTACTACTTTGGCACATTAAACATAATAAAAATTAGTCAATATTATAACTCAACTTTTGTGCATCACACTTAGATTTACATGCTTGATCAAGGAAGGGCCTAGGCAAATTTCATTCTTACATCAGTCATGCGCGTTGACTAAGCACGTTCCCTAAGGGAGAATTACATTAGATCTAAGACCCTAGCTTGAGGGTTAATGTAGGCAACAATCAGAATAGTAGAGGTTCTAGATTGTGTGACCATTCTTCCCCTAACCCAATTTTTCCCCCTTTGGTATTTGATCTATTTTATTGTTTCCATGTGCGTAGACAAGTACAAGTACTAAAGATGGAAATAGACCCCCAGTGAGACTCAGTGACTTCTAAAAGCTAAAATCTGATATGTAGGGTCTCTTGGAGTTGAGGGATAGAGCCCAAAAAGATTGAAAAAAGCAGATCAAAAGGACTATAGTGCCAAAAATAGGACTATAGCGCTAGACCCCAAAGTGTCCAGTTGTTGATGCTACTATCTAGGTAGAAAACAAACTTTTGGGTCCTATTTTTTATAGTCTACCTAGCCAAATTAGTGATTTACAGTTTGAGAATCCTCTTTTTCAGTTCAGAAATTAGATAATTCTACATCATATCCCCTATTTTCTATGCTTAGTAATAAATTGATCAAATCTAGATTTAGCAAAACTAGTAGGTTAACCTAGACATATTAGTATTCACTAATTTTCTAGATTAATCCAGACCCTTTACTAATTAGGAAATTAAACACATATAGTTTCCCAAAAATAGTAAAACACTACACAAGTTTATTTGAGTGATTTTTAGAACATATAGGTTGTTACTTTTATATGCAATTATAGGTGGTGATATTGTCTCAAACCTATAAATTGTATACAGACAAAACTACTCCTTTCCACATAGTAACGCAAGGCACTCTTGTCTAATTTAGTGGACATTTTCTAGTGAACATAGGCTCTAATTTATCAGATTTAACCAGTCACAGGTATTCTATATCTTGTTTACATCTCAACAAGTTCACTAGGGGAATCATTTTACATAGGTTTTATCATTCTATGATTATGCCTATTGTTCATACTTCAGTTCAAAACACTTCACAAATTTCATCATTCCTGGCTCACTTACATAAACATTCTTATCTTACTAGATACTTGAGTTTCCCAATATGCTAATGTGACAAGTTGCTTATGTATATCATTTTAACTTATTCAAACATGCTTATTGTGTTTGCTTTATTTGCTTCATGTTTTATGTGTATTATTTTATATGGCTTTTGGATATTTGAACATGTCCTTGTTTGTGAATTTAAGTCTGTTTGTTTATATATATGTGAATTCCATTTTATCATGTCCCTTGTATATGGCCCCTTGGCCATCTTGCATGTTTCATTTATTTTTACATGTGTTCTTTATGTATACATCATGGCCATGACTCTTGATTGTGTTTGTTTGCATAGTTTGTGATGTCGTGATGGATATCATGCATCTTCCCAATTCTTGGATGCCATGATCGATATCATGAATCTTCCCTAAGTAGCTTTATATTATTTTCACATACTTAGTTTTGATCATTATTAATTATGTTCCTAATTGCTACCATCTATCTAAACATGACACTAAGTATGTTTGGTTCTACATATATCATACACTACTACTTTTCTTAGATTATTAATATGATGACATGATTTCCAATGCCATCATTATTACTCCAGAATTTAAACATTTTTTATGACATTATTCATATAACTTTTCATTTTGAGCTAACATATTGTGCAAGCTTCACAACTCACCTCAAAACAAGGGGCATACATAGTGGCTTGTCTTAGAGACTAAGCTGAAATAGTCCATTGCATAAACATGAAAATACATAATTTACTCAGTTAATCACAATTCATACATGGTTTATACCCAAAAAACACATTTGGACAATAATGCTCCATTTGGACAATAGTGCAAGTTGTATTTATTCAAATAAACACACTTTCATCCCAGTAATCATAAAAAGTATTTTTTTAAATTCTCAAAATCATTACTCAATTTGTGGAACAATTTTCAGTAGGCACTCAAAAAAATTACATAGTTTGTCACATATTTTGCTCAAATTGGGTGCATCATGCATGACATGTGTTCCAAAATATTACACAATTTTACTCATAATTCCAATCAATTTTACTTAGTTATTAGAATCAATATACTCAGATGTCATATTGGGGGAAGGTGCATGGCACATGATCATGTTCTTGCTCATTTTTGAATAAATTATTGCAAAAGGAATGACAACTTATGTCATTCTCTATGTTCTATACACCAGACTCAAATCATATTATTTTTTCATTAGTTTTTCACCAAAATGATATTTTGTAATTCATACAAGGATTCTAAGCCATTTAATTTACTTTAAATTGTGCGATAATAGAGTCAAACACATCTTAAGTTTTTAAGCACATTCTCTTATATATGAGGATTGGGGCATGCACAATCCAATCCAAGTGTTTCAATGAAGAATAAAATCTCCAAGGGTTCAACCCTTTCTAGTCACTAGTTTTGCACCAAAAAACACAATGGTTCACATACCCAAACATGTGTATTTATTCCTTGTTATTTGATCTAAAAATTCATTATCTTTAATTTTAGATATTCATCCTAAGTAACGACTGATTTTATATATGTTTCATTGCAGGTTTGCATGAAGCACAGTTCAACATGTGGTCTACATCCAATCCTACTCAACATAGATAAGCTCAATTATAGTTCTCTCTTTTTTGCTCTAGTACTTTCACTTTGCTACATTACTAGCATAAAATGGGGTAAAATTTAGTCACTAAAACAAACATTTAATGTTAAAATAATGCACTTATGACCACTCTTTATGCTCGATTCCATGCTTTTAAGTTGTTATTCCTTTACTTATATATGGATGACCCTTACCCTTGATCATCTATGATACATAACATCCATATTATTCACTTAAAATGGCTAAAATCATCATCATATTGATCTACACTTCTAGTTTAGTTATCTTTGCTCCTCGAACAAGATTCAGGGCTCTCCCACTCACAAGTAGAGTCTAGATCTTTTGTTTCATCTTCCCATCAAATAACAGATAATTTCCTAAATTCAAATTCACCCAATGGGTTATCTTGTATATTTTTCAAGCCCTATTTGAGAAATTTCCAAAAAATCCACTATACAAGCACAATTCTCACTCATTAACTAGATGGCAAGAGGTTCTCATGATTGAAAGAACCAAAATATCTAACTACACATTGATAGGAAAAACACCTATACTTCCAAATTTTGAGTCCACATAGCCTAAGTAGCATTAATCTAAGTCTGAATGCACCTCTAAAGTCACAATCCATTGTTGAAGAACTTAACTATACCAAGATTACCCTAGCATATAGCATTACACCATTATTTCACACACACCACCATAGCATGGAGAGCTACATGGATTTTGATACCTCTTCGGAGTATTGGTATGTATTTAATGCTCAACATAGGGAATCTTGAGGTCTAGCACAACTTTAACCACTAACCCATGTTTCCCACTTATTCCATTTATTCTTTATTATCTATTGAGCTAGGGTTCCAAGTGAAGAAGAAGGCATACATTAATTCACGTGGTAGATCAAAAGCTTATATACATTCACACATGACTTACAGGTAGAGGTGCACTAGTCAAAATTTACACGCATGGAAAAAAACCCTACCAAATGTGAGTGCATCTTATAGATGCTAACATAGGGCAGTAAGGTAGATGCAGATCCCTATTCCTGATTCATAGTACCATCACAGAGTCCCATAGTCAGTTTCACAGTCACTGTTGTAGTCTATCAAATCTGAGTACTAGCTAAGTTGTTTGTCTTTCCCACTTTTCTCTTTAGCATCTTTCTATGAATAACAAATTATAAATCAGTCTAGTGTATGTATTACATATATTATAGAGTCTAATTTTACTCAATAATTTATCATAATTAGATTAACTCTTTGCTTAAATCCCCAATTTTGGTAAAAAATATCTTAAATCTCATTATGTTTTAATTAGGTGAGTTGTTAGTCTATTTATACCCATAGCTTAGATTCAAGCATATTGCTATGTTATCCTCCCTATTTTAAAAAGGCCAATAATAATCTATTGTTGGTTGAATTATTTTTATAAATAATTCAACCAATAATGTTATTATTGGTTGAATTATTATAATGTTTGGGTTAATGAATAAGATTATTATTATTTGAATCTTAAAGAGGATAATTGCATAGATTGGTATGAAGACTTCTTTCAGTAAGATGGCAATAATTTGTTTCATATTCTTTTTGAAGATTCTGCCATATGTGATGAATAAAATAATTTTCAGCTTAATTTCATTGATTCTCCTCCTTTATATGATGATTTTAATAATGAGTATGAATGCAAAAGAGGTGAATGAAATCCTCAAATTTCTCTTTAATGGTCACCTCTCCTCCAAAGTGAATCTAATAATAAGGGGAATGCATTGAAAAAATAATGTTATTAAGGAAAAGACCATTAATAATGGTTTAAAAAGAATAGAAAAATATGCTTTTTCATCTCAAAAAAAAATCTTTATAGAGCGAGGATTGTGATTCAATAAATGATTTATTTGGACTTCCATTGCTTATGCATAATTTTATAAAAATGTTATAGTCATCCACATAACTAGCATTAAGAATGTATGGAGGTGACACTTTTAATCATATGTTTACAATGGTTGATATTTCTTTGGTTAAACACTATATTGATCGACATGACACCTTTGAGTATTTATATTGACATGTAATGAATGATTTCATCTATATAGGCCATTGTTATAAAAATTACACATTCATGTGGTTTCATGCTCTCATCTTAAATATAGGCCATTGTTAAAAAGATTACCCATTCATGTGGTTTCATGCTCTCATCTTAAAGAAAATGAAAAACAAGTAGAAGAATAAGAATATCCATAGGAGATCGTCAATTTGATCCTCAAATTTGAGAGAAAAATCTTCCTAAGGGGAGGGAATGTTGTGTGCCAAAATACGACCTATTTTATTATTATAATATAAATGAGGTATTTTGTTATAAATCTCACATTCTATGTAATTTTGGGTTTGAATAAGTAGCTTGCTCTACAAGATATCTAAGTTCAATTTATATAAACATGCTAGATTATAATTGTTAGTTTGATCCACATGCCACCTCTTAGCATATTTTAGTTAGATGTAGTAATTAGTAAACTAATCTTTTTGTGAAACTACGAATGGAATACCACTGTGGTTTAGGGTATTGGAAATTACTCATTTTATTCTAAATAAAGAGTTTACCCTCTCTATATAATCAATCTTGATATCAATATAATCACGTGATGTTTTCACATCTTTTGGATAAGTATTTCCTCCATTATTTATCTATTATATTTGTAGGTGTAATCCAATTATTTGAGTGTGTATGTGTCCTTATAATTCTTATTTATTGTGTAGTCATGCCTCTTGTCTTTACAAACATACTATAAAATCAAAACTATACAGCTCAATCCTAAAATTATATCACATAATTTTTCTTTTTTTGTGTGAAAAATTTAAGAAAGATCTTCCCAAAAATATAAAGAATAAGTAAAAAACAAAAAAATATTTCAATGATTAATTACCTCATAAAAAGAGATGTTGACAAATAAATTTAATGTATCTCCATTTCGTAACCTCCATAGTTCATTTTACAACTTAGTCTTCCTCGAATTGATTTTGCAAGTCTAAAACACTTAAAGAAATGATGAAGAGATTTGTAGAAAATGATACAAAATTTAGGTATATCTTTTTTATAGGCTCAACTCCATCCTCCCTCTCCTCCTTCACGTGTATCCTACTCACTCACCTTTCACCTACGTACTTTATCCTAAAATATTTTTTAAATATTATTTTTAAGTATATTAGATAAATTTTGACTATTATTAAAAACCTTGATATTAACATACTTGTTAAGGGTTTTTTTTGGGTATGTGACACTCCTTATAGATATTTTTGTGATCCATAAAAAAATCGTTTAAGTTTTAGTAAGATATTAAAGGTTATTATTGTAAACTTTCAACTTCTCGATGATAATAGATAAAAATCATCTTACAATTAAAAGGAGGAAGAATATATTAATGTGATCTTTATACTTTAAAAATAAAACTTGTATCTTATTATTTTCTATTAGATCTTCATAATCAAAAAATCATTAAATTTAAAATGCATTTATATTATTAACTATATATTTAAATGGCTTAGAGACTTTAGAATGAACTATTAAGTACTTTAAAATTTTAAATGATCTTAAAATGTTAGAAGAATATGATAAACTATAAAATTTGATTTAAAATTTTAATCATATCAATTAATAATTAACAAGTTTATTCTCGACGTATACAAATGTTTACATCTTATATGTAAGTTTTTCGCTTTCCAAATTATTGTTCTAGTTCAATGATCTTAGAATGGTAAACATTTTCTATGAAAAAGTTGAGCTTAGGTCTTAGAAATTTTGAACGGAGGTCTTTTTCTATAGAAGACCATATGAGGCTAACGACACCTTCACACTTAAATTTGGATGCCATTCCTTCCATCAAAAGAAATATAAGATTTAGAGAGATTATGATTAGATTAAGGGAGTGATAGTTTTTTTTAGAAAATATTATTACAATAAAAAAATTTCGATAAATTATGCAAATGATAAATTTTCAAGTTTAAATATTATTATTTTTTAAACATTTTGTGTTATTTAACAAACTTAAATTATTAAAAATAAATTGTCATTAAATTAAAGAAAATTAATTGTAGATTTACACTAAACTATATATATATATAAAGTTCACTAATAATATTAACATAATAACAATTTACAAATTTAAAAAAAAAAAAAAAAAATCTCACAACTTTCTACCACAGTATGCTTTTAATATAAACCACCAAAAATACCTATTTTCAAGAACTATCGGATTCCAAATATATATTTCATTAAGTTGGAGGCTTAAACGGTGGGGCAAGGCCACAAGATTCGTCTCACATGAGACAAGAAAAATAATATTTTGTTTAAATCCATTCAAATGTTGACACGTAGATGTTAAGCGATTGTAGGCTTGAATCTTGTTCAATGGGTTGGTCAATTGCAAGGGTTAATGAGCCTGGGGAAACATGCAAAATAGCAAAGGGGAGATATATTAGGCTCAATTCCCATTGATAGTGTCGGTTGATTGCAGGGGCCACATTTTGTGGCTGTGACAGTGGCATTACAAACATACCAATCAACAAAACAAAATAAAACACAAAAATAGTTAAAAGGCACGGCTTCATGGCGAGTTAACTGCAACAATTAAAAAAAAAGGAAAAACGTGCATCAATCAAACATGTCTGATTTATTAAAGTCGTTGAACTAGTATCTTATTTGTCCTTCAAATGCATATTCTGTTGGGTATTGGTTTCTTCTTCTTCCAATGCATCTACCTACCTTTTCTAAGCTCCAAACATCCTACGTGCCCCTCTTGATGAATCCAAAACACTTACTTCTGGCTTATCTTCAATCAGTAGCTTCATGATGGGTTAGTTGTAACAATAAAAAAATGAAAATTTCCATCTTTTGTGCGAAAATCAAACCTTGTGTTATGCCAAATAAAGGTGGGAGCCTCGTTTAAAAGACACCCATTGGTTGAATTTTAATACAACACATAACATATTAACTATGTGTCCCGATAAAAGCTACTATTCATCTTTTCCTAATTAACTTTCTTCACCAATAAGGGTTTTTCCACAATTTTGATGTTTAAAATTTTAAAACTATATTAGAATATATATTATAAAATATAATATTTATAGATATTATAAAATACAATATTGATATATATTATATGTAATAGTTATTGTAGACACTGGAAATCTGCACACGATGATTCTAAATGTCAAAATACCCCTAGATGCCCACCTTGGCCAAACTTCACCCACTAACCCACCTTTAACCTAAACCATTCACCTTTAACTTTTAACCCAACCTAACCTTTTGAAACCCACCTTGACCCACCACATTCGAATACTCAACCGCCAACAGTCACCCTGACCATCGACGGTTATCCTGGCCATCGATTGTTAGGTTCCCAGCCATTGAACTTACCAACTTGATCCGTGTGTGAGCTAACACATCAAAATATTATCTATATGTCCACCTTCTCTGTTTGCTAACGCATCATAAGCCTCAAAATCATCAACCAAACCTCCTATGGAACCTTCTACCTCCATCTCTCTTTGCCTATAAAAGGAGGGGAGTAGGAGGTGAAAAGGGATAGGACAATCAATGATCTTAGACTTCTTCATCGGGATTTTATTTTGTAGGTCTTCCTTTCAGCCAACCAACCAGCAAAAAAGAGACCTAACACTCAGCCAAAATTGTTTTGCAACCATAGGCATCGTTACTCTACCAAAATTCCTCCAGGCTTCATCAGCATCTTTAACCAACTTCAACAACCAAAGCTAAGTGTTTGCTTTCATGTATTCATTTACTTTGTTTCATTTTAACACCTCTACCTAAACCAACCCATTTCCCTTGATACTTCTAAGGCCCTCTCTTACCCTCACGACCATTAACCAACCTCCAACAACCCATAGAACCTTTATGTGACCAACCCATAACCTATTCTAGTTAAAACCAATAAGGTGTCTAAACCCACAGTGACCATTGACGGTCACCCTAACTGTCGACGGTCACCTTAATCACCAATGGTCACCTTAACCATTGACGGTCACCTCAACCACCGATGGTCACCCTAACCATTGACGATCATTGTGTAACCTTTTTGACCCAAAACTAGCAAGTTATTTCCACCAACCAAACTTTGTTTTTCTCAGCGTCTATCACCTCACAGACCAGAAACAACAACCTGACCTAACTTGAACATTTCTTAATAATTTAGCATTCACCTAAATCTTATTTTGTTAGAACACTAGCATTTCATTTGTAAAGTATTTATTTCTTTAGATTTAGTACTTTTATGTTATGCAACCTTTTCTTTTCAATATTAACTTGTATCAAAAGGTGGATTGAAAACGTCCTAGATAGCTCATACTTCTTGGATCTAGCTTGTTAGGCAATCTACCCATCTACCTAAGTAACCAACCCTTTTCTAGTTCTATTTTATTATAGGTCATCTTCCTAAGCCAAAGAAGAGTATCTACAATCGTCTGTATTACGGAGCGCACACCATATCCAGGTTCTACTAACCTCTACCCCTCTTTTAGTTTTACCTTTCTTCTATAAATAAATAAAAACAAAATTTGAGAAAAACAATTATATCTAATGGTTTTAGATAGTGCTTTTCAAAATGTATAATTTAAAATATGTTACGTGTTTAAAAAATTATTTATAAAAGATTTGATTACGAATCATACGAATGGGTAGGCTATAGAATTGTCAATATGTGCCAAGGGATATGACATCTATGTTGTTTGTATTCCTAAGATTATTTTGTTGTTCCAAAGTCAAATGATAATTGGAACCAAAGTTCAACATGAACATCGATCATGAAATATCAGTACATGAATATGAACCTTCCAAAAAAATTGCAAATATTGTGCATAAAATTAAAATGTAGGCAAGGAGTGGGAGGGAAATATTACTAACCAGATCAAGGATCTACATTTGGAAGATGACTAGACATGTGAAAACTTAAATGTTACGTCTTGACTAGCCTAATAGGATAGTGATCTGAAATGTCGAGGTAAAGACTAGTAGATATTCCCAAACTCAAGATTCATTTGTATGCACTGTAAAAGCATAAAATATGTAGGTTTTAAATAGTTAAAACAATCATAATTTTGATCTAATTACGTTTAGACTCGTCTAAATTGACATGGGTGCATTCTCTTCATTTTTAAAGGAGTCATTAAATATCTTACCCCTATTTTCCATTGAGGTGACCCATGTTTGAATCATGTTTTGAATAATTGAAACAGTTCTATGGAAGTTACAAATTACATTGACAGAAGTGACATGTCATTAAAATCTACAATTGTATGTTCCCAAGGTTCTTCGAGACCATCACCTTAAATGCCTTGCCATTTCTTCTCACCATCATTGTCCAACTCACCTTGAAATATTTCATCGCTTTCATGCTAAGTTTGAATGTATTTGGATGTCAAAATCAGTTTGTGTAAAATAATTATGGGGACAGATCGATCAGGATCTGAATCACCATGCAATGCTTTAGTCTACGATGGCTTGCATTATTTATGGAAAGAGATAGCCTCTTTGGCTAATCACTATGTCAAAACTACGACTCCCTTGGTTTCAATCAGGTGAAATTTGTATTAGATGGTTGAAGAGCTCAACATGTTGGGGTCGAGGCAATTATGGGTGATCGAGTTCTATCTTTGTGATTGCAATGGAGAAATTGTTTTCATTACAACGGTGTTGTAAAAATTAGAAGCAACTGAGAGAATTTTGGAATTTCAAGTTTGGAATTTGGATAACAAATTGAAGTGGACATGGGTGCATACAATCAAGATCAAAGTTGTAAATGTTCCAACTGTTTGTGATTATTTTCTCAACCATCCATCTAGGTGATTAAACACGGTGTGATGTGATTGACAAAAAATTGTTTCTATATTGTACTTAAGCATGATCGGTGCCAACAATCATCAACATTTCAATTCTAAACATTTAAGCGAAGTGTGTCATCTAGATTTTGTGATAGATTGCATTTATGTTCATTGGGATTTGAATTGACATTTCAGCATTTAGAAGATTGTGCAAATTTGAGGCAACTATTGGATATTTTATTCTATGTCATATTATATATGATATTATATATTTTATTATATTATATATCATATTATATTATATGTTTCATTATATATTATATTGTATTGTATATTTTCAAATATATTAGATTATACATTTTATTGTATTATATATTACATCTATATTTGATCTAATTGATTTTTAATATACAAAAAAATATATATTACATATTATATTATATAATATATAAATATAACCCAATCTATTTATCCATTTCTCGGGCCCTTTCTCACATAAACCCAACCTTTCTTTGCATCCCCAAGCCTTATGCATCCATGTCGCATGCACTTTGCAAAAGCATCGGTAAACCCCTTTGTAATGGGTGCAGGATATGTAAATCCAGCAGCTTGCATGAAATCAGAGCATGTGTGTAGTACGGGCACTTTGGTTTAGGATATCACATGATATACCATGCCATTCCCTATCATTATAGTAGTAATGGATTGTGAGTAAGATTTACTGTCAATTTATACCTACACACGAGTTCAGCCTTGTCACTTGTGTATCATCCTCACTATGAGCTCACTTTGAATGATTATTGAGCTCGTCTGAGACCCTCACATCTCATCTAAATTTACCTCCATCGAGTTCATGTTGCTCCCACTGAGCTTGTGCTTCCTTCTCCAACTGGACATCTATCTTGATCTTTCTTCTACACAATTCAAGTGCCATGTGTGCTTCCATCTATGTCCTCCATGTAGATGAACCCCCTAAACAATGTGAAGTGTGACCCATTGATTCACTTTGCTTTATTTAGAGGCTCATGTTTACCATGCTTTGGTTACCCAAGCTTATTCTGCAATGGACACGCAACACCCATCCATATAATTGGTAGTATAGATGAACATAAGTTATAATATAGACTTTGGAACCTAAATGTTTAATCTCCAGATAATTAGCATTGTAACACAAGTTTGAGTTGCACATCATATATGGATCCTAGTGGTGCCCAAACACCCATGCCTTTCAAATTGGCATGGGAACCCTCTTTTCTCAGCATGTGGTGTATGGGTTTTCACAGAGGGTAGTTCCTGGGTTTCTGTGGAACAATCTAGATTGGGGAATCGTAAGCCTTTGTCATTTTTTATCATGTCACAGCTTGATCAGAAAGTTTGAAATGGAATAGGGTTTATGTCATGCTAGATAATGAGGTCTCAGGTCATTATAAATGTGCGCAAGGAAAGGAAATGCATTTTTTGTTTTGATGCATCACACAGATCTTGACGAGGGAGAAGTTACATTGCTTATAACAGAGATAATGGGGATGGTTCAATTCTATGGTCTATCACCTAAAAAATAGTGTCACCAACATGAAATTAAGCCTCTTAACCCACTAGTTGAAGGTTTCGTGTTCGAATCCTATGGGCAAATCCTAGCCATTCTCGCCTCTAATTGTAAACTCATTCACCACAGTAATCCTAAACATGAGAATAAAATTAGCCACTGACATGCAGAGCCTTCAGTCAAAGAAAGCCATTGCTATAGTCTACTTCATGAGGCAAATCCATTGTACCAGTATTCAAAGTTATGTGGTATGTCTCACATGATGAGCTTCGACTGAAATTAAAACTAAATTATTAGTGATGAAGTGCTGAGAGGTCAGAATTCTTCTTAGAGTACCATCAAATTTGATTGACGTGATCTGTTGGCACTAAGACAAGAAGCTTGTGTCAATACAATACCATAAATTCCTCAATGTTTAATTCCATAGATTCATAAATTCATCACTTGAGGATAACACCAATTACTCTACAGATATTGAAATAAAAACTGTGTTATCCCCCAACAATCTATATTTAGAACACAGCCTCTCTTCTTCAATTGTAATGTATTAAGCCCCAATGAGACCACCTGCAGTGCTCCAATCTGCATGAAAATTAATATTTGAAGTGTGCTAATTTTGTGTCTCAAAAGTGGATCATAATAGCTCTAATAGGCTAACATGTTGTTTTCCTAATGAGGCTATTTGTATTGAAGTGGAAGATGAATAGTTGTTATGACACTTGCACTTTCATGCATCTAATAGGTAAATTTAACAATAGTTTAACTAGTGTATGTGGTGGATGGCACGGAGTGTGTGAAAGACCGGTGGATGGCACAGATTGTGTGAGGGACAAGTAGAAGACTCTTAATGTCATGTTTCCATTTTTATTTGACCTTTTAAACATAAAATGAATGTTAATAAAAATTAGATATATTAGATATTATTATAACATTGTGATATATATTAATTATAAATTATAATATTATTATTGTAATAATATAATTTTATATTATAGGTTAACTATTATAACTAAATTTTGTGTGTGTGTGTGTGTGTGTGTGTGTGTGTGTGTGTGTGTGTGTGTATATATATATATATATATATATATATATATATATATATATATATATATATATATATATATATATATATATATACACACTAAAATACAATAATATCATATATTTAAATATATAATAGTAATATATATTATTAATTCCTCCTGGTAATGGGTCAATGGTAGTTATAGAAAGAGAAAATCGAAAGAAGAATGATAAGTGGTGTCTGCCCCCCCCCCCCCCCCCCCGCCCCCCGCCCCTATTTGGTTCAAATTGAATTTTGACGGGGCTTCTAGGGGCAATCTTGGAGCCTCTGGGGCCGGATGCATCATTAGAGATTGTAGTGGATCCTTAATTAGGATTGTTTCCAAGAAATTGAAGGATGAAACTAATAATGAGGTGGAGGCTCAAGCCTTGGTGCTTGGATTGGATCTTGCTTCTCAATGTGGTATAGTAAAGCTTTAGGTGGAAGGTGATTCGCAATTAATTATCTCTGCTTTTGAAAAAGTCCTCAGCATCATCATGGAACCTAGAAAATATTCTTTCTAATGCTTGGGAGAGTCTTGAGGGGTTTGAAGAGTGGGCATGTCTTCATTGTTTCAGGGCAATAAATTCTACAATGGATTCCTAACAAATTGTGGAGTTGATCAAAGTGCTACACTTATTGTTGATAATCATAGAGAGGTGTGGGAGGAGTTTGATGGCATATCTAACGTTTATCTAGGGGCTTAATCAATCATAATTTGGCCCTCTTAATTTTTGGCTTTCCCTCATGTAGTAAGAAGGTGGCAGCGGAAGTAGAGTGATGAGGAATGATTATCTTCATTAATGGAAAAATTCTTGGGAGGCTTCTTTTCCATCTTTTAATGTTGTTTATCCCTTTTTTATCATTACATTTTGCTTTGGGGTTTTGGTAAAAGAGGCAAAGATGGATCAAAAAATAGCTTCAGCCCTTGGGATCCCAACAGTGCATGGAGGTAGTACAGTTTGGGAGTGGCATTTAGTGGCCATGCAACCAGGTGCGTATCAAGAAAATATTTTGGGATTCAACAAAAGAAATATTGCAAGCCATCTGTTTTACCCTTGGGGAGGATTATTTAATATAAAGTGATTTGAGTAGAGTAAATTTTGATATTGCAGCATTGTTTGCAATGAATCTTTTAGTTTTGGGTCCAGGGTAAGGATTTGGTTTCCAAGGTGTTGGATTTCTATGTGGCCCCGATGCATAGGCAAGGTTTGATGGAAAGTGTGAATAATTTCAATGCAAGCCCTTATCAAGAGCTCCCTTTCTTAGGCAGTAATAGTTTTGGGTTTATTATAGTATTTATTTTCAAGGCCTTGTAATTGCGGTTTGTTGCCTTGATGGGTTATTAAAATCCCTGCAAGATAAGCTTCGTCATCCTCCGTTGGTGGGTAGTCAATTCATATCCCCTCCTCCCTAGGTGCAAATACAGAGTCCCATTGCTGACCTAGAATATTGGAAAGAAGCTCATCATTACAAAGAAAAGGTGGAAGCAGTGTCTTATCTGTGCCAATTGGTGGACAAACCCTAGAGAGCAACTCCACCATGAAAGGCACGAGATCCTATACTTGCAGTCCCAACAGTAATGCAAGGTCGATTGGAAAGCAATCGTGGAGTGGTGTCACAATCCTAATCGTGGAGTGCAGTCAAGTAATGCTAATCGTGGATTGTGACAGGGCTCGACGTCCCATGTGCAACTCAAATCAATGATGCAATGTTGTTGATCATGGGACAAGACAATGAGGTCCCATAGTCTATCTTGTAGCTCCCATGTCATGAGAGTTGATTTGATTGCAACAAGGATCCATATCTAACATGCCACTCAAACTTGTATTTATCTTTGAATGCTTTGTAAGAATGAAAGAAAGTAAATATGTAAATCCTTGAAAATCAGAGTTAAAACAATTGACAAAATTACCTCTTCCACATCATTCATAAAAAATCGAACTTTGTAATTAAACCAAATATGAACTACTTTATCGTTACAACAAACAAAATATAAACTACTTTTATTTAACCTCCAACTTTTCTTACACCATAAGAACAAGGAAAAACTGCTAGTATATATGGAAATGCCTTTGCCCACTAGTGTATCAGATGTGCAGCTTCTCAATAATTGTTTTCAATATATCCACGGCTTTCCCCTCTTCCTTTTCATTCACGCTCACAATACACCCCTTCGTTGAATGATCACCATCATATGAGAACTGAATATGATTAAATAAGCTCCATGGCCACTTCCATCCCGAGGCTGCTATTTCTTTTTCGTCGGGCAGCACGGTTGTGACTATCCACTTCCCCCCATGAGACGGCTTTTCAACTACAGCGCATACCAAGACTGCACTCAGCGGCTGCGGCGGCAATCGTGTGATTTCCATTCATAAAATTCAAAGACAGTGTTGAAGGCAATCAGGTGCGAGAAGAGATTTGCGTTTAATTTAGATTCCGCTCCATCTACAGCTTTTCCGATCACAGTCATATCATCCGAGGGCACCCTCTGAATTCCAACACAAAATATAAGAGAGTTTGATGACAGTAATTCATGGTGGGCTAACTTTTGACAGTACACCACTTCACTATTATTAAGCACAATTTATTCTATAGTCAATCGTATTTAACTTTAAAGTACAAGAAATCAAAAATATAATAGAGGAATTTTTAGTACCTGCAATCTCCGAATGCAATTCCGTATACATGCATTGCCTGCCTCAATTAATAGAAAGTTTAATCTTTCCAAGTTTTCGATACCTGTTATATAATGTAGCCTCCAACATCTCCTAATCTTAATTGTCTTTAGGCAGGAAAACTCTTCTTCCTTAAACCATCCCCCTCTTGCCCTTGCTGATAAATCCATTTCAATCAGATCATCAAGATCTTGAAGGATGAGAGATTGAAGGCTAGGACAATGCTCTGCACTGACTGAAAACTTTTCTAGAAGTTGCACATTATCAATTTCTATTTTTTCAAGGTTCACCATGGGAGACTCAGCGTCTCTGCTTTTATGACAAGCTAGTTCCCCATTTACTGTTAATTTCCTCAAAACCAAACTTCTGAGCTTAGTAAGTTTTCTAAGACAGTCTGAGAAGGACCCTGCTTCAATGCTGATGGACTTAACATCATACCAATAACCTCGATAACCTCCTCCTAGTTCTAGCTCTAGCTCTTCCAAATGAGTTAACATTCCTAACGATGTGTATGGGAACTCTCACAATGAGCATCTGCAAATCTTCAGCACTTTCAGCTGGAAAAGGGGCCTAAAATTTACAATTAATGCAACTCAAATTGTTAGTTTTTGCTAAGCAATCCTTATAGAATTAGACTTTCAAATTACTTTGTCTAATGCTTATCTACTGTTAATGTGGAAATATGGACGAAGAAAAAAATGATAAAATACCTGCAGATCAGGTAACTTTGATATCGTTTTTAACTTCTTACAGGGCCTCAGTTCGTAACAACTAAATGATAAATCCACTTCAACCAGATCATCAAGGTGTTGAAGCATGAGAGATTGAAGGCTAGGACATTGTTCTGCACTGACTGAGACCTTTTTTAGAAGTTCCACATTAGCAATTTCTATATTTTCAAGGCTTTCCATGGGAAACTCAGCGTCTCTGCTTTTATGTAAAGCAAGTTCCCCATCTAATTTTAAGTTCCTTAAAGTCAAACTTTTGAGCTTAGTAAGTTCTCTAAGAGAGTCTGAGAAAGAGCCTCCTTCAATGCTGATGGACTCAAGCTCTAGCTCTTCCAAATGATTTAACATTCTTATCGATGTGTACAGGAACTCTAGCAACCAGCAACTGCAAATCTTCAGCACTCTCAACTGGAAAGGGGCCTGGAATTTACAATTAATTCAATTCAAAATGTTAGTTTTTGCTAAGCAATCCTTATAGAAGCAATCCTTATAGAACTAGACTTTCAAATTACATTGTCTATTATTACTGTTAATGTGGAAATATAGACAGAGAAAAAATTAATAAAATACCTGCAGATCAGGTAACTTTGATATCGTTTTTAACTTCTTACAGGACCTCAGTTCGTAACAACTGGGTGATAAATTCACTTGAGCCAGATTATCAAGGTCTTGAAGGATGAGAGATTGAAGGCTAGGACAATGCTCTGCACTGACTGAGACCTTTTTTAGATGATACACACTATCAATTTCTATTTTTTCAAGGTTCACCATGGGAGACTCAGCGTCTCTGCTTTTATGAAAAGCTAGTTCCCCATTTAATGTTAATTTCCTCAAAACCAAATTTCTAAGCTTAGTAAGTTTTCTAAGACAGTCTGAGAAGGACCCTCCTTTAATGCTGATGGACTTAACATCATACCGATAGCCTCGATAACCTCCTAGTTCTAGTTCTAGCTCTAGCCCTTCCAAATGACTGAACATTCTCCACGATGAGCATGTGAACTCTCGCAACGAGCATTTGCCAACCTTCAGCACTTTCAAGTGGAAAGGGGCCTAGAATTTACAAGTAATCCAATTCAAAATATTAGTTTTTGCTAAGCAATCGTTTTAGAACTAGACTTTCAAATTACATTGTCTAATACTTATCTACTGTTAATGTGGAAATATGGATGGAGGAAAAAATAATAAAATACCTGCAGATCAGGTAATTTTGATATAGTTTTTAACTTCTTCCTCAGTTCGTAAGAACGGTGGGTATCCACATCAATCGCATACTCAAGGTTTTTAGAAGACCCCAATTCGGAACAACTGGATGATAAATCCACATCATCCAGATCCTCGAGGTTCTTAGAAGACCTCAATTTGTAATAATTGGTTGATAAATTCACATCAACCAGCTCATTAAGGTTATGAAGGATGAGAGATTGAAGGCTAGGACAATGCTCTGCACTGACTGAGACCTTTTCTAGAAAATCGACATCATCAATTTCTATTTTATGAAGGCTCACCATAGGAGACTCAGCGTCTCTGCTTTTATGAAAAGCTAATTCCCCATTAATCTTACTTTCCTCAAAACCAAACTTCTGAGCTTAGTAAGTTTTTTAAGAGAGTCTGAGAAGGACCCTCCTTCAATGCTGATGGACTTAACATCGTCATGATAACCTCCTTCTAGCTCTAGCTCTTCCAAATGATTTAACATTGTTAACGATGTGTATGTGAACTCTTGCAACGAGCATCTGCGAATCTTCAGCACTTTCAACTGGAAAGGGGCCTAGAATTTACAATTGATTCAATTCAAAATGTTAGTTTTTGCTAAGCAATCGTTATAGAACTAGACTTTCAAATAACATTGTCTAATACTTATCTACTGTTAATATGGAAATATGGATGGGGAAAAAAAAAAAAAAAAAAAACCTGCAGATCAGGTAACTCTGATATCATTTTTAACTTCTTACAGGACCTCAATTCGTAACAACTGGTTGATAAATTCACATCAACGTGATCATCAAGGTGTTGAAGGATGAGAGACTGAAGGCTAGGACAATGCTCCGCACTGACTGAGACCTTTTCCAGAAGTTTGACATTATCAATTTCTATTCTTTTAAGGCTTTGCATGGGAGAGTCAGCATCACTGCTTTTATAAAAAGTCAGTTCCCCAATTACTGTTAATGTCCTCAAAACCAAACTCTTGAGCTTAGTAATTTTTCTAAGAGATTCTGAGGACTCTCCCTCAATATGGAAAATCTCCCCATTTGAAAATCCTCCGGTTAGCTCTAGCTCTTCTAAATGACTTAACATTTGCAACGATAAGCATGAGAACTCTTCCGACCAGCAATAATGAAACCTCAGCGTTTTCAACAGGAAAGGGGCCTGGAATTCAAAATTAATTTGATTCAAATTCTTATTTTTTCAAATGACAAACAATCCATATAAAACTAGCATTTCACAATACACTGTCTAATACTTAAATACTGTTAATGTGCGAATATGGAGGGAGAAAAGGAAACAAAATACCGTATTATCAATCTGCCACAAGTTTTGAAAGCGCCCCCCGGAAATGCTCAAACATTGCAAATTTTGTAAGGGAATCCATGAAGGAATAGTTGTCGTTTGCCCCTCCACATCCAACACTTCAAGAGAAAGCCACAATAAACTAGTCTTGGTCTCTGCGCAATCGCCTGCATTCCCAAGGAAGTATGTAGTACGGACTAAAGTGTTTTTATACACTGATTCGTCTCCAAAGATGGTATGGAGGCACCTCAAAGTCTGGCCAGAGGTTTCATCGAGGACTTTCTGGAAATTCTTACCTTCCTGCGTTCACAGATTATAAAAGTATTGTCAAAAAATAAAGGGCAAAGCCACATATCTTATGATTTGGAATATAAGTAAAGCATAAATATAAAAGGAAAAGCGCACCAGAGATTTCAAATCTTTGGGATGCCACAGGCGACGGGGACTGTTCTGTTCCTCTGATATTTTTCTACCCAAATCACGAACATGGTCATGCATTCACAAAACACAACCAAACTCCTCATCCTCGTTTATTTGTTTTTCGACTGTAACAAGACACCTATCTTTTAAGGTCTCAAGTGCATGCTCAGCAATCCACCCAGATCCTTTCCATATTGTCATAGCCATATCCTTCTCTTTATATATAAAAAAACATGCAATATCCATGAATATTTGTTGTTCCTCACTATCCAAAGCGTCAAAGCTTATTTTGAGTATATCTCTTATTTTCTTAGGCAATATGTTACGAACTTTAGTCAATTGTCACTGCCAATAATGCTCATTACCGCCAGAAACAAGGCTACCTAGGACCTGCAGAGACAGAGGCAAACCTCCGCAAGCTTCCACAAAGCTTTTGACCAAGTCATCATATCCAATGGCAGGACCTGAAGTGCCGAAAGCATGTTGACAGAAAAGCTCTGTGCTATTATCTAAATCCATCTCCTTCAACTTATACTGAAAAGTAATATTAGCTCGCTTAAGCACCCTCTCATCCCTAGTTGTGACGAGTACCAAACTCCCACAAGTCAATCTATCTCTAGCAAATAAACTATTTAACTGGCCCTCATCATCAATATCATCTATAACAATGAGGAAGGTCGAATCTGGTTTGTAGCTTTCTATGCGACGACTCAGATGAGAGTATCCTTCTTCTATATATTGAAATTGGCCGTCTTCACGAAACAGATCCTTGAGAAGCTTCCTTTGCAGAGAAGGCAATTCGCCTTTGTTGGATGCTTCTCGTACGTCGAACAGAAAACATGCTGCAGAGTATTTTGAACTCCTCCTGTTGAAGAATTCTTTAGAGAGAGTTGTCTTCCCAATCCCTCCCATACCAAAGATGCCAATTATGTTTCCTTTCTCCTTCCTATTTTTGAAGACCTGAGTTTGAGTTTCAAAATCCTGAACAAGTACATTCAATCCCACTGGAATTTTGGCCACTGGTAAAGGCTTTGTTCTTTCTACCACTTTTACAACATCGGTGGCTATGTCTTCGCACAACTTCTTTGTACATGGCATACCACATGAACAATCTCTTCCCCATCCTTTTTTTCATGATTAATTAAGCATTGCAGGAACAAACAAGCTAACTCTTACCCAACTTCTTTGTAAAATGGCATATCCTTACAATAGGGCCGTGTCTCACACGAACGATCTCTTCCTCTTTGACTAACTCTTTACACAGCTCTTCATGATTACTGAAAAATTGCAGGAACAAACAAAATTTTGATTAGAAAAACGTTCACGGCAAATAACGAGACATTCACCCCAAAGAGAGAGAGAGAGAGAGAGAAAGAGAGAAGCCATCAACGATCAGACTCATACAGTAAAGGAGTCTTACTGATTATAATTGTTGAAATCGTAACCAGAGATTTTTGAAGCAGAGTCGAGGGCTCCTTTCCATTGGTCAAGTTTGTCCGGGTACCTACCCTTCTCTTTGAATTTAGTGAAGGCATCTTTATACACACCCTTTTTTATGTAGCGGAGTTCCAAAGGCTGCACACCATAAAACACAGGAATAAACAGAGCATTTGTTTGTTGTCGCATAAGGAGGAGCTCGTCTAAACACCAAGGGGACTCTGCATACCCTTTTGTGAAAATAGTGATTTGAACTGAGGAAGAGCAAATCGCATCTCGTATGGTGGAAGGAATTGAATCTCCTGCCTTAAACTCTTGGGAATCCAGAAATGCCCGGCATTTCCCATCCTGAATGTGCTTGTAAAGTAGCTGAGCCAGGGTATGTTTGACATCTGGGCCACGGTGGCTGATGAATGCATCGTATAATTTTGGGGATACCATTGTTTTACTCGTGTTGCTTTGAGACTCAAAGCACATCAGAGGAGCCTGTTGGTGGGAAGAAGAAGAAGAAGCAGAAGCAGCCATGTGTAGATGACTTTAGAACTGAGGTGTCAAATGTTGGAGAAATGTATTGAAATGAAAATTGAGAGTGAAGGGATTAACTGGTGAAGGGATCAATTCTTGCTTTTAGTAAAATTTGACATTTGAAAAGGGATGACATTGGGATTGTGCCTGGACGACTTTAATCAAATGGGAACCTTTCAGTCTTCATTCTTAATTTAAGATCACCACATAAAACAATAATTCATCAAAAAAACTGAACATAAAATGAATTCATGTGAAGAATTAAAAAATATAAATAGATGATAAAGGAGAATAATTCCACCCGCCCCACCTACCATGAAGAAGTAAAAGAAAGAGTGAGGAATATGCAAAACCGTGTTCTAAATGTCATCGGACAAAGAAATATTTGAGGTTTTTCCACGTCACTGCCTCTGCTTAAACCGAGGGGGAAGAAGAAGCAGAAGCAGCGATGTATGGATGAGTTTAGAACTGATGCGGAAAATGTTTGATGTATGGAAATGATAATTGAGGGTGGACTGCATTGCTGGTAAGAAATATAAATATAAAAAGTCAATGATCTATTCATCCCTGCCCATATGCACACAGTCGACCAATTCAATTCGTGGACAAAAATATCGATTTATAAGAGCGATGTTTAAATTGATTGAATGGAATCTTGCAATATAAATAGTATATTGATTCACTCGGGAGGAGCAGGAACATTCTTAATTATTATTTTTGAGTTCGTTTATAATGGAAGTTTCCAATATTATATTGATTTATGAGGAAGACGTTTTGTTTTATTAATCTCCAAAGAGATTTGATAGATTCCATTTGCAATTAACTAAAGATTAGTCTCTTTTATTTCAACCAATTAAAATTTATTATTTTGTGTGTTGAGAATTATATGATTTTTTTACTTAGTTTAATTGTAAGGTCTTTAACTAGTAATATATTTGTTATATTTTGATTTATTAATAAGAATTTATGTTATTTTTGGTTTATCAAAAATCAAGACAATCATAATTAACTGACATCTGTTATTTTTACAACAGCTCAGATCATAATTATTATACTGTAGTGATAGCTAGTTATGCAATGAATAGGCAGTTTTACTCTCAAAACAATTTTATTATGCATTTTTCGATAGGCACAAATTTTTTTAAATAGGAATGATATTTTTTTATAACATGGGAAATGCCCCTAGCGGTTTGCCACTTGCCCCCATGGCATTTCAATGCATTCCAAATGGCAGCAGGGCGAGGTTAGTGCAGGGCGAGGGGCCTCTTGGTGCCCTGTAAACATCTTCACGTCACCATTAAAACATTCAAATACCTGGGTCTACCTTCTCAGATCTATCGTCTCCTTTTTTGGTTAGACATCTCAATGCTGGCAGCATTCTCCTATTTACGACAACGTTTTCTTGTTCATGGCAACGTTTTCTTGTTCAAGCAAGGCATCTGGTTCTAGATTATGCTACACCATTTGAGCTTCATCTCGTGACCACGACTTCCACCATCGGTGTCACCCTCAATCTATAGTCCTTATCACGGCCTCTCCATTGCCATTACAATGCTTCCTCAACTGGTCAATAAGGCACTAACAATACTGCAATAGCGTCCTTGAGGCAAGTTGTCATTATTTTTTTTCCTCGTTCCTTTTGTTTTTCCTGCTCGCACTTACAATTGTATGTGACAATTTTAAAAGTTGAAACTTTTGGTAGTTTCTTACTAAATTAATTTATGTGAACAGCTCAAATGTTTTTCCAGCGATTATAATCTGTGTATTTGAACAATAGAGTGCATAATTCCCTGTTTCAACTGAAACAATTGGAAAATAAAACCCAGGGTAGTTTAATGTGTCATTGATGCAATGTTAATAGCATTTGAAGTGCTATTTCAAACCATTTCCTCTTGCAATAATCTTTCCCTCCAGAGAAACTCCATGCAAAATTTATTAACAGTGACCTTCTTTTCCGTAACACATGATGTTTTGACTTGTGTACTTGGTAGTGTTGTTGTAGTTAACCCTTCACTATTGCTTGTTGTTGAAGAGACATGGTCGTGAAAATGTTATGACCACTGCTCTTATGGGAAGACAATAGCATTCAAGAATGACCACCTATTGTCGATGCCAAGTCTGCAAATAAATCAATCCCTTAAAGGTCAACCCAAAATGCCAAAATTTTTATAAATCCCAATCCAGTATCTGTAAAACTTCATTTAAAAGCCCAAATCCACAAGCCCACATAGCAATTCCAGCCAACTCCTAATGTTTATTCCTCAAAACACAGATCCAATGATCATAGCCTTAATTCCCAAGTCGCGAGGCCTTCAGAAAAAACCCATAAGACTAAACCTTATCCAATCACAATTATGTGTCCGACCTAGATGCCAAAAAGCCTCAACAAACCAACCCAAACTCTCAAAACTCATGAAATCCAAGATTATCGACACTGCAGTTCATTCCCCATGAAATTTTGATTGCTTAACTAAGTCCTCAAAAAATTGAAATCTTCTTCCACAAGGCAGCAATTGCAATTCATTTTTGTATCCTTATCTCGTTGGACTTGGGCTGGGGACAGGTGTAGGTTTTTGGCATTCATCTCAATCTTTTTTTTTGCTTTGGTAGGGTTTCGTAACGTTTCTTCTGCAAGCCCTACTCTTTTTTCCAAATCGACAATCTGTAACGGCATGACCCCACTTTCCTAGATTCATGAGGTGAATCTCCTTTCTTAATTTCTTTATTTTTTGGGTAATTTATACGTGCCTGGATTTTATTTGTATTTTGATCTAGTTTTGATATCCTTGAAAGCTCTAACAAAACCTCATCAGCAACACGCACACGGTAGAAAGGGCATTGGGAGACCAACTGCCAAAAGGTGAATGTTACTTTGACAACATGGTGCATAATTCCCTGTTTCAACTAAAATAATTAGAAAATGAAATCTAAGGTAGTTGAATGTATGGTTGATGCAATGTTAATAGCATTTGAAGTGTTATTTCAAACCATTTCCCCTGCAATAATCTTTTCCTCAAGAGGAACTCCATGCAAAATTTATTAACAACGACCTCCCTTTCCATAACACATGATATTTTAACATGTGTCCTTGGTACCGTTGTTGTAGTTAACCCTTTACATGGGGGAAATTCTCAAAATTTTAATTACTCCGCTATTAAGAAGACTGTCTGTTGCTGAAGAGACATGGTCGTAAAAATGTTATGATGAACAAGAATCTATTTAGCTTTTATTGTACAATATCGATCTATTTAGCTTCACTAAACACAAAGTTAAAAGCTTATTGCTATTTGTTCGGCTTTTATTCCATTACTTTTTCAACTATACTAAAAATAATAAAGTGGTTAAAGCACAATTTGCATGTATATGTTGTTAAATAAAAACTAGCACTTCATCAAATACAAACATTTAAAATTGATCTAAAACAACCCTTCTCGTAGGGATTTGGCATTGCGCGCCCTTGTTTGTTTACGAATCCATTCAATTCAACCTTTATCTTTGGCATTTTGACAAGTTGGTTTGTTTTCTCTTTTTAATTAAAACACATTCTACAAAGCAAATTAAGCTTATGCTGGTGGGTGTGACCTCTAAGTTGGTGATGATTGACTATTTTAACGGTTCTTTTGGATTTCTCTTTATTTGGGAGGGGTGTTATTTGATGTTTTGGTGAAGTTAGATTTTGTAAAATGAAAGAGTGTAAATTCGTAATTATACTTAATTCAAAATGTATAATTGAGGATCCTATTTCACCTTTTGTATAAATAATATTAAGTAACAATAATTTGATATATCTGGTAGAGATGGTGGAAAATGAGGTGGTGGATTTTTTATATATAGTGTGGGAATGTGTTGTGTTGAGTAAGAGATGTTTTGTTGCATTAGGAGCTTGAGCAATGGTGAAGTGGTGGGAAAGGGCAAAGTCATACCAAACATGAAATGGTGGAAGATTTCAAGGTGAACTAGGTGATGATGGTGATAGACAATGACAAAGTATTTCAAGTGATGGACATGAAAAAGCCACATTGGTTATATTTATAAAGTTCAATGACATGTCACATGTATCAATACAATCTATAGCTTCCACCAAGCTATTTCAGTGACCCAATACATGATAGAAATGTGTGTCATCTCAAAGAAAATAGGTGTCTCTGAAATATTTTGTCAACCAAATATTGTCATGGCCAACGTATATTCAAGAGTATTTTTTAAGGTGAAAGAGTTTGAGAAAATCCTTTTTATACGGGTTGTGCATGATATCAAAATAATCACATGATATTTTCATATCTTTTGGAGAAGTATTTCCTCCGTTATGTATCTATTACATTTGTAAGTACAATCTAATTATTTGAGTGTGAAAATTCCTCCATAATTCTTATTTATTGAGTAGTAATGTCTTTTGTCTTTACAAATACACTAAAGACTCGAAACTATACAGTTAAATCTCGAGATCATATCACATAATTTTTCTTACCTTTTCATATGAAAAAATTAAGATATATCTTCCTAACAATTAAAAAAACAAACAAAAACCTAAAAAAATAAAAATATTTCAATAATTAATTACCTCCTTAAAAAAAAGATGTCAAATAAATTTAAACCAACTACATTTGATGACCTCCATACCTTCTTTTACATCTTATTCTTCTTTGAATTGATTTTGCAAGCATAAAAAACTTAGAGAAATGATGAAGAGATTTGTGGAAAATGATAGGAAATTTAGATTTATCTTTTTTATATAGGTTTAACTCCATCCTTCCTATGTTCCTCCTTCAGTCGTCTATCTTACTTGCTCCTCCTCCTTTATTCATATACTTTATTTCAATTTTTTTCTTAAACATTATTTTCAAATTCCTAATACCCTTTAATACCGGATAATATATTTGATAAATTTTGATTAATATTAAAAATATCAATATAAACATGTTAATATTTTTTTAATTATGTGACACTCTTATAGAGTGGTAGGTGAGGGAGGCACCCGACTAACAACACAGGGTGCACCTGCCCAATACTCCATCAATGACTGAAGATGGGATAACCCCCTCTAGACTTTATCTGTCTGGTCAAGGAGCTGAAGAGACAAATTGAATATAACATTAACTTTATTATCAATAGAGAAATTTTTGTCTATTTGTTGCTTGTTAAAGATGACATGATTCCTGTCTTTCCAACTACAAAAAAGAATATCAAAACGAAGAATAAGCCAAATTTTGTTGTATTTTGCAGGTTCTAGGTGAAAGGTTTAGGGCGAAAAGGTTGGAATAATGAGTGTATCCACATCCAAGCAAACTGGGCATATGAGCAAAACCAGAACACATGCTTAACCGACTTAGGATGCCCATAGATTGAGCACAAAGGATTGGTAACCCTAAGATGCTTGAGCCGTTCTCCCAGCGGGAGCCCATGATAAAGCAAACACCAAAGAAAATGAGATTTTTTAGGTTCAATGGGCATGGCCCATAGCTTGGAGAATCTTGTAGCCCACATAGAATAGTGAGACTTGATATTCCAGACCTTGTTTAATTTTTCCAAGGGAAGCCATTTAGGAGTTAGAATTTGATACCCCAAGCTAGGAGTATAGTTTTTGAAAGGGGTGGCCATAAACCAATTCCAATCCCTCCACCACGAAGCTCTAGTGGAAACACCAATTTTGTGAGTCAAAGAGTCTGGAATAGCTTCCTAAATTTCCTTGATGGATTCAGCATCACTGCTGAGTAAATTGAATTTTATTTTGAGTTGATCCCAGGGGATCCAATCCCTGGTCTGATGACAAAACAAATCCCCAATGGTTTTGATCCCTCATCTGAAGAACCGAAGGATCTTAATCCAAGGAACCTGGGCAAAAGGGACATTATAAAAACTGATTGAAGGAGACCACCAAAGGGATTCTGAATTGATAGAAAGCCCTAGCCTAAATTCATCCCCTTTCCAAACCAGTGAGGGTTTGAGCAGCTCCCAAGCCTTCCAAATGCTTTTAACAATGAAAGTGCCATGAATTTTTACATTGACTGGTGTAAGAAGAATGTTCTGAAAATTAAGCCCTTTCCAATCTTGTCTCCCAAGAGGAGCCCCCTAGGTAATACAATGCCTGACAAGAATTTTCCAGGCATCATTCCCTTCAAGGCAACAAATAACCCAGTTGGCAGTGAGAGCAAACCCTTGAGTTCTAACATTAATGAGACCAAGCCCCTTAGCTTCTCTAGGCCTGCAACATAAATCCCAGGCCACTTGATGAAAACAAAACTTTCCACAAACATTGGCCCATAAAAAATCCAAAAGGAGCTTCTCCAGTTTGCCATAAGTTGCTTTAGATGGAGCCCAACACAAATAATAATAAGCATGGGTGGCTGCCAGAACCTTGGAACATATTTGGAACTTGCCTGCTAGGGATAATGGTTTAGTAACCCAATAAGAAATCTTCTTCTCCACCTTTTGAATGACATAAGACCAACGCTCAGTTGGGGAGACTGGAAGGCAAAGGGAATGCCCAAAAACTTGAATTGCTCACCATGGGCAATCCAACTACAACGATAATCTGAAAGCCAACTCGATCTAGGAGATAAGGATTATCTGTAACATCTAGTCTTTCTCCATTGAATAGAGGACCCCGAAGCTAGGAAAAAGGTGTCCAAGCAGAGCAAAATGTTTTGCACCAAGACTTCTTCCTCTAGAAGTGTCAAAAATGAATCATCCACAAAATACCCATTCACTAGCTATTATGAGGTATTAGGAAAGGTGATCCCTTTGATTAGACATTTGAATGTAAAATTAGCTAAAAGATACCTAAAACCTTTTGCTGTAATAACATAAAGAGTTGGAGCCAGCAAACAACCCTGTCTGATAGAGCATTGAAGCTCAAACCATTGAGAATGAGTCCCATTAATGGTGAGGTAAGCTCTAGCATCTTTGAAAAGAATTCGAACAGACCAAACAAATTGGGGGCCAAATCCAATAGTCTGGAGCATAGCAATAATAAAAGGCCACTCAATTTTGTCATAAGCTTTTTCAAAATCAATATTGATGAATAAAGATTTCTAGTTGAAGGCCCAAGCCCATTCCATGCCCTCCCAAACTGCAATAATGTTATCTAGGATGAAGTGGTTTTTGATGAACCCTATCTGCTCACTTCTAATAATTAGGGGAAGAAGATGTCTCAACTTGAGAGCAAGTGTTTTGGCTATAATATTGTAGGAGACATTCAATAATGTGATCGGCCTCCAGCTGCTGATAAGTTCAAGATCGCCTTCTTTGGGGATTAATTTAATATTTCCTTTATTGATAGAGGGCCCAAGTGACCCCCTCAACATGGCTTCAAGATAGACTTTGTGCAAATCTAGGCCAACAATATCCTAAAAAGTTTGGTAAAAATCACATGGGAAACCATCAACTCCTGGGGCTTTATCTGAGGCCAACAATATCCTAAAAAGTTTGGTAAAAATCACATGGGAAACCATCAACTCCTGGGGCTTTATCTGAGGCCATGGAGAAGGCAGCTTCCTTAACATCATTGATGTCAAGAAGGCGGTCACAAGCCACATGTTGAGTCTCAGAGAGCTTGCACAGTGTGGCCAATAGACATTTAAGCAAGGCTTCTTCCCTAGCAGGGGAATTGGACTGCACTTTAAAAACATTTTTATAATGCTCGACAAAAGCCCCTAAGACATCAAGGAGTCTAGTAAGAATTTTAGATCCTGCTTTTATGTTTTTAATCTTATCTAAAGTTTTTTTATGATGTAAAAATGCAAAAAATTCTTTCATAACTTTGTCACCCACTTTCAGCTAATGAAGTCAATCTCTAATTTACACCCCTCTTGCTTGGTGATTCTCCTCAAGATTAAGCTTGTGTTTCCACATGGCTATTTTAGCTTGGAGAGCAATATTAAAATGGTTATTATCCAGCTCCCTGGAGGCAAACACATACTCGTGGTATGAAGCTTCATGCTCTTGTTTGTAGAATATGGCAGCTTACTTCCCAAATGATTTGAGGAAAGTGGTGGTGCAAGTGATAGCATCCTCCCACCACTCAATCCATCATGTTTCTCCAAGAGGCCGAGCAACTAAATTTTAAATTCTGAGAACATACTCTCTCATTCTTTGATGAGAAAGATGAGCTGTGTTAAGATAGTATTGAGAAGAATGCAACCTAGCAGGCATAAAATTTCTAGCCACTTGGAAAGAGATAGGTTGGTGGTCTGATAAAAGCGTGGTCTCTCAAATCACCATTGGTGAGCTTGCTTTACTAGGGATGTGGAATAAATTATTGTCTACTGCGAGAACTCGATCCAATCTTATTAGCACTCGGTCATCCCCTTGTTGGAAGTTAGAATAAGCGAACCAAGTGTGGTTTGTTGACTTCCAGTCATGGTTGGGATCATATAAGCTAAGCTTATTTCTCATGTAAAACCAAGCTTCTCTCTCACCTACACACCAACGCATGGAAGAGTGACCAGCCTTGTCCTATGGGGATTCCACCATGTTGAAATCACCATAAAGTACTCAATAAGCATTGAGCAATGATTCAAAAAGCCACTGCCAGAGCCTCGATCTATCAATAGTATCATTAGAGGCTTATATGTTGGCCAGCCCCACAATGTGATTATCAAAGTCAAAAAGGACCCAGATAACCCTTTGTGAGGTGTCAGTACCCCAGGAAATGACATGTGAGCCCAAATCTATAGAGAGAAGGGTGGCCACGCTACCTCTACCTGTATCATGGGATGTGAAAAAAGGCATAGCAATGGGCCAGATGGTACGTAGAGCAGAGAATAACGAAAAGCCAAAATATTTTACTTCCTATAGACAAAGCATATTCATCTTCTCAAAATGTTGACAGTTGTCCCATACTAGATATCTCCTAGTAGGATCAGTAAGTCCACATACATTCCATGAATAAACAAACATTTAACAATCATCAAGATACATGTCATCTCCTCCATCAGCCAAGGGTCCAAGGCAGTTCATAAAAGATTGTGAAGTGTGGGCTACATCCCCTATAGAAAAGGTACGTCGCTTGCCCTGAGAATAATCCTCTCAACCAGGAGGTGAGGGACTACGAGATCTCATAAGCAAGACTTTCCTTTCAACCACTATGGTCCCATTCTCATCAATAGACATAGAATTTGTAGGGTTGTTAATGGTGGTATGAGAAGCAAACAAAAAGTGATTGCTTGGAGTGTTTCCCTTATATGAAGGAATAAGTGAACTCATAGCTTGAGGGGTTCTAATGACAGAGGAAGGTTGGGTTTCAATAGTAGCTGCTAGAGGTTGCTCAAAAGAAGAAGGGTTGGCAAACTGTCACTCAATGACAGTGGTTGAACGTGTGGCAGAGGAGTTCAAACTATTCACAAGGTTATAAATAATTGTTTGCACCTTGGCATTATTCTTGTTATTATTCTATGCATTTTTTTGGTGACCACCATCTAGTTGTTAGTCGAAGCAACCAAATATCTGGGATAGGGGACTGGCTTGGCCAAAGGTGCTTTATCAGATAAATCTGGAGGGGGGACTATAAGAGGGCACTCCTAAATCATATGGTCAGGGGATTGACATCAAAAATAGGTAGTGGGTAAGTTTATGTAATGATCCTTCTAGGTGAATCTGTTAAGCCCTATTTGAATCTCAATGGAGTCCTTGAGGTCCCTTGCTAGGTCAATCTCCATGTAAATTCTCTTTTATGGGTACACTAAGAAAAAATTGGGTTGTTCATGACAGATAACCTTGCCAAGCATAAGGGTTGGATGGTCAATTAAGCCCCAAAGGGGAAGGGGAAGACCATGGAACTCCACCCAAACTAGCACTTTGAGCTTGGCTTGCTTAAAGACTTGAAAATTAGTTATCCATTGTGAAAAGACAACCAAAGAATTTTTAATGAACCATGGTCCATGGCTCAAAATTCTCTTATAATGATCAGGGTCACTAAAGTGAAAAAGGAAAAAGCCCTGGGTAAGATTTTGTATACCCTCTAGTTTAATACCAGTCTAGTGGTTGTTGTAGACACTTGAAAACTACATGACAACAATTTTCAATGGTGTCTTGAACTGTGGACCCTTAATCGACTCTTCATCTAGTGGACCACCTAGTCTACTAGCATTCATTTACAAATTCATTATGACAATAACACATCCTTTCATTTATCACATTTCCACTCATTCATTCATGGCCCCTCGACTGTCGCTAGTTAAGGTAATCGTCGACAGTCACCCTAACCATCGACAATTTGGGTCACTTAGCTTTCCTTAAGCTTTTAAAGAAACTCTAGCTTTGTTCAAGATAAGCATCCTCTAGAATGGAAACTTGCTTTAGCGCCAGCTTTTAAATACTAAATGAAAATAGGCAACTTCACCCCCTCCCAACTTAGTAACTTTCCCTCAAGCTTCCCTTTCCTTACTTAGAATTTTTTTGCGATAAATACAAGGCTTTTAGGAGAGTTGTGGATCTAAAAAAATTGCATCTAGGTTCTCTTGTTTTCTTTGTGCAGGTACTTAGCATCCCAAAACTCTGTTCATGTGACCTTTGAAGGTTTAAGTACTATTATGCCACCCAAATTTCTTTAGGTTTTCAACTATCATTGACTTGGCATCATACAAGTACCCTCTTTATATTTTTAGTGTTTTCTTTCATTATCCAATTTTCCTACCTTGTTCTGCTCACCTACACACCACCCCTCACCCCAACTATCCATATTCTAACTCCTTCGCATCAGCTATTTCATCTTTAGCTCCATCTTAATTTTTACAAACTTCCATAGGAAACTGTCATCAGTTGCAAGAACCATCATCGATTACCCCAACCATTACCGGTTACCTAACCATCACCGATCAGACCTAACCGTCATTGGTCACACCCAACCACCAACGGTCACTGTCAGAAAAAAATAATAGATTATTATTTTTTCCCCCCTTTCACCCAATCAAACCCCTGTTTCAATTTCTAACCTATTTTTAGACCCTACCCAGACCCTCTAAACCTAACCTTGGTACACTTGTGCATGGTATTGACCCATCGTGCCATATCTTCTATCAAACATGTACATTATTTATTTTCTTGCATATATACTTTCTTATCATTTGAATGTAAGTATATTTTTTATATTATTTTCAACTTAATTGTCTTAAAAGTGGATTGACAGCTTCCTAAAAAGCCTTGTGTTTCTTGGATCTAGCATATGTTAGGCAATCCAATCAACTCACCATATAACAAATCCCCTTCTAGTTTTCTTGTGATTTGCAGATTATCTTCCCTAGCCAAAGAGGAGTTCCCACATTCGTCTGAATCAACGTGCGTATTATTACAGGTATTCATCCACACACCTTAATATTCACTTTCTTTTATCTACTTTCAAAACTAAGAAATGAAGGAAATAAATTGAAACATTTTGGCATGCCCGGTGGGACCCAGTTCCCTTTCTCCCTAATTGTTTGCTCATTGAATGAAATTATTTCTTTTGGGGCTTAATAATTAACCATTTGCATTAATTGATTGCTTGCTAATTTTAGTTCATCTAGTAACTTAGGAGGTAAAGTAATCTTATCGTAGCATTCACACTTGTTATCACACACAAAACCAAACCATAAAATAATTTACACATCAAAACAATACTTGAGACAAGGACCGACTGGGAATTCATCACCTAGCGGTAACCTTACCCCCTCTTGGCTATCCCACTTGGATTTCACCACCAAGGGGAGAACCAGCTCAACTCTCTGGTTGAGTATAAAATCTGGACTCAGTATATCTTGGCTAAACACCTGACACCCTTATCACTGCGGGATCATGAAGTGAGGGGGTAGGTCCCAACACTGAGCCATGTACTGAAGTTCAACATATATCTTCCTTCTGAGTGCCTAAACAACTTGAAACCATCCATAGACTTCCTCTTTAGTACCCATTTTGTAAGCTAACCTCCCTTATCACACTCTTTAAGGCATAAGCCAAAAGCGATTTACAAGTAAGCCTAAGGTTAAAATGCACTTCTTAGTGTAAATATTGATTTCTTTGAAATTCTTTTGGGTTTGCTCTCTATTTGAGGTGTGAGTGTCGCAATAACTTTCCCTATTTTCTCATATGGGTTTAACCAGACAATAAGTGATAAATCAAAAGAACCAACTACCACCTTCTTCTTCATCCATGGATTATACCTCAGATGTTGACAAATCTCCTCATGCTACACCTCACCATTCTCATCCACCACCTTCTCCTTCCAAAATCCCAATCATACCTGAAGGAGATCCGAACTTTACTGCCTTTCTTGACAATAATTTGGTTGCTTTACAACATTACCTCAACTCCTTGCCTCACCATACCTCCCCTACTTTAGTTCCTTCTTTTGATCCTTATCTTGACATGCCATCCCACCTTATGGTAGGTACCACTTCAACCCAACCATTGACTTAGGCCTCTTCCAACACCCCATCTACCCAAACTCAAACCAACCAAACAACTCCCAACTAAACACCTCCTGTTACACCCCATGTGGGTTCAACCTTGCCATTAGTCACCTATGCTCCATCTACTATGGTATTATCTTCCACTCTGGCTTCTATCTTCCCTTTAGTTGTAACCAATCCCTTAGCCAAATGTCCACTTCAAAACCTAGTTCTCTCCATACCTCAAAGCCTTCCCCCAATCATCACTTGGGTAACTACCCAACCTCAACCTTCCCAACTTCCTCCTACCTCAATCATACCATCCACATCCTTTTCTCAACAAGTGCATATGATAACTTACCAGTATGTCCCTAACCCACAAGGGTACATACCACCCTCTACCCAAATTTTATACCAATTATCTCTTATGTGCCACCATCTCAACCCCTTACCACCACCTATCAATATGTGGCTTCTTCAGGACCATCTGCCACCTATTAATACATAGCTACAAGCCAACATCAACAGAATGTGCCCCTCAATTATGTGGCTTCTCAACCTCAGCCCAATATAATCAAAATGCTAATAGATAAAATGACTAGTTTGGAGTCATCCATCTCCACCTCAACCAATATTTTGTCCTAAGACCAAATTTGTAATGAGCCTATCCACCCCTCTGTGCCCATTCATGCTTACCCTTCTCAATGGGAATTGCCCAAATTTTAAATTTCAAGGTAAGGAGGATCCTTAGAAGCACCTAAGAGCGTTTCATCATGCTTGCTACTTGATCACTTATGATGATTCTCTCTGCCCTTGATTGGTATACTGCCCTTCCCACTCATTCTATCTGTGCTTTCTCTCAATTGGCATAAACCTTTTTAGAACACTTTTCTGTAAACATATCTAAAAAGGTTTCCATTACCGACCTATACTCCATCAAACAATTTGAAGATGAATCCATTGTTGATTTCATTGCCAGATGGAGGGGCTTCATTAATTAACTCACCTTCCCATTACCCCAACCTAAATTAATTGAATTATTCTCTCAAGGGTGTGCTAAACACATTGCTCCAACTCTCTAGGTCCAAACCTTTAGGACCTTTGATGGAGCATTCACAATGGCATGCAAATTATAAAACCATGCTATTGATGAAGGGAAGTTGAAGCTTTAGAATAAAAATTCTAGTTTCAAATCTGCTGAATCATCCTCCACCAAGACCACGAACCTAACCAATTCTAAATCAAAAGCATCAACACACTCAATTGTTCTCAAAACCATACCACCTCCAACCGTCAACTAAACACCTTGAACCAACATTCCTTCCAATCGCCAAAACCATACCCAAAACTAGGCTCCTTCAAAACCGTTTACCCTAATTGGGGAATCCTATGCATTGGTTTTGGATAAACTACTCAAAGCCAATCCAATGTAACTTCCACCCATCAAGCCCCATCAATAATTCAATACTTCTCATCCCCTTCTTGAGTGGTACAATGAGAATGATCATTGTGATTAGCATCAAGTCGTTGGACATGATACCGATAGATGCAATACCTTTAAAAGCATTGTCCAAGACTTGATTGATAAAGGGGAACTTGTGTTTGATAACCCAAATGCTCCTTCCAATCAATCTCTTGATATTTTCCAAAAACCTTTTCCAAATCATTCACCTTTAACCCAACATCATGAAAATAAGCCCGAGTCCTCCAACTCACATGAGGCACATGTAATTAATGTCATCAGTAATGTACCCATTGCTGAAGAAGTTGTCACCTCTATCACCCAAATAGAGGAAGCCAACCCACCATCCATTCCTTTAAAAAACCCAATGGAGGAATTAACTACCCCTTCCTCTTCCTTAAAGGAAACCACCGTTCCATCTACCCCTCCTATGGTATAAATACCCAAGGAGATAACCATTCCATCAACCATTTCATCCACTCCTCTAATCCAAGTAGAAAAACCACCTACTTATTTGGATAGCCAAACCAAGGAGGAAACTAAACCTGCCCTCCCACTTGAAATCATTACCCTTACCACTCCTATTACATAACTATCCATACCTCCCTTAGAAACTGTTGTTGGAAAGACAATACCCTCATCTACCCAATCATCACCTTTAGAACCTTCCACCAAAGATAGCAACATTGAAACCGCTCCTTCTTCCCCAAAGGGTTTGCACTTTGAAACTAATGATCAGGAAATAATTCCCATTTATAAGCCCTTTTCTCGCCTAGTTTAAAGTTTGGAATTCACCTCCCAACCTAACTTTGACAGAGCCACCTTTTAGCATTGGCTTGGACTCCCATATCAAAACAAAACTGAACCTTCTACTTTACTTGAGTCTACTCTTGAACCTATTGTTACGACTCCACCAACTACCCTCCTAAAGTTACCAATGAACCATCTAAACTACCCTCATCTAAATTTGTCAAATCACCCTATGCTTCTTTCATCAAGCCGATCAAAAATTTAGGAATCCTTCCTATGCCTAATCCTACTCACCAACCCAACCAAAGCCAAATCCAGTTAAGCCCATTAAAAAGGAAGGGTTGCCTAGGCCATAACCTTAGGTTAGGACCATACCAACTCCTTCACCTTTACCCTCTATTTTGGGACCACATCCTTCCACCATTCCCATTACCTACTCTTCTTCCAAGAAACCATCTCCCCTTTCTCCACCTATAACAACCCAATCCTCTAGTTCATCATCATTCCTTACCAACCTTTCTTCATCCACTTTCCCATCCATTAAACCCTCATTATCTAGACCTCCAATCTCTAAACCAATTGTAACTACGCTAATTCCTTTTAAACCACCAACCAAACTCATTCTACCAACCACACCTCCCATCAAAAAATCTTTGCCCCATACGATCCCTACACCCAAATTCCAAACTCCACCACCTTCAAGATCTTTATCATAATCTTATACAACCATTTTACAAAGACTGTTGCAAGCTTCTTCCATTTGCTTACCACCAATCAAGCCTTTTGACCCCACTCACCAAAAACCAACTTGGTTCAATGACATTCTAATTTGTCTTTATCATAGGACCCCTGGACATGATACAGAGAACTATAAAGCTCTCCAATCAATTTTTCATGGCCCTTTGGAGGAAGATGATTTATTGGATGAACCTTCTTCAAGCCCCTTGCCCCTTTTTCCACCTATCCAATCTACCTACCAATCATCTACTTATTTACTCCCACCAAGGAGTGAAGCAGAGGAACTGAAGCAAGAAATCGGTCCCCTTATCCATACCATTCATATGGTAACTCAGTCTCAATCCCAATAAAATGATAAGGGTAAAGCCACTTGGTAAAATGAAAAAGGCAAAGCCAAGGAAACCATTCCATGGTCCTACCCTTAAACTCCTTAACCAACCAACCAAACCCAAACAACTACACCTTCACCTTCACTCTCACAACCATCTAAGCCATAAGTATCCATTTTAGGATCTCCTTCTTCCAATGCATCTCCATTCATCCAATGCTTGGTGTTAAAACAAATTCACCAAACACTAGTCAAAATGAGTCTTTATGACTTAATTAGCATCTCGCCCCAACACTGTCAAGCTTTAATCGAAACACTGCATTCTATAGAGGTTCAACCAGATGACCCCTAACCTCTTACATATTTGATTGGAGCCATCCAAAATGCTACCATGGGCACCTTTCAAGAATCATAAATTCTGCCATATCATAATGAAGACCCTGATCCCCCTCTTTTTATCACCGCATCCATCAATCATACATGTGTCAAAAGAGTTATGATTGTTGGGGGAGAAAGTATCAATATCATTTCCTTCCATGCTTATGATCAACTCTAACTACCTAAAAACATCATGTCAAAAAGCTTGATAATTCTTTGATCATTCAATGATACCTTGGCTACCACTTTGGGAATAATTGTTCACCACATCTGTTTGGGGCCTCAAACTATTTCTAAATTATTTTATGTCATAAAGGGCGAGTTTCAATAAAATGTGTTACTTGGTCACCCTTGGATCTGTGCTATGGGTTGCGTCCCTTCTACCTTTCACCGATGTGTCAAGTTTGAACATGAGGGGCAAGTCATTATAATCAAATCCAATCCGAGTCCCTTTGCTTCTTGTAATATGACATATCATCCCAATGACATTCTCATTCCACCTTCACCCTCTTCACAACCAACCTCTATCCAACCCACCACATCAACCCAACCTGGGAACACTTATATCTTCAACAATGATGAAGCATCTACTAGTTTAACCATCCCTTCATCTCAAATCCTGGTCAAACACCCCTTGCAATCCACATTTTAGCATCTCATGCTAGGGGAATATTGACTTTTAGCTTTGGACACTTTCCCTTCTCCACATGAATTTGGGAGCCTTTAAAATTATCCATCTTATGATCCCAATATTGGTACCCTTGTCCCCTTTAGCCTTCCCAACAATATAACATATTTTGTCTATGGGGGACTTGATAAACCACTCTTTCCTCCCATCGCCATGCCTTATATCCAACCATTCACTTCAAACTTTTCTTATCTTAGCAACCCAACCTTTGATCAAAGATACCTTCATCAGTGTGCTTAGAAGGGGTTTGGTTTCGACCACTACGAACAAGGACCTCACGAGCTTCTCGTCATCAAAACTCAAAAAATTTGTGGGTTCTTTGGCATGGGGTACGTTCCCCCAAAAGAGCCCACACCACCAAAACCAATTCTCACCACTACTGACGAATCTCTACCTTCACCAACCCCACTTTTCCAATTTGAAGAACCTCTACCTTCACCAAACCCACTTTTCCAATTTGAAGAACCTCTACCTTCACCAACCCTACTTTTCCAATTTGAAGAACCTCTACCTTCACCAACCCCACTTTTCCAATTTGAAGAACCTCTACCCTCACCAACCCCATCTTTCCAATTTGAAGACATCGACATCATCCCACCTAACTTTTTTTTTTGATCAATACTATCAATTTGGGTCCCCTAACTTATCAATATGAAGGCCAAACCAAAACCATTCCTCTCATCCACCCCAAAATGATTACACATGACTCACCCACCATTAACACCATCCAACATCAAGATGATAATTCTATTCTTACCTGATTGGGTGCAGAGGACTCTTCTCTTCAAAAGGCCCTCCCTCCTAAAAACTAAATAATACTAAATGAATCGACCAAAAATGTTAATTTGGGAACTTAGGAGGACCCTCGTATCGTTATGATTGACCAATCCTTAACCCTCAAAGAACAATGAGATTATCAATCTTTTCTCTGTGACCATAACCTAGCATTTGCTTGGTCTTATCAAGATATGCCTGACATTGATCCTTCCATCACTCTTCATAACATCTTAACCCATCCTGAAGTTAAGATAGTTTGGCAAAAGCTTCATCGTATGCACCCTCACATAGCTCTTCTCATCAAAGAACAACTTCAACACCTTCTATCTGTCAACTTCATTCAACTCATTGACTACCCATAATGGGTCTCCAATATTGTTCCTATTACCAAACCCACTGGGGGACTCCACCTTTGTGTGGATTTTTGTGACCTTAACTTTACATGCCCCAAAGAATACTTTCCCCTACTTAACATAGACCAACTTGTTGATCTCACTGTTGGCCATGAAATGTTATCCGTTATGGATGGTTTTTAAGAAAGAACCAAATCCTGATCACCCCTCAAGATCAACATAAGACATCCTTCATCACCCAATGGGGAAATTTTTGCTATCGTGTCATGCCTTTTGGCCTAAAGAACGTAGGGGCAACCTATCAATGGGCCATGATCCATATCTTTCATGACCTCATTCATAAAATAGTTGAGGACTATGTTGATGATCTGCTTGATAAATCCAAGCACCGTCAAGATCACCTCATTGTTCTCACTATCATCTTTAAAACACTTATCCATTATCATGTCAGGCTTAACCTAAATAAATGCATCTTTGGGGTCTTATCAGGAAAACTTTCAAGCTTTATTATTTTCCTTCGTGGAATATAAATAGACCTCACAAAAGTTTGAGTCATTCTAGAAATGCCCCTACTAACTTAAAACAACTTCGTAGCTTGCAAGGCAAAATTTAGTCAATCCACCACTTTATTTCTCAACTATCCGATCATTGTCAGCATTTCCACCACCTCCTCAAGAAAGATACCTCCTTTAAATAGACCAAAGAATGTCCACAAGCCTTTGATGCAATCAAGGAGTATCTTTTCTCTCCACCAGACCTTATTCCCCCAAAGGAGGATCAACCCTTTTTTTATACATATCTACCACCGATCATTCCTTGGGAGCCATGCTCACTCATTGTGATGACCAAAATAAGGAGCAGGCCATTTATTACATTAGTCATACCCTCATTGACTATGACACCCAATATACACACCCTAAAAAACTTTGCCTTGCCTTAGTTTTTGTTGCCTCTAAACTGTGTCACTACCTTCTCAACCATCAAACTTACATCATTACTAACACTAACCCACTTAAATATATGCACTCTAAGCCATATCACAACCAAGGTATGGCTAAGTGGCTCATGCTTTTAGCTAAGTTTGACCTTGAGTTTATTCCATAAAAGTCCATCAAAGGCTAGGTCATTATAGACCAACTAGCTGAAGCTCCTCTCCCTGATAATCAAACTCCCCCTCTTACCTTTCTAGATGTGTCTATAGCCACTCTTTCTTTGGAAGAACCCACCTATCAAATGACTATATATTTTGACGGCTCTAAATGTCAAAATGGTGGGGGTGCCGGCATAATCCTCATTCCCCTTAATGGGTAACCTCTTCCCATTTGTTTCAAACTTGATTTTGAATGCACCAATAATATAACCAAATATGAAGCCTTGGTCATCGATCTCTAAACCACTTTAGCTCTAGGAATTAAAAAAATAACATCTTTGGAGACTCTCAACTCATTATCAACCAAGTCACAGGAGCCTATCAATGCAAAAATGATATCCTTCTAAAGTACAAACAACTTGTCGATATATTTTTAGCGTCATTTGACCACTACACTATCCAATTGGTCCGTCGCTCTACCAACAAATTTAAAATGGCTTTCCTTGCATCTCAAATTCTATCTCAACCTATTGAATCTAAACTATGTCACCATCCATCGCTTTGTCATACCATTTTACCTTAGCTTCGATCTTCCTACCTTTTATTAGATAAAAATGCCACCGTTAGACATTTGGTATGATCAATCTTCGATTACCTTAATGTTGGTATCATCCCTTCTGATCTTTCTAGAAATGCTTGTAGAGATTTCATTCAAGGCACCTCTTGCTACTTAATATTAAGGGGCATTCTTTACAAATGAGGTTTTGATGGCCTCCTCCTTCATTGCCTCCACAACCATGAGGCTTCTCACACCATTAAAGAAGAACATGATGGCATTTGTGGAGGATACTTTAGTGGTTTGGCTATTTCCAAATGCATTCTTCATCTAGGATACTACTGGCCCACGCTCAATCAAGATTATTGTGACTATGTCAAGAAATGCATCAAATGTCAACAACATGCTAAGCTTCATCATGCACCTCCTCATGGTCTTCAGGTATCAATTGACTATTGGCCCTTCTCACAATGGGGTCTTGATCTTATTAGAGAAATCAATTTGTATTCCTCATAATGACATCAATATATCATCACCACCATGGGATATTTCACAAAATGGGTGGAAGCCATCCCGTTGATCTCAATCAAAGCCAAAAAAATCATTGATTTCATTAACCACCACATCATTTAACACTTCGGTGTTCCTCACAAAATCATCACTCATAATTTAAAATCCTTTAGAGCTTTGTGATGCTTTTGGTATCGACATAAGCTTTTCCTCACCTTATCATCCACAAGTTAATGCACAGGTCAAGGCTTCCAACAAAACACTCATCAAAATTCTCACTAAGGTAGTCAGTGCTTTAAGCAAGGATTGGAACCTCCATATGCCATTTTCTTTATGGGCTTACTGCACTAGTATTTGAACTACCGTACGAGCTACACCTTTCTCTCTCATCTTTGGAGCCAACACAATTCTACCTCTTGAAGTCCGAATTCCATCTTTCCACATATCTTTGAATGAGATTCTTTTTGAAAGTGACTATCGTCAAGAACTCCTTGCATGCTTAGAACTTCTTGATGAACATCACCTTGTTTCGCTCAATCACCTTCGCATTTATCAAGAGTGTATTAAGCAAGCATATAACAAACATCTAAAAATATGAGAGTTCAACATTGGAGATCTCATCCTCAAGGAAAACCAACATGTCACTATCATGGAGAAGACCAAGAAGGTCAAGTTTGATTTGAATTGGTTAGGACCTTACATTATAACCCATAAGTATGGATTAGGTGCTTATCACTTGTCCTCTCTCGAGGGAAATCCAAAACTTGAACCCATCAATGCTTCGCATTTACATCTATTTCATTATTAAAACAAGGATCAAACCCACTTTTGTGTCTAACTTAAGCTCGTCCCATTGGTTCATTAACCTTCTTCCACCACATTTCCTTTCTATGCCTTTTGGGATTAATTGATTGTATGGAACTGTTAGCCCAATCCTAAGTATGGGTACCACGGCTCTACCCATAGCATGGTTCTCATGGATACTTTTCATCTTTTAATAGATGGAATCCCATGGTCATTTGTTTCTGAGAACCCCTTCCTCTAACGGACCTTATGTGCCTAGGTCTTGCTTCTACATGGGTAGACCTTTCAAACTTGACTAGACTTGTCCATGTCTAATTTTAGTTTAAACCATATCCATATATCCAAATAAATAGTAGATTGCTCCCTCGAAGGACAACTACCCCATCAAATAAAAAATTTCTTACTTATAGACTGTTCCCTTGAAGGACAACTATGCGTAGTAAAATCTTAGACCACTCCCTTGAAGTATGGCTAAACAATATTCATTATAAGCTTCTTGTATCGATCAACTTCAACAACTTTTAATCAATAGCAATAAGTAAAATCAATAAGTAAGCTGCAACTGGCTCTTATGTCTACCATTTTTAGACTTCTTGTATTGATTAGTCTACCTATTTATCTCAATTAAGCCATAATCGACTCTTAAATATGGCACAAGTAGACTTCTCATATTTATCATTCTACCCATTATAATCAAATATACAAAAGGCATAGACTTATCTACTAAGGTTCTTTGGTTGCCTGTGGAAAAACCAATGACTCCATTCCAAAATTTTACCCTTACCTTTCATCCACATGCTAATCATACTAAGGGACTATGAGCTTACTTGGCATTAAGTGTTCAAGATGCAGGTTTTCTTAATAAAGCACACTCTTATGAAACATTTGATGGGTTTGTGTTCACTAAGTTAATCCATCTATGGATTATTATTGTTAGGTTCTCGCTAACAAAAGGCACCATGTTTCCTTTTCTTATACAAAACAAGTGAACGTGAATGTTTCTTTTTCCCTAAAAACTATCATCTTATATCTCATACCCATTCACAAAGAATAATCCATACAATCATCCTAACGTTACCATTATCTTATAACCATCCTCATCATTCAACTCAAAATTAACATCATTCAAAAATGACATAGCCAACAACATTATCATCACATAACATGATCATCACTAACATAATAAACATCTTCATCAAAATTTTCATCATAATTAAAACAATAACATCATAATCAATAAGATCATAACATTATAAAACATCATCATAAATCCATACTATTAACATCATAATCAATGACCTTATAACATTAACAACATTGATTACATTATAACATCATCATAAACACATAATTATCATAATTTAATCACAACATCATCCTATGAGTGTCTTAACATCAATCAAAATCACATGCCTATACTATGCAAGATAATCGTCAATATCATAAGTCTCATACATAAGCATTCATGAAAAAACATAAAATGATCTCAATCATTTGAAACATCTATGTGTGTGTGTGTGTGTGTGTGTGTGTGTGTGTGTATCAATAAGTGTCAACAAATGTACATATCTCTCACTCAAAAATACATCTCGCATCTTGACACATAGGCCAGTGTTAAAATATCAAAATACATCACATAGGATCTTTGCTCATGAACCTAGAGCACCTAAACCGGAACCACTATCATTGACATCTAGTGGCAATCCCCCTAGAGTGCCTCTTTATCAACTCACTACCATCGCCCACTAACCTGGTGCTGTAAGTGTTGCTCCACCAACCAAACTCACTTGGTATCACCCCACCTTGGCTCATTAGGACACTATGCTAGCATAATGCCCTCATAGTAATGCAACTCCTATATGGCCACTAGAATCTGGCCTATGTCATAAAACCTGTTGATGTCATTGTTGCTCCACTGTCTCATCATAGAGATTCTCTCTCCTATGTCACTAAATCAAGTGAGACCCTTGTCTGGTCTCCCTGTCTTGTCACTATGGCAATTTACCCCTATAACATGACCACCTGACCCTATAAAGTAGTGACCTATGCTTAGGCCTAATCTCTCTACACAATAACCCCTCCTAGATGACCCTATAAGGTGGCAATCTACCCATGTAATTCTATAATCTGGGCCTATGCTGCTACCAAGAATGTTGCTACCTGTGGATCCCCCTATGTTGGCCTTTGACCTGGGTCAACATCCATTGGTTGTTGGTCCCCATCTCCCAAACCAAAATCCATGGCTATGTATCTCCCTTGAAACTAGGCTAGGTAATCAACTATGTAACCTACATCATCTCCATTCCTCAGGGGCAACTCCTCAAAATCTAGCTCCTCCTTAACTATCTATGGCTATGGTAGATAGAACTCTGCATTCTCCCTCTTATACTAAGTAAAATTAGGAGGGATACCCTGCACAAGCCTAAACTGACATTGTACTCACTCAAAGGGGATGTGTTCTACCTCATCATCTCACCTCCCATAGGCCTATCTCCAAATCTATAAATATAGGGTGTGATACCTATACCCAACCCATACTAGCCACATCTAATATGACCTCCACACTATGTCACTAGGAACTAAACTCTACAAGGCTCTTCTAAACCAATTAATGTCCCTAGTACCACCAACTGCACCTATCATGGCCCTATCTCTCCTCCATCAGTAAAATATGACCACATAATCTGTCAGCTAGTATCCCTCTATTGAAAGGCCTAAGGGTCTCAGTACCCATATATGCTCATAGGCCCAATAGTGAAGAACAAATCCCATGCTAATGTCATAACACCTATGCACTCTGAACCCCCATAACACTCTATATATCTAAACTAGTAAGACCTGTGCCCATCTAAACATTGTACCACCCAAAAATAGCTCCACTAGCACCCCCAAAAACACACCAAGATATCTCCCTCTATAGAATTTGGCAGTGTGTAACACATGATCGCTAGCTGTAATATGGTCAATAAATGTCTCTCACCAGGAGCCCTCTAGTATAGAGGCCTAATGCTGAAACCTCCTGAGTGGAATTGGGCATCATCATGATCATCTCTATACAATATCACCATATACTCATTGATCTCCTCCCCCTCTATGTGGTAGATAGGATTTCTACAAATGGGTAGATGTGTAATCTGATGGACATGCTCTAAAAGGATGCTCATCTCTCCAGTTGACAACTGAAAGGTATTAGTCATCGAGTCCCATCTTTTGATGAGGGTGACTATCATCCTAGCACCCTTGGGAAGGCACTAGTAATGTCTCATTGCTCCAAAACCCACTACTTCCATGTGACACCAATCCTTCATAGACATGACATCCCTCACCTTAGCAAAAATCTCAAAAACTTGATCCCATAACTGGATATGATCCCATACCTGCAACAATAAATATATCACCAATCAGTAACCCCTATCAACTCTTATCTCAACACACATCTTACCCTAACCCAACTCCTAACCCATCCCGACCCTAATCCTTCCCAACTCTTATCCTACCCTAACCCAATTCCTAACCCATCCTGACCTTAATCCTTCCTAACTCTTATCCTACCCTTCCCACCTTCCCACTCTCCTACCCTAACTCTAATCTTATCCTACCTTCCAAACTCCTCAAAAAATCCATTACACTCCCATTACCTAACTTTTCTAACCCAACTCCTACCCATTTTAACTCTATACCTATCCCAACTCCTACCCATTCCAATTCTCCCAACCCAACTCCTACCCCATCCCAACTCAAATCAACCATCGATGGATCCCCTTAACTATTGATGATCTCCTTGGGGCCATTTGCCCCCATATTCGACCATTTTCGATTGGCTCCAACCATTGACGATCACTATTAGGTGATCACAAGTAGTGAGCCTCGAACCCCTGACCTCCTTCTAAAACCCTAAAATCCCCCTATACCACCTAAAACTGATTCTTAACACCCTTACACATGTCTAGATACCTCTCTACAACTAAAACACCCACCTACATGTATACTTTTGTAGACAAACCACCACAATAACTCAAACCCTAACACTACATTCGCAAACCCATAATTCTTTAATTAAACATGCCTCATTATATCTTTACCATATTACTAATTCCCTTCTAATTTAAGACATGGCCTACCTCATTTCACGACTGGTTGCACCACCTCAACCCCCACCCAACCACTTGTCCATAAGCCTCTCCATCATCCATCTCCACCCCACCATCACTCTCACACACCACACTCCTCTCGACAAATCCCCATACTTTCACCACTCACGAGCAATCTTTGTACAAATGCTCAAGAATGACCAACACTCAAGTTCTCAAAGTTGTAAATGAGGATAAAAATGGGCCTAGTTGACCTTTTTTACTATTGATTTATGGATTCTACCTAACCGTCAATAGTTATCCAACTGTCAATAGTTGACTCTAACCGTCGATGATTACCTAACTGTCGACGGTCCACCCTAACCATTGACGGTTTCCTAACCATTGCTGGTTGACCCTAACCGTCAATGGTTAGGGTGCTTTTTCTTCTTTTACCCCTATGCACCTATATTTTTTCTTACTTCACCTGAACCTCTTAGTATATCCACATGAGCTCATCCAATTCTTCCCAACCTTATAACTATTTGGGAATCACCCTTTCCCTCCAGCCAATCAAGAACTACATTGGTCTTGAAGTCTATGTTGGATCAAATTTCTAAGGGACTACATAGGAATCATCCTCTTGCCTAGCACATTAGGAGTCAGCTGGGCCACCCCCTACCCACCCAACCACCTAACCTATTTACCTTTATACACCTCAAAGTTGGTACCTATTCACATACCCTGTGGTAACCTTGCTTTAGTTATCATGACCGCCTTAACCAATTTTGCCCTGTTAAACTTTTGTATTATGCACCACCTCATGCATGACTTGACGTATTATGTTTTTCTTGGGAGAAATTCTTACCTTGGATACTTGAGCAAATATCAACCCTTTCTAGGATACATGACAAGTTTGACCCGATCAACTATGCCCAACATTAGGGATTGGTTATCTTGACATTTATCCTAGAACCTGGCCTTATTTTCAAAATTAGAAACTTTAGTCTTGGAATGCTTTTGACTCTTATACTTCATCATATGTTGTGTATAGTCTCACCTACTCTACCCTTTATCAAACCATGACCCGATTTCCATCTTACCTCCTCAACTCTTGATTTGAGGGGGAACACCTTCCCCTCGCAAACTTAGGGCAACTAGACTTAGACCTTGACTAACTGTCTATTTTCGTTCTATAGCTTGCTTAAAGCGACACAATAAAAAGGGGTAAATTTTAGACACTTGAAAACTACATGATAATGGTTTTCAATGGCATCTAGAACTGTGGACCCTTAATTTACTCTTCATCTAGTGGACCACCTAGTCTACTAATATTTATTTATAACTTCATTATGACAATTCACCCTAAACACATCCTTTCATTTATCACCTTTCCACTCATTCATTCATGGTCCCTCGACCGTCATCGATTAAGGTAACCATCGACAGTCACCCTAACGATCGATGGTTGGGGTCACTTAGCTTGCCTTAAGCTTTTAAAGCAACTCCAGCTTTGTTTGAGATAAGCATCCTCCAAAATGGAAACTTGATTTAGTGCTAGCTTTTAAAGACTAAATAAAAATAGGCAACTTTACCCCCTCCCAACTTAGCAGCTTTCCCTCAAGCTTCCCTTTCCTTACTTATCAGTTTTGTGCTATAAATATAAGGATCTTGGGAGAGTTGTGGATCCAAAAAATTTGCATCCAGGTTGTCTTGTTTTCTTTGTGCAGGTACTTAGCATCCCAAAAATCTATCCACGTGACCTTTGAAGGTTTAAGTACTGTAATGTTACCCAGCTTTCTTCAAGTTTTCAACTATCATTCACTTGACATCATACAGGTACCCTCTTTTTTATTTTTAGTGTTTTCTTTCATTATCATATTTTCCTACCTTGTTCTACTCCCCTACATACCACCCCTCACCCCAACTATCCATATTCTAACTATTGCCCATCAACTATTTCATCTTCAGCTCCATCTTAATTTTTACAAACTTCCACAAACAACTATCACTGGTTGCAAGAACTATCACCGATTACCCTAACCATCATCGGTTACCTAACTATCACCAATCAGACCCAACTGTCATCGATCACACCCAACCACTAATGGTCACTATCAAAAAAAATAATAGATTGTTATTTTTCCCTCCCTTTTACCCAATCAAACCCCTATTTCTATTTTTGACCTATCTGTACTGAACCTAACCTTGGTACACTTGTGCATGGTAGTGACCCATTGTGCCATATCTTCTATCAAATAGGTACATTATTTATTTTATTTCATATTTACTTTATTATCATTTGAATGTAAGTATATTTCTTATATTATTTTCAACTTAATTGTCTTAAAAGTGGATTGATAGCCTCCTAGAAATCCTTGTACTTCTTGGATCTAGCATACGCTAGGCAATCCACTCAACCCACCATCTAACAAATCCCCTTCTAGTTTTCTTGTGATTTGCAGGTTATCCTCCCTAGCTAAAGAGGGGTTCTCACATTCTTTTGGATCAACACATGCATTATACCAAGTATTCATCCACACACCTTAATATTCACTTTTTTTTTATCTACTTTCAAAATTAAGAAATGAAAAAAAATAATTGAAATAGTTGTGAAGCCATTGTTTGAGTAAGCTCTCAGGGGGGACTCTACCCAAAAAATAAACAATCATAGAACATGAAGCAAGAAGGTTGCATGCCTTATCAAATTCAAGGGTAGCTATAATAACATTAGGAGAAGAATCAGAAGGAGGGTTTCATTACCTCATCGTAAACTTTTAGGACGAATTCCCTCGCTCACTTGGGTGTCATGCCTCAATCCTCTAGCTGCTTCTATATCAATAGATGCAGAGGGGGAGTGTGAGGCATAAATAAAGGCCTCCACCCAAAGAAGTGGAAAGGCTAGGTCACTTCAAGATTTAATGTAGACTATCCTTCCTGAATCCTAAAGGATCGATAATATGACTCCTAAACATGCAAGGTAAGCAGAGTAATGGGATCGTATCAAAACCTTAATAGAGCTCTCCAAACTTCTTCCCAAAAAAATGTTTTAACAATTAATTACCTCTAAAAAAGAGATGTTAAATAAATTTAAACCATCTCCATTTTGTGACCTACATACCTTCTTTTACATCTTATTCTTCTTTGAATTGATTTTGAAAGCATAAAAAACTTGAGGAATGATGAAGAGATTTATGGGAAATGATATAAAATTTAGGTTTATCTTTTTTATATGCTCATTTCCATCTTTCTTCACTCCTCCTTCATCTGTGTATCTTATTTGCTCTTCCTCCACTTACATAACCTATTCCAAAAATATTTTTAAATATTATTTTTAAATTCCTTATACCTTTTAATATAAAATAATATATTGAATAAATTTTGATTAATATTAAAAATTTCAATATGAACATACATTTAAAGATATTTTTTTATTATATGACACCTTTATAAATGTTTTGTGATAAAAAGAAAATTATTTTAATCTTAATATGATTTCATAACTCTGTGAATGATGTAATGTCCCCTTTTTAGCATGATCTTGTTTTATGATGATTAGCCTATTATGCGACCTTCGTATGCTGATAGGATGGATAGAGGGTCATGATGGAGCTTGGCTTGGCTTCGACTAGCAGAATTTTTACAGTTGGCTTTCGTTCGGGCTCTTTTGGACATATATTGAGGGAGATATTAATATTTGATTGATTTAATTAAATATTAATTATTTGGCCTATTTTTAAATTATGAAACCCTAATTCTTAATTATGAAACCCTAATTAGGGCAAGCGCACCTTTTAGAGGATATAAGGCTTTCTCATTGGAGGGAGTCATATATTATTCATAATTATTCATGTTGAAGACAATTTCTGCTAAGTATTTTCTAAGAAGACTGAGCCAAGGATTTCCAGTATTCTATTTGCATTGAAGAACATGCACTCTTCAGTGTGTGCAATTCAGAGGTTGTAAAATATCAGCTGATCTATTGCTGGTTTGAGAGATAACTTCATACATAAGTTATCACAGAGATTTACAGGTATTCATTTCATTAGGGTTTGATTCAGAAGATTGTCCAGATAAAGATCTTCAGTATTAGCGCAATATTTCTTGAGATCAGGTATCCAACATTCAAGCTGTACTATATTCTATTTGCTGCTGTACAAAATTTGTATAGATCCGTACCAGGCCATACCAACTGAATCATAGATTGGAGAAGTGTGCGGTTAGCAGAGACGCATAGTAGTCGTAGGCCGCAGGGAGCACAGAGACCGACATCGGTCGACTCACATACCGACGTCGGCAGGGAAACCGACATTGGTAGAGAGAACCGATCGATAGAGATCGACATCGACAGTATATTGACTAACCGCGGTAGTATAACCGACATCGGCGACTGTGTGTTTAAAACAACTAGAGCCGTACCAGATCTAGGGTTTATTTTTAGATTGCAGAAAAACCAAGTTTTTTGGACAATATTTTATATTATTTGTATGTGTGCAAGAGATCTTTATTGTAATCATCTGAAGTGAATAAGAAGACAAGAGTTTAGTTAGTTGAAAGAGTACATTGCTATTTATTTATTTATTTGAATCTATTCAAATTTATTTTGTAAAAATCGCATTTCTATTCATGCAAAAATATCAAAAAAATCAAAATACACAAAAACAATCTAAATCATACAGTGTCAAAATTCAGGGGAAACAGGGGTTTCTACAGTGGTATCAGAGCTAAATTTTACCATCCTAAGGGTTTAGCAATCATATGCAGCCATAAGAGTTAGGCCCACATAGGTATAACACACGCAGGAGAGCCTTACTTGATAGGCAATAGGGTTTGAGCGGGCAGTCAGAAAACATGTCTGACAGGGCCGATATTCCTCATAATCCTAGGGATCGGGATGACGCAGAAGTTTTACTTGCTCTCAGAGATCTACGAGTAGGGCAAAGGCAATTTAACGAAGTGTTATAGAAATTGGCCAAAGCACTGCAGAGATTGGGTACTCCGAAGAGACCGTCACCACATCGTGACGATGACAAGAGTGATGCAGGATCACAAAAAGCACTTAGGACTGCTTCTCGGACAGCAGACAGGCCTACTAGGCCTACTTTTGTGAGGTAGGAGGCCAATGAGGTGATAGCAAGAGAGGAGCATGAGGAGTTGTTTACAGACACACTTAGGGCAGCCATGGGGAATGAGTTGTCTATATCATCTTTGCAAGAAGCTTCACTTGAGACTTCTACATTGGAGGCCAGCATAGAGCATGCTAATGATATGGATAGTAATGGTATGGATTCTTTGGATGATCAGATTGCTACTTCACCTTCACATCATGAAAAATTAGACTATGGCAACCAAGGACAATTGGAACAACAGCCTTTGGTTTGGGAGGATTTGCAAGTACCAATGGTGGTGAAGGAAGATGGGATAAAGACAAGTCAAGAACATTCTGATTTTTTATATCAGACTTGGAAGGATGTGGAAAGGACACAAAATTTATGTGATATGTGGTCACAAAGGGCCAAGGAAGCTAGATTAGTGCTGTCAAGGCGAGCCAACATCTTCAAAACATAAAAGGAAAGGTCAATCTCTCCAACATGGAGAGACAAAAAGGAGTTACAGCAGGTTCTACTTGTGACAACTTACATCAGATCAAGGAGGGCATGGAGGCAATGAAGTTGAAGTTGGCTCTCCAAGATTCTGAGAGACATGTGGATGAGCTTTGTCTTGAGGTGAGTTCAGTTCATGAGTTAGCACATGTGGCAGGGACTCAGCTTTCTTTTACAGTCAGGTCACATGTTGATGATGATATGAGTATGTCTAACATTCACACTCCGAATTCAGAGATTGTAGTGGGTACAGGAGACAGGTGCATGAAATCAGTTGGTATGGTTCACATTATTTAGGTGAGGAGTTTACTTGAGTTTCCAGTTGCTTTCCTTCATGGATTGGATGTTGGGATCCTTATCTTGGTACTTGGGATGATTTGACGCCATGGGATGAGAGTTGTGATAGACATGGCATGGTGATAGTTGTTGGGGTTGACAGTTTGTCGGTGCATGACTTAGAGCAGGAGTTGATGGAAAGCAAATTTGGTTTGTGTTGTTGCTATCTAACATGTGATGTCTCTTCATTATCAGTGATGTCAGTTGTTTGGGTGTTGAGTGCAGTGTCTCAGTTGCTGATTTTTGTACTGTTGATGCTGATGATTTCTTCACAGGGGTTGATTGGTGACATAAGGGACATTACACAACCTTTTCCCTTGGATCCAGGTGGAGTGATGTTAACTTTGTTGTTGAGATTGCTTGGGGACAAGCAATTTCAGGGAGGGCGGACTGTAATGTCCCTTTTTTAGTGTGATCTTGTTTTATGATGATTAGCCTATTATGCGACCTTCGTAGGCTGATAGGATGGATAGAGGGTCATGATGGAGCTTGGCTTGGCTTCGACTAGCAGAATTTTTACAATTAGCTTTCGTTCGAGCTCTTTCAGACATATATTGAGGGAGATATTAATATTTGATTGATTTAATTAAATATTAATTATTTGGCCTATTTTTAAATTATGAAACCCTAATTCTTAATTATGAAACCCTAATTAGGGCAAGCGCACCTTTTAGAGGATATAAGGCTTTCTCATTGGAGGGAGTCATATATTATTCATGTTGAAGACAATTTTTGCTAAGTATTTTCTGAGAAGACTGAGCCAAGGGTTTCTAGTATTCTATTTGCATTGAAAAATGTGCACTCTTCAGTGTGTGCAATTCAGAGGTTGTGAAATATCAGCTGATCTATTTCCAGTTTGAGAGGTAACTTCATACATAAGTTATCACAGATATTTACAGGTATTCATTTTATTAGGGTTTGATTCAGAAGATTGTCCAGATAAAGATCTTCAGTATTAGCACAATATTTCTTGAGATCAGGTGTCCAACATTCAGGTCGTACTATATTCTATTTGATGTTATACAGAATCTGTACAGATCTATACCAGGCCATACCAACCAAATCACAGATTGGAGAAGTGTGCGTTTAGCAGAGACGCGCAGCAGTCACAGGCCATAGGGAGCACAAAGACCGACATCGATCGACTCACATATCGACGTCGGCAGGGAAATTGACATCGACAAAGAGAACCGACCGACAGAGACTGACATCGACAGTATATCGACCGATCGTGGCAGTATAATCGACGTCGGTGACTGTGTGTTTGAAACAACAACCAGAGCCATAACAGATCTAGGGTTTATTTTTAGATTGCAAAAAAACCAAGTTTTTTTAAGACAATATTTTATATTATTTTGTATGTGTGCAAGAGATCTTTATTGTAATCATCTGAAATGAATAAGAAGATCAGAGTTTAGTTAGTTGAAAGAGTACACTGCTATTTATTTATTTATTTGAATCTATTCAAATTTATTTTGCAAAAATCGCATTTCTATTCATGCAAAAACATCAAAAAAATCAAAATACACAAAAATAATCCAAAACATACAGTGTCAGAATTCAGGGGAAACAGGGGTTTTTACAGTGATATCAGAGCTAAATTCTACCATCCTAAGGGTTTAGCAATCATATGCAACCACAAGAGTTAGGCCCACACAAGTATAACACACGCAAGAGAGCCTTACTTGACAGGCAACAAGGTTTGAGCGGCCAGTCAGAAAACATGTCTGATAGGGCCGATATTCCTCATAATCCTAGGGATCGGGACGATGCATAAGTTTTACTTGCTCTCAGAGATCTACGAGCAGGGCAAAGGCAATTTAACGAAGTGTTACAGCAATTGGCCAAAGCACTGCAGAGATTGGGTACTCCGAAGAGACCGTCACCACATCGTGACGATGACAAGAGTGATGCAGGATCACGAAAAGCACTTAGGACTGCTTCTCGGATAGCAGGCATGGCTACTAGGCCTAATTTTGTGAGGTAGGAGGCCGATGAGATGATATCAGGAGAGGAGCATGAGGAGTTGTTTGCAGACACACTTAGGGCAGCCATGGGGAATTAGTTGTCTATATCATCTTTGCAAGAAGCTTCACTTGAGACTTCTACATTGGAGGCCAACATAGAGCATGCTAATGATATGGATAGTAATGGTATGGATTCTTTGGATGATCAGATTGCTACTTCACCTTCACATCATGAAAAATCAGACTATGGCAGCCAAGGACAATTGGAACAAAAGCCTTTGGTTTAGGAGGATTTGCAAGTACCAATGGTGGTGAAGGAAGATGGGATAAAGACAAGTCAAGAGCATTCTATTTTTTATATCAGACTTGGAAGGATGTGGAAAGGACACAAAATTTATGTGATATGTGGTCACAAAGGGCCAAGGAAGCTAGATTAGTGCTGTCAAGGCGAGACAACATCTTCAAAACATAAAAGGAAAGGTCAATCTCTCCAACATGGAGAGACAGAAAGGAGTTACAACAGGTTCTACTTGTGACGACTTACATCAGATCAAGGAGGGCATGGAGGCAATGAAGTTGAAGTTGGCTCTCCAAGATTTTGAGAGACATGTGGACGAGCTTTGTCTTGAGGTGAGTTCAGTTTAGGAGTTAACACATGTGGCAGGGACTCAGCTTTCTTTTACAGTTAGGTCACATGTTGATGATGATATGAGTATGTCTAGCATTCACACTCCGAATTCAAAGATTGTAGTGAGTACAGGAGACAAGTGCGTGAAGTCAGTTGGTATGGTTCACATTATTCAGGTGAGGAGTTTACTTGAGTTGCCAGTTGCTTTCCTTCATGGATTGGATGTTGGGATCCTTATCTTGGTACTTGGGATGATTTGACGCCATGGGATGAGAGTTGTGATAGACATGGCATGGTGATAGGTGCTGGGGTTGACAGTTTGTCGGTGCATGACTTAGAGCAGGAGTTGATGGCAAGCAGATTTGGTTTGTGTTGTTGCTATCTAACATGTGATGTCTCTTCATTATCAGTGATGTCAGTTGTTTGGGTGTTGAGTGCAGTGTCTCAGTTGCTAATTTTTGTATTATTGATGCTGATGATTTCTTCACAGGGGTTGATTGGTGACATAAGGGACATTACACAACCTTTTCCTTGGGATCCAGGTGGAGTGATGTTAACTTTGTTGTTGAGATTGCTTGGAGACAAGCAATTTAAGGGAGGGTGGACTGTAATGTCCCCTTTTTAGCGTGATCTTGTTTTATGATGATTAGCCTATTATGCGACCTTCGTAAGCTGATAGGATGGATAGAGGGTCATGATGGAGCTTGGCTTGGCTTCGACTAGCAAAATTTTTACAGTTAGCTTTCATTCGGGCTCTTTCGGACATATATTGAGGGAGATATTAATATTTGATTAATTTAATTAAATATTAATTATTTGGCCTATTTTTAAATTATGAAACCCTAATTCTTAATTATGAAACCCTAATTAGGGCAAGCACACCTTTTAGAGGATATAAGGCTTTCTCATTGGAGGGAGTCATATATTATTCATAATTATTCATGTTGAAGACAATTTCTGCTAAGTATTTTCTGAGAAGACTGAGCCAAGGGTTTCCAGTATTTTGTTTGCATTGAAGAACGTGCACTCTTCAGTGTGTGCAATTCAGAGGTTGTGAAATATCAGCTGATCTATTTTCAGTTTGAGAAATAACTTCATACATAAGTTATCACAGATATTTATAGGTATTCATTTCATTAGGGTTTGATTCAGAAGATTGTCCAGATAAAGATCTTCAGTATTAGCGCAATATTTCTTGAGATCAGGCGTCCAGCATTCAGGCCGTACTATATTCTATTTGCTGCTATACAAAATATGTACAGATCCATACTAGGCCCTACCAGCCGAATCACAGATTGGAGAAGTGTGCGATTAGCAGAGACGCACAACAGTCACAGGCCTTAGGGAGCACAAAGACTGACATCGACCGACTCACATATCGACGTCCGCAGGGAAACCGACATCGGCAGAGAGAACCGACCGATAGAGACCGACATCGGCAGTATATCAACCGACCACAACAGTATAACCGACGTCGACGACTGTGTGTTTGAAACAACAACCAGAGTCGTACTAGATCTAGGGTTTATTTTCAGATTGTGAAAAAACCAAGTTTTTTTAAGACAATATTTTATATTATTTTGTATGTGTGCAAGAGATCTTTATTGTAATCATCTGAAGTCAATAAGAAGATCAGAGTTTAGTTAGTTGAAAGAGTACACTGCTATTTATTTATTTGAATCTATTCAAATTTATTTTGCAAAAATCGCATTTCTATTCATGCAAAAACATCAAAAAAATCAAAATACACAAAAACAATCCAAAACATACAGTGTCAGAATTCAGGGCAAACAGGGGTTTCTACAAATGAATAATAAATTAAAATCATTTTACAATTAAAAAGGAAGGAAATGTATTAATGATATGTTTAGACTTAAAGATAAAACTTGTATCTTATTGTTTTTTATTAAATCTTCATAATTAAAGAATTGTTATATTTAAAATGTATTCTTATTGTTAAATATGTGTTTAACTGATCTAGAAATTTTAGAATGAAGTTTTCTTAAAATCATAAACTCTTAAACACTTTATTATTTTAAATGATATTATGACTCGTGAATGTTAAGAGAATATGATAAACTGTAAAATTTGATTTAAGATTTTAATCATATCAATTAATAATTAACAACTTTATACTTAAAGTGTATAAGTATTTACATCCTATAGAAAAATAAAGATTAACAAACATATGCTTAATGATGCTATATGTGGGTTTTTCCTTTTTCAAGTGATTTTTCTAGCTTAATGATTTTAGAATGGAAAATATTCTCGATGAAATAGTTGAACTTAAGTCTTGAAATTTTGAAAGAAAGTATTTTGATATAGAAAAAACATAAGAGGTTAAGGGTAAATTCTAAACCTTTAATATTGTTCTTAAATTTACTTCCCTCATTAATTGTTGAATCCCATACCTCCTATTAGAGCAAATATAAGCTTTACTTCCTTCATTAATTGTTGAATCCCATATACCTCTTTACTTCCTTCATTAATTGTTGAATCCCATATACCTCCTATCAGACCAAATATAAGCTTTAGAGAGTGATAGATTAAGGGAATGGTAAATATTTAGAAAATATTATTATAATTAAAGATCTTTGATCATTTCTAAAAAGTTATTCAAATGAAAATTTTAAAATTTAGATTTTTTTTCTTTTAAATATTTTTAATTTTTGATAATTTTAAGTTATTAAATTAGGTATTAAAATAAAAATAAATTAATACTAAATCAAAATAAATCAATTACAAATTAACTTTAAATTTAAATATATGAATGTTTGTAAATATATAAAATAAAATATTATTAAGAAAAAACCAGAAAATAAGAAATTCGGTCAATTATGCATTATGCATAACCAAAAAAATTTAGAATAATAAAAAATAAAATTACTTCTTCAAATTAATCAAATCATTCTCCTTAATAAAAAAGATCAAATACAATACATATTTATTAAATTGCATATAAACATATTTTTCTAATAAATAAATAAATCATTCTAAATTTATCTAAATAATAAAAATAAAAATAAAAATAACTTGGATGAAAATGAATTAAACTTATTTTCAGCCTTTCTATGGCTTTATTATTCTAAATTTTTTTAAATTGAATATCAAACTGATTATTAAATAATTGCATGATCTTATTTACTGTATAACTTAGACTCAATAGCACTTTAACCAACATTATCCCCTTTGACGTTGAGTGGACTAACAACTTCATCTTAGAGTTTCAAAAATTGAAATTTTGCAATAGCTTTAGTGAAGATATCTGCAACCTATTCTTTGGTGTTTATTTACTTTAATTCTACCTCTTTCTTCCAAACTAAATCTCAAATAAAATGATACTGCAAATAAAAATGTTGACTTATTGTGATGCACTAGATTCTTGGCTAATTTGATAGCACTTACATTATTACATAAAATTATTGTACGTTGATGTTGTTTCTCTCTAATTTCTACAAAAAACTTTTAGAGCCATAAAGTTTGTGTACTGTCTGAAGTGATTGTAATATATTTTGCTTCTATAGATGAAAGAGCAACTGAACTTTGCTTCTTTGAGCACCATGTAACTAAACCAAAACCAAGTGAAAAATAATTCTCAGATGTTGACTTTCAATAATCCAAACTACCTTCCCAATTAGAATCACTAAAACCAAAAAGTTTAAACTTTTTAATAGTGTAATAATGAATATCAAAGCCAATAGTACCTTTCACATACCTCAAAATTATCTTAGTTTCCTTTATATGAATTTCATATTACTCAGACATAGACCTTGATATAAGACAAACTAAATAAATAATATTTGGTCTTGTGTGAGTTAAAAACATTAAGCTTCCAATAGTACTTCTGTAAGATTAACTCTTTCAACACCATCTTCTCTACATATCATAACTCCATGATCAGTTAGAGTGGAGAGTGGTTTACAATTAACCATATTGAATATCTTTAACATATCATTTGCATAATTTGTTTGACAAATGAAGATGTCATCTTTACTTTGATAAACCTCCATCCCTAAAAATTATTTCATGGGACGTAAATATTTCATTTAAAATTCATTCATCATAATAACTTTGAATTTATCCTTCATCTTATAATTGTTTCCCATATACAACAAATAATCAACATACAAACTTATAATAAGGATATCATTAGCTTCTTGCTTTTAGTAAAGAGTAGGCTCAATTTCACTTCTTTTGAATCTATTATACTGAAAAATATCCATCAATCCTATTAGACCATGCTCTTGGTGCTTGTTTGAGGCCATACAAAGCCTTCTTTAACTTGTAGGCTTGGTCTTCTTTACCTTGTACTAAAAAACCGTATAGTTTTTGTACATAGACTTCCTCTTCGAAGTAACCATTCAAGAAGGCACTTTTCACATCCATGTGATGTATGATCCATTTATTTTGAGATGCTAGTGAAATCACCATTCTAATGGTCTCTTGTCTTGCAACTAGTGTAAATGTCTCTTCATAATCTATGTTATATTTTTAAGTGAAACTTTTTTTAACTAGACATACCTTGTGTCTTTCAACACTACCATCACTATTGTACTTAGTCTTGTAAACCCATTTCTATGCAAGGAGTCCAAGATAAAATGTGTTAGTCACTTGTTAGTATAGTCAAACATCTAAAAAAACAAGATTAAGACAAAACATTTCCAAGCCTACATAATTGGGGGAGCATAAATAACAAGATCAAGATCAAGCACAACTAGAAAATAAAAGACACATTTACCTCCTTGTAGTTCCAAATTGATTTTTAAGATGGTTGGCTTCCTTAGATTGTGGACAATGGAGTCTTTTTCAATGGTGCCTTGCATCATTTCCCCTTGTTCACTTTGGCAATTGGTTTGGCATGTATGGTTGTGTGAAACTTCTCCTTAATCAATCTGACATCATAGCATTGGCTTGAGAGATTTTTTAGGAATGTTCATGGCACTTGTATTTATAGTTTTTAGAAATGAAGAGAATGATTTGTGACCGTCCATATCAAGATCAAGATCAATGGATGAAAATTAGAGGGATATGTGAGAGACATGGGTTAAGAATGATTATGTATCCCATCAAACTCTTGATATTTGTAAGTGGCTTGACAACTTGGCATGATGTCACCTTTTTAGATATTTGGGTTTAATTTATGAATTTATAAAAATAGAAATTCATTAATTCTCCATGGATATTTTAACTAAACATTTAATTTGATTTAATTAATCAAGTAATTATGATTAGTTTAATTACAATTTCTAAAGTTTGACGTGGTTGTCCTTCACACTTGGTCAAAAACATCAATTTACTAGGTTGTAATTTGAATGGGGATGAATTAGAAATAGGTTATTATTATGTATATAGTAATGCCCTAATTAGGGATACATTAACATGATTTAGGGTACTTACATCTAATGTGTAGATGAATTTAGAATGAGCAATGATTTTTAGGCTTAATTTGCATTGTTTGTAAGAAATTAGTTTGATGTCTATTTAGACACAGAAGTGGCCAAGGAGTGTCTACATTTTCCCCCTATTTGAGAAGGCCTTGCATGACACAAGTATAGTAATGTATTTTCAAAGAATAAAAAAGTAGTTAAAAATAAAAATGAAGATAATGATTGAAAAATGATGATCCAAACAGAGTTTGGGAAGCCCATGATGCCCCCTCAAGGGAGTGGCTAACTCATATAATTAACGAATAATCCCTTGAAAAGAATAAAAAAGATGAAAAAAATTAACCCATCGATAAAAGTAATCCAATTGAGCTGATGCTTGTGTTTTATTATGTTTGGAGAAACTAGGGTTTAAGTTCTAAATAATAAAGGGGCTAGATTAAGGGGTAAAATACAATCAAGTGTAGTAAAACATAGATTTATACCAATTTGACCAAATTAATTACATGGGGGAAAAAAATGACTTATCTGGGAAAAAAATCATCGTTTAGTTCCAAAACTGTCCAAACATAGTCAGGAACAGTCAAGAATAAGGATTTATTTCTAGATCTACAACTCAAATTTTCTCTAGACATGAGTGCTAAGTTTGGACAAGAGTGCCCATCATTGTTTTCCAGACAAGAATACCCATTATTGTTATCCAAAAAGGAGCATTCATCATTATGTTTTGATTCTATAACTATTATCTATTTCAATTTCTAATTTTGAATTTTGGCGTGGTCTGATTTTAAGATCTTGTAGGTGTCCTTGTTTCTTTGAAATCGCTTGTCTATGCCACTATATGACCTGTTTCTTTCTCAAACCCTAGGTCTACCTAGACACAAAAAATAACAAACATATAAGAATACAAAATGGAAAAAATTGGGTTAGGGGAAGTATGATCACATGATCTAGAACCCTTGTTGTCCTGATCACTACCTACATTAACCCTCAAGCTAGGGTCTCAGATCAAATGTAGTTCTCCCTTAGGGAACATGCATAATCAACATGCACAATAGATGCAAGAATGAACTTTTACCTAGGCCTTTCCTTGATCAAGCATGTAAATTTATGTGTGATACATAATTTTTATCTATACTATTGATTGATTTTAATTATTTAGTGTGCCAAAGTAGTAAGTGCTAGATATAAAATGCCTTGTGAAGTCCTTTATATAGGAGACTTTTTACTTTGAATTTGGGAGCTTTATTCATGCTAGTCGACATCAAAAATATAAATAAGACTTAAGGAAGGGGGTAATAAGGGTTCAAGACCCATTAATCAAGGAAAAATGACCATTGGATAACAACATCAGGGAGGACATGAGCATCGGGCACTATAGTCCACTAAAATTCTATTGTCTAGGATTCAGAAAAATAGGCTAAGAATGGCATAGGCCAAGTCTAGGGGTATCTGGTGGTATAGATCAGTTGATTGAGATTAAAAAAAAGGTGATAAAAGTGAGAAACAAGACCAAGACAAGTAAAATAAAGACATGGCTAGTGTGAACAAGGCTTATATTCTGCAAACAGAGTCTCCTATGAAGAGGACTATGAAAAGACATGATATTTGTGGTTGCTTGACCAATTTAGGGTGTATACATTTGCCCCCCTTTTATTCTTATGATGTAATGAAATGAAATACTAGAGTAAAATAAAGAAGAATAAAATGCATACCTAAACCTACCTACATGGAGGTGAATGTGTTGCAAGGGTCCAACTCACTTCCTAGTCAGGGAAGTGGATGGAGAGTCAAATAGTGCCTGGAGAGAGAAGGAATCCATGGAGTGGGTGCCCCTTGTACTGAATCTAAATGTGGAATCTATGTATCATAGAGAAGGAGGTCAATGCTTTCCCCCTATGTTGAATCTGATTGAAGATGAGGAATGCTCAAAGGCCCAAAACCAACATCTGTCCTCTATCACATATAAACTCATGTAATCTAGATATATGTATGAAATTTGTATGCTATGAAGATCAAAATGTATCATGCCCCCACTCTGAATATCTGAACTAGAACTAAGAATTGTTTGGAATCCCAAAATCAATGTCTATCTTATGTTCCACATAAACTCATGTAATCTAGATGTATGTATAAAATTTGTATGCTATGAAGAGCAAAATTTGTCATGCCTCCACTATAAATATCTAAACTAGAAACCAATGTCTATCCTCTATCCCACACAAACTTATGTAGTCTATATCTGAGTAATACAATAGACCAACTGTTGTAGATGGTCATGCGGTCCAACTTGGTGATAACCTAGGTACAACTAGGTGTAATCTAAAAATTGAGTCACTATGAAAGAAGAGAATGACATGTCTTACCATTCCATCTGTATAATCTTGAGTGATGAAGAACATGAATAATCTATGCCATGCCCCCAAATTCAGTATGTGAATGATGCATCTACATAATCTGGTAATTTATATAACCACATGTGATATGTCATATCTTGCCATGCCTCATGTGCAAAATTGGAGACCAAAACAATGTGCTCTGCACTATGCCTATAGTCTGCTATATGATTCTATAATTGTGTCATGTTGTATGAAGTTATATGTGTGCGATGTGTAGCATGTATATTCCCCCAAATCTAGTATTTGAGTCTGTATCTATATCAAAATCACTATGAATCCATATAATTTGAACCACTGTATCTGAATAGTCTATGTATTTATATCAAAATCACTATGAATCCATATATTCTAAATCATTATATCTGAATGGTCTATGTATCTATAAACTAAAGGTATATCCCTCTGAATATCCTGAGTAATGTTAAATGACCCACATAATTTGAGTCATTGTATATCTCAACTAATTTGAGTTGAATATGATAATCTAAATGTTGGATGTGTAAGAACCATGGTGTATTCACTTATGAGAGTGGATGGGTATGTTGTGAATAGATTGAAAAGTTGTTTGATTGATTAGATTGTGTTTTTGAGAGTAGAACATGTTTTGATTAGTGACAACCAAGGTGTGTGCCTGGGTATAAGAGAAATATAGAAATGTTCATGCCATAGTAGGAAGATAAGGTAGTAAGAGAGTGAATCTTGAGTGATGTTGAAGGTTTCATTTTCATGATTTTGTGGAAGGAAAAGGTTTGAAAAATAGAGTTATGGGGTTTGAGTTATGGGCAAAATGGTATTTTATTTTGAATGAAAATATTGGTTAACATAGGAAATTGGATTGATTCTTGATTCATTTATGCATTGATTAGGTTGATATTTTAATCTTTAGAGTGAGAAAATGTCAAGGAGATGAACACCTACCATGACCTAGTTCAAGTAGCTGATGACCCAAGTTTAGGTTGGTGGCGATGTGACCTTAGTAAGTAGCTTAGATGCTTGGTTTTGTCAAAATTTAGGCCTATTTTGGTGTTTTTGGGGTTAAAATTAGCTGAGGAAGTTTTTTATATTTTTGGCACTCCTATCTCATAGTCCAATGCTCCTGTCTAGGGCTTCAGTACTTGTATCCTTTTGTGGTGCTCCTATCCAGCACTGTTATCCTTACTACAATGTTGTTGTCTAAGAGGCAATTTTTTTTATGATGTTGCTTTGATGTTTACTATTGTTTTGGATTGGGTTTCAACTTGGTATTGTTGATTGATAAATGTGTTGCTTCTGGTGATGTAGGTCAAGGTGTCAAAGAGAGAGTTCTGTAGGGGTCAGGTGATGGAGACATTGAGGCTACTACCGCTATCTATTGATAAGAGAGAGATTATAGATAGGATGGGGTTGGGTCATGTCTGTGACCTAGGTATAGTACAATGGGACCGATATCTGATGACTGCCTTATGTGAGAGGTGGAATGTAGACACATAATTTATGGCTTCCTATATGGGAGATGACTATGACTTTGGAAGATGTGTATCATATACTGTATTTACCAGTTAGTGGGTGGTGAGTGATGGTATAAGATGACACAGGTGTCGATGTGATTGATCATGCATCTTTATACTTTATTGGTATGCCCTTAGATACATATTGAAAAGGTAGTGATAGTGATATGATACTATTAGTCATTATGCAGTCTAATCTTCCATGCTTGTAGAAGTGGTTGGCTATTTTGTTGGCATCTTTTATTACTATGGATGGGAGAGGAGTATCTATTGCATGCAAGATGCATAGGATTGTGTGCAGTGTGGAGGTATATGACATTGTATTCTTGTGGGGGAGGACTATGCTAACCCACCTATATAGGGACCTCTATAGGTTTGCACAAGAGTCATTTAATGGTGGGGTGAGTGTAGTGATTTTATTGCATTATTGGGCCTATGAGCACATAGCAGTTGTATGGCTGATTGGATTACCAAGGGTAGAGTGGGCACCTTCATAGACATTTGGGGAGTGGTGGAGGAGCATAGTGGATATCTAATCCCATTGGATATACCATTATAGGAAGGTTTTAGATAGATTGGTGGCTAGCGACATCATATAGAGGCCTTATAGAGGATTTATTAGGTGAGTAGAGGATGGAGTATATTTACGATACATGAGGGTCAACTATTGGATTCACGACTGCTAGGGTGGAGTATATGAGTGATTTCAATATGAGTGCATTATTGGATAATTCTGGGTACCACAAGATGTGCCCCTAGTAGCATGGGTGTGGGTGAGGAGTGTGTGAGCATCTACAAGGGTAGGAGCTCATGTGAGGCCTACTAAGGTTGAGCTTAGGCCATTACCTTTGGATTCAAGAGATGTAGTCATAGATATTCTAGATGTGGATGATGTTGGATGTACATATGCATATACTACATGGTGGGATAGGCATCAGTGGGCTCTATTGTACCCTATCAAGGTAGGGGATGCTCTAGAGTATGAGGATCTTGAGTTGATCTAGATGATGGGAGGTAAGTAGTGATTACATTTAAACTATGTATAAATTTGTGCTTTAGTTTGATTTTAAAGTATATAGTTAATGTAGTGTCATACTTTGTGCATAGGTGAAGTGGGAGGTGATCAGGATGGAGCATAGGCTGGGGTAGGAGGCAAAGATGATGATTATTGGGAGACAATAATCAAGTTGAAATTCTAAGAGCTCACATGACATGTACCTAATGATGAAATGGAGGAGGGATTGATAGAGTGAGTGATGGTCATGACCAGTATCCATGCCCATTTTTTTGACAAGGCTACTATAGTGATAACTACATATGTTAACGCAGTAGGAGAGAGATGAACTAAAAACTGAGCTAGATAGGCATAGGATACCCCTACCTAATTTTGATTTTTTAGTATGAGGATCATGTATGAGTATATAGATCTTTAGAGATGATATGCAGGCCTACATTAGGAGCATGGTCAACTACTAGAGAAAGAGAGTCATCGAAAGAGGTATGCCGTAGCTCGAGGAGGTACTGAACCATCAAGTGATAGGGTAGATTATGGGACTAATAATGGTGGAAAGAGTGAGACTAAGAGTGAAGGACTGACACCCATTCATGACTGATTATTCTTGATACTAGTGTGTATGTATTGAAAACTTGTTATATAAATGGATACTTGTATGACTTTGACTCATGTGTATTATGTTATGGAATTTGGAGTATATTCGTATATTTGTTGCAAATGGTTGATTAGAAATAGTTGATTTGGCATTGATGTTGAGGTTTCATATGTTTGGTAAAATGGTATTTGGAATGTGATTTTATTGTTGTTGATAGGTTTAATTGTGATGTTAGTTTTGATTTTGAATCATATGTGAGTAAAAAACTTTGTTGTTTTGTCATTGGTAAATTAATTTGATAAAGTGAATTGGTTTAAGATTGGTAAAATAGGATATTGGTAAGATCAAGATTTGGATAATTTGGTTTGGTTATGGATGGTTATTTGGAACTAGGAATGTTAGTTGTTAGTAGAAGGGGATGTAAGATATCACTCTATGCATATCAACCCCATGACTATTGTATCACTATTTGAACCCTAATGGCCAATTAAACAAGTGGCCATACTGCTCATGATATGTTGGAACATGCCCTATATTTGATGTTGTTTTTGGTGCACTAATTATAGTTGTACATGGAGACTCTATAAGATGCAACCTCAATGGATGTGCAACTAAAACTATGTACTGTGAAAGAGGCTCATCTGTCCACAATCGTAGTGGATTGCTATGTGAAATAACACCCTATGGCCTTTACTGTGATCCATATGACTGAGCAATAGATCAAGATGTAATTGTAACTTGTGATGGGGACTCATCTAATATCAATCATAGTGGGTTTCTAAATCAAATAAGTCTCTAAAAACTCAACTATGTTGAATATCTATCTAGAGCAATACTCTATGATGTGGGTTCATCTAATCTTAACCGTAGTGGATTACTACATGAGATAGGACCTTGAAAACTCTATTGCGGTGCATGTGACTATGATGGATATGTATATAGAATTGTAATATGTACTCCATGGACTACACTACTATATGTAAGTTGCTCTTGCTATACTAGTCTCCAAACCCTCTGAGTAGGTGGGATAGGAAATCTCTTATGAGGCTCTATCCTAGAAATTGCATTACTCACATGATGAGTAATTGATGATTCCCATGAAAGAATGTTTTGGGATGACTTATTCATAGAGGAATGAGGTATATGGATCCATGATGGAAGAGATATTGGTGCCCCCATTGTGAATGCTATGATGCCATTATCAACACATCTATTAATATAGTCCCTGAGTCCATAACAATCATTGTCTTTGTATCTATAGATATGATGATAGTTATAAAAGGGGTGATGTGACTATTTGTGTAAGAGATGTGGATCTTGATGATGAATAAAAGGCAATGTGATTAACCTCTTATCTAGTAGTGTTGCTAATATGACATATGGGCTATCATGTTCTGAATCAAACTGTAATGGTGCCCTACTATTGTTCTCTGTAGTGCATATTATTAGTGGTGCTCTAGAAATTGGCTCTCTATTATTATTTTGTTACTTTTTTGGTTGTGGTCTCCTATTTTTTTTGGTACATGGTGGATGTTGTGTGCTAGGAGCTATAGATGGAGATAATGTTGTGAAATCTAGAATAAGCCGATCAATTAAATATAACTTAATCAATCCCAATTTCTTCTCTAAGGCTAAAATTGTATAACATAAGTGCCTAAAAGAGGACTCTATCTAATATAATATATGATTTAGGATGGGTTGGTGAATCCCCTTAATAAATATATGTTGGACCTCTAAATTTATTGGTTTATAGATCAAGCATAACATGCAAGTCTTAAATCGTAAGATACAATCACTAACTAGGTCTGAAGGATTCTGATGCGATGCAGAAAGTTTCTCATATGTAACATGAGGGCCCATGTTTTATATGTAATATTTGAGAAATTCATCCTTTAAGTCATCATATGTATGCAAGGAACCAACATGGAGTAGATGAAAGAACCAATTTTGTGCATTACCCACTGTCTGCTAGAACAACTTAAGTAGAATCAAAGGACTCACATGAGATGGTAAAGCCTTTTGAAATGCTTTAAGGTGTACAAATGGATTTATAGTTCCATCAAATTGAGGCAATGATGATATATAAAAGTGCTTAGGAAATGAATCTTTGACAAATGTCTTCAAAAGAGGGTTACTACGCAAGTCATTGGCATCCATCTGAGACTTCTGAGCCTTGTTTTCCAAAGTAAGGATATGTACTTGGTGTTTTAATTTACCAACTGCATGCATCAAATAAATAATCTCTTGGGATGGTATATTAGTATCTTTAAGTGGGTTCATTTAAACATTGAATTTGATCATTTATTTTAGCCATGGGAATGCTACATTTAGCAATTAGATCATAGAGAGGGGGTATGCTCACTTGAAACTTTGGAGGAATGGTAACTTGGACCTTAGTAGAGGGATGTGGGCTACCATTAGCTTTGGGTGGAGAGTGATAAATAGGGGCTAGTGTAGTAGGGGTGGCTTGGGATATTCATTGGTATCTTTAGTATTTGGTGAATCACATTTTAATTGAATAGAAGATGTGATGTTATCATTGACATGTGCATCATTTGAAATAGAATCATGCATAGAAGTAGAATCAACATTTAATAATACATTATGTTTGAGATAAGGAGTGAGAGAAGAGTTAGAAGCATAAGATGCATTTTATTCTTCACTATATGCATAATAGTCATCATTATTCCACGCATTATCATAATTGGAATTTTGTTCATTTGAAAGAGGAGAAGTAGAAGTATCACTTACATATTCACTGTCATTGTCATATTCATTTGCATGTTCACTATCATACTCATTATCACTTCCATTATCACTAGGGAGAAGGGTAAGATAAGATGTTAATTCTTTTATAATATGTAATAAATTTTTATGTGAAATTAGAATACTATGTGCATCTATGTTATCCTTGAATGGAGTGTATGCATTATTTTCATTTGTAATATGAGAAGTAAGAGTAAGAGAGTTATCATTTAGACATTCTTTTGACATTGTTTGAGATGAAAAAATAGAGTTAAGAACGTGAGATGGATAATTTGAAATATGCATTGGAAATTTGATTCTATTTCATTTATATTGTTGTAATTTGAACATAGAAGTAGAAAACAAGAGGGAGAAACTAGGTTCAAATGCAAGCAAATCACCAATGAGAGGTTCCCTTGGAATTGCATGACTAATTTATACATTTGATGTATTGTGCATAAGAGAATGAGTTGAAAAGTAACTTCCCCATTTATCATAATTATTTTCTTTGGAAGAGGAAAGAAAAGAGATAGGTTTGAGAAAAGAAGATGCATCTACTTTTTCTTCACTATCACTTTCATATGCATCATCATATTCCTCATTACAACAATAGTAATTGTCTTCATTGTAAATGAAATCATTTTCCTCATTTTTGGCTAATGTGAAATTTCATTGTCATAATTATGAGAAAAATTTAGGAATTTATCCATAGAATGAGAGGGAAGAAGTGCCTTAGTGGCCATTTTATTGCTTTCACCAAAGAGAGTATGTAAAAGTACTATTAAGCAAATAAATGCAAGAATGACTACTAACATAGGGATTTTGAAAATATTTTTGACACTCCAAATAATTTGCAAAAATTCTAAAAAGTTTTATCTAAAAATTGTAAGGGAGGAAGGCTTGGGGTTTGAGGACCTAGTTTGGAAATCTAGGGTTTTGGGTTGGAGTTTTAGAATTTTAAAATTATTGCAATAATTTGAATTCTAAAATAAATTTGAATTAAAAAAATGTATAAAAATTTATACAAAAATCAAAATTTTGAAATTGAATTTTGACACAAAAATGTGAAGGAAAACTCTAGGGGTACCTATGGTTTTGAGATTTGTTCAAAGTAAGTCAGGTTCACCAAATGTTTTATTGTGTTTGGGGAAACTAGTGTTTAGTTTATTAACAATAAAGGGGCTAGATTAAGGGGTAAAATACAATCAAGTGTAGTAAAACACATATTTATATCAATTTGACCAAATTAATTACATGGGGAAAATAAATGACTTATCTAGACAAAATATTCACCAATAGGTTCTAAAATAGTCCAAAAATAGTTAAGAATAGTCAGGAATAAGGATTTATTTCTAGATATGTAACTCAAATTTGCTCTGGATAGGAGCACCTATCATTATTGTCCAAATAAGAGGGCCCGTCAATGTTGTTTGGATAGGAGATTCATCACTATTGTTTGATTTTGGCACTATTATCTGTTTCAATTTTTTATTCCAATTGTTTGTGCGATCTAATTTTGGGGTCCTGTAGGTGTCCTTGTTTCTTCATAATCACCTATTTATGCCACTGTATGGCCTATTTTCTTCTGTAACACTAGGTCTACTTACACACACAAAATAACAAACATATCAAAAGCCAAAAGGGAAAAAATTGGGTTAGGGGAAGTATGATCACACAATCTAAAACCCCTTTTATCCTAATCGCTACCTACATTAACCCTCAAGCTAGGGTCTCAGATCAAATTTAGTTCTCCCTTAGGGAACATGCATAATCAACACACATGGTAGATGCAAGAATGAACTTTTGCCTAGGCATTTTCTTGATCAAACATGAAAATCTATGTGTGATGTGAAATTTTGAGCTATACTATTGACTGATTTTAATTATTTAGTGTGCCAAAGTAGTAAGTGTTAGATATAAAATGCCTTGTGAAGTCCTTTATATAAGACACTCTTTATTTTAAATTTGGGAGCTTTATTCATGCCAACTGACATCAAAGAGATAAATAAAACTTAAGGGAGGGGATAAGAAGGGTTTGGGACTTGTTAATCAAGGAAAAATGACCATTGGATAACAACGTTAAGGAGGACAGGAGCATCAAGCATTGGAGTCCATCATAATTATATTGTTTGGGATTTCGAAAAATAGGTTAGGACTGACACAGGCCAAGTTTGAGGGTCTTTGGGGGTATAGATCAGTTGACTGAGATAATATAAAGGTGATAAAAGTGAGAAATAAGACCAATACAAGTACAACAAAGACGTGGATAATGTGAACAAGGCTCGTATTCTCCAGTCAGAGTCTCTTATGAAGAGGACTATCAAAAGACATTATATGTGTGGTTTCTTGACCAATTTAGGTTGTATACAGCTTGCACATATTAATTAAAATATTATTTTAACCAAAGATAGTTATAATTAGTAATAGAGGTTGAGATAATGATTTTTCCAAAGGTAGTTATAATCAATGGCACAGACATGTACCCCAACAAGGTGGATGGGTAAAAATAATAAAGGTGGTTATAATCATTTTGATGACCTGGACTAAATAATGATTTTTGGTTGTGCCTTAGTAGTAAATATTTGAACATGATAAACTAGCTATGCCCCAGTAGGGCAGATTTGAAAACATAACTCAAGGATATAACCTCTTACACAGATTAAAGATGAGCAGGCATAAATGTATATGTAATGGTATAATGATTGAAGAAGCCACAAATAACCAGGTACACGAAGATCATAAAGTGATGAAAGAAATGATTGGAAGAATAAAGGTGGTTGAGCTGACTTGAGATACATCATATATCTAAGGACTGCCTACATAGTATAAATAGACCTCAAGCCAATGTAGTTCTCCTAGAAGTGGGAGAACATAGAATGAGGAATAGAATATAAGAATAAGAATTAAATAATTTGGTTTTACCTACCAATGTATAGATGATCATCCTTATTAACATATGATACAAATAGAATGGTCAACGGGCTGATTTGATTAAGGAGGGTGGGAGGATTTTCCAAAGTGAACAATAATTTTCTACAAAACCATTGCTTGTAAGTTATACTGAACTAATTTTTTTGTATCACATGATGATATGCATCATAATATAAAAAAACATGATGAACTAGTCATAATGTGCATAGGGATTGAATGTTGATCCGATAAACAAGTGAAAACAATGCACTAATGATAAAAACCATGATGACAATGTTGGTGTATGAATATGGATGGGCTCAAGAATAATGCATAAGGAATCATCCAATGAATTCATATAGATTGAGTCAAGGCATAATAATTAAATAAAACAAACAAGTAAATTAAACAGACAAACAACTAAGCAAACAAACACATAGAAAGCTTGAAAGTAAAAGCAACATTAAACATCATGTTGTTAACCAAGTCAATACCAACATGTGAAGGCTCAATGGAATGATAAATAGGTAGTGGCCCCAAACAAGGTTATTTTTAGGGGAATAACATGTGGGGATAAGATACCTTGATATAAGCTGCACACTTTGGTTTTTACCCCAACAAAGTAAAAGCTATGAGCTTGGCCTAAAAGTACGAATTGGGCAGTGCCCCTAAGTAAGGATACATGCAAAGGGAAGGTTACACCCCCAATGGAAGTGAAATGAATTGGAATCAACAATGGATTTGCCCCAGTAGGTCAAACCAAGGATGGTCAACTAGGTTTAGATAGGACTAATGGTTTTGGATTTTGGGGCTTTATATCTCTCTAGGAGATTGTAAGCCGATTTTCTAATTTTTAAGATTTTAAAATGTTTTGAATGTTTTTGGAATTTTTGGGGTATTTCAACTCACTAGAGATTGACAAGATAATGCTCATAAAATAGTGAGAGCATTGACTTAGGTTGCCCTCAAAATGGTGAGATCATGGTTCTAAAATACTGGTAAACAATAATACGTTGACATAATAATCCCACATTCATTGGGATTAGAGACTACTGATAGATAAAGTAGGATAAATAAGAGCCTAACACAATGCTAAACACCACAAATTTCCTTTCATGGAGCTAATCCAAAGGAGGGGTTCCTTCATGAGGAGTCTAGGGATTCTTAAATTATGTGAGGGCTTAAGTGAAATAATAGTAGTTGTTGCTATGAGGCAATTTTTATAAGATGGGCATCTATCAGGATATGCAGAGCATTTTTTAAAAAAGGTCATCATTGCTATGATCCAATTTTTATGGGTTGTAGCTGAGTGGATACCTATAAATATTTTATTTGAAGGTTTTAAAGATTCTATTTGTTAAAAAATCATCAACGTGGTGAGTGATAGGAGATGGACTATGCTTAATTCAAGAGCTACAAATCCAGTCTTGGAAAAAGGTTGCTATGTCTGCTTCCTTTGCCCTAGTACCTTGGTATCGATGATCTATTGGGTTCACTAAGTAGGATGTTGATAGCATGAATCTTAGTGACCTAATATATTACATATAAAGCTAGATAAGATGGGGTAGATTTGATAACCATTCAAAAAATCACTAGCCCCATGAGGACCTCAAGATATGAAAACAAAATAAAACATTGGATGCATATTATATTACATGGACATACATGATGCTCCATAACATGGTAAAATAAATAAAGGGGAGTGTGACTGCATATAATTACTTTGTTGTGATGATCTCTTTATTGGTGGGTTATGTGTCCACACCAAAAGGTGAGTGGACGTAACCTTTCTAGGTGGTGTAATTATTCTATGGAATCAATGACATCATGGGACCCATTCAGTTGGTGAAATGGCTAACACATCATTAAGGAACATTGGTCATGTAGGCTACATAACCCATCGACCTAAGAATAAACTTGTAACATGAACATATTTATTTTTAGGGTGTCAATGAAGTAAGAAAATGTGAAGGTTGATAATGGCACAAAATGGAAACAATGGAAATGTAGGTGGGGATGATCGATAGCCACCATAGCCTAAAATTATCTATGAGGTGAATGTGCAAATTTTCAAGACATTGCACCAAATGATGAACCTTGTAGAAGAACTGATATGGTAATGACAAGCTAATGGAGATTCGACCACAGCCTCAACTTGAGCTGCAATGAATGAGATGTAAGTTTCATTGTAAAAGATGCTGAGGAGGGAGAATAACCCAAGGCTAGTATAAAATGAGTAGATACCAGTTTGTCAGGGAGGGATTCCCCACTATCCAAAGGGATGCATGATGAAGTGACAACATGCATTACTTGTGAAAGCTCAATAAAATGAGTAGAAGGATGAAATGGTTGTCTCGACTGAGCATGGTGCAAGACAAAGAGTGGAGTATGATTTTTTTACTTGGATGATGCATATGGAGGTTGTGAGAATAATACACCCACTGATAGCCATCGATGGCATGAGGTATGTGGATTAGGGAACACATCCTACCATTGTGTAAAAACTATGAATAAACTAGCCATGTAAGTCGAACGTGCCTGAGGAGGAATGTCTCTAATGTTAGTTAAGTAAGTAACCAATAAGGAGGATAGCTTAAGTTTAATCCAGAATCACCAACTCCTCAAGATAATGTTGAGAGAGTGTCCAAATAAAGGCACAATGCCTAAGGTGCAAGATACCAACTAATTGTTTATGGTGTGTGGTTGTATCCCTTTAGGCAATATATTTGTAACTATTTGTAATAGTGCCTTAAATTTAAATAGACTTGCATTCATTATGAGATGCCTTGTACTTAAAATAAAAGAGTGTTTCTTTCTTTCCTTCTCTCACTCTTTTTGTTTTTAGCACAAACATATGCCTATTTACATGTCAGTGATTACGACTTGATTTAAGCATAAAGGTCTTTGTAAATGCAAGTGTAAACAATATAGGATAAATATATGAATGATAAAATCCCATGTTTAAAAATTTAATATAGTAAGATGAGGATTAAACATAAATACCAACAACTCAAGAGCAAGATATAAAGAATCAAGACTTAAATGGAAAACACAATGTGTGAAAACCAAAAGTAATCAATAAAAAGAAAACTAAAAAGGAACATAAATAATTAAGAAAAAAACACACAATGAAAAATAAAAAAATAAACTTCTTAATGAAACTGTTTTTGCGTGTATAATAAAAGTGTTACACATGGCAAAAGGTTGTCCCTAGACTATAGGGAGTAACGATAGAGGTAAAACAACACAAAAACAAATGGAACAAGGTTGTCTTTAGGTGATAAAAAATAATATCACACAAATAAAAATGGAGGAGACAAGAAATGAGAAATGGGTAGTTAAGCTGACTCTAGATGCACTAGGTAAGTGGGCATTGCCTAAATAGTTCTATGGACACTAGGTCCAACATGAACATTAGGACAAATGTAATTCTCTCAGGATTTGAGATAGAAGAAAATTTATGATAATCAAAAGAGATTACTCATAGAATAAATTAGGAATGGTATCACAAGATGGAGAGTGCAAAGATTAAAGAGGGGGTGCTCACAATCTTGAAAGTATCAGGCACAAGAAACTTGTGAAGCTACGAGAGTGTGGGTTAGGTGATAACCATGTTGAAAGATAAAATATGAGTGTTCACTAATGAACTAAATGTGTATTTCATAGTGGGTACTACATCTAAGGTTTGGAATAAGAATGAACTCATAAAATGATAAGATCATTGGTTAAGGTTGCTCACAAAATGGTGAGAGTGTAATAAAAATCCAAGTGGGCATTAATGCATCAAGTTTGATTTCACAAAGCTCACAACATCAACTCATAAAATAGTAAGAGTGTATGACTAAGGCTAATAAGGATGGGGGAACTAAAGGACAAGTGGTAATTATGAAATATTTAGGAGTCCCAAAATCTTTAAGGTAAATAAGTGGTCAAATAAGAAATGAAGGTGAAGTGGTGATCGAGATAACCCGAGATACCCCATGTATCCAAGTGTTGCTTACATAGTCTGTGCAAACCTTAGGCCAATGTAGTTCACCTAGAAATGGGAGGAAAAAGACCAATATGGTCTAGAAATAAATTGAATAAACAATATGGCCCATCCCAAAAAAAATTGATGGATTTATATCTCACATGGAAATTCTAAGCCAATTTACATGATTTTGTGATTTTTAGGATTTTCTAGATTTTTTCAAATGTTTAGGGGTTTTGAAACTATTTAAAATGTTTTTGGAGTTTTCTAGATATTTCAAGTCAATTAAGAATTATGAGATACACAATGGTCCAACTCACAAAATGGCAAGAGCGTGGCTCAGGTTGCTCATAAAATGATGAGAGCATTTAAACTTAAAATGTTCATAAAATGATGATAGTATGGTAAAGGGGTGACTAAGCTAACCTCAATGTGAATTGAGTATTGCCTAAATAGTCCAAATGGACCTCAAGTCACTGTAGTTTTGCCTATACAAAAAGATTCTAACTAAATATCAACAAGTTCTGGTTTAAATAAATGGCAAGGCAAATGGTAATAATAATGGCAAGGTGATGGGGCAATGCATGGAAAAGTTATTTTCCCTAATTTTTCCATAGGTGGTTATAATTAGGAAACAATGATAAAGAGTTAGTGGTACTAATTTACCATAGGTGGTTATAATTAGTAACACGAGGTGGGACACTGATTTTCCTAAAGGCATTTATAATTAATGGCACCCATAATGAAATGTAATAACAAATGAAGGATGTAATTGCCAGGATCACTGTCATACTACTTTCATATAATGCCATTCAAACTTTTAATGCTAAAACAACTACTAAAATTAAAGTTTTCATCAACCACTAAACATGCCTAAAGTACAAATTAATCAAAACCAAGGCCAAATGTGATAAGTGAGGTTAGGTAAAAAGAACTATTTGGTGAAGGGTTAAGGGTATGGTAGAATGGTAAGGGGTATAGTATAAAGAATAGGTATAATGTGGCATAACTTAGATGATATTTGTAGACAATAATCTAAGTACCTCAATCGTAAAAATGTTTTAGGTACATTATGTTCAGTGGTTCATCAAGTTCATCTCCCTCTGGTGTAGCGAGCCTGTATGATCTAGAACCATAGTTAGCAACAACTACATAGGGTCCTAACCAGTTTGGTTGAAACTTTACTTTTTTTTGGTTTCACCATTTACATTCTTCAGATCCTCCTTTAACACAAGGTCATCAAGATCAAATTTATGATACTTAACGTGCCTATTGTATTGTCCCTTAAATTAGTTTTGATATGCCTAAATATTATTCAAGGTGTCCAAACATTTACCATCAATTAGGTATAACTCTTGCAAGAGAGCTACTCTATAGTATTCATCATTGATGATGTGCTATAATGATATTCAGAGAGAAGATAAATCTACCTCGATGGGAAGAATGGCTTCAGTTCCATAAATAAGTGAATAGGGTGTAACTCATGTTGGACTAAAAAATGTGGTCAGGTATACCTAAAGGGAATTAAATTATTTCAAGTGTTAATTACGACCGTCATTGATAATATTTTTAAATAATGTTAATAATGGTTTTATTAGAAGCCTCATCTTGGCCGTTGCTTTCAAGATAGTGGGAGGTAGAGAAATATTATTTGATGTGGTATTCAAAATAAAGTGATTTCACATCTTTATTCTTGAATGATCTACCATTATCATATATAATGTTAGAGGGGATGCCATAGCGACAGATGAGATGGTTGAATATTAAATTAGAGATTTTCTTACCAATGATGTAAGTGAGGGGAATGGCTTCCACCCATTTAGTGAAATACTCAGTAGCAGTCAACACATGTTTGTGGCCATTGAAGGATGTATGATTGATCTTCCTAACAAGGTTGAGTCCCCACATTGAGAATGACCATGGTGTTGTTAATGGTTTGAGTGTCTTAGCTAGAACATGAATCAAATTGGCATGATTATAACACTTGAAACACCTCTTCACATATTTAGTTGCATCTACTTCTATTATTGGCTAGTAATAACTAGTACGCAATATATTTTTGGCTAAGATTGCCCTACTGGTGTGGGATCCACACACCTCTTCGTGGACTTTCTTCATCACTAATTTGGATTATGCCAAAGGTAAAAAATGAAGCAAAGTTCCATCATAGCTTCTATGATAGAAGGTTGGTCCACGTAGGGTATAATGATAGGCTTTGTGGGTGAAGGATTTTTATTTTTTGCATGATAAATTAAGAGGCATGGTTTAGTATTGAAGATAAGCATATATGTCTGAGTACAAGGGAGATGTGGGACCAATAATGTCACAAACCATCTCAAAATCTAATTTTTTGTGTGCTAACACTAAGAGATGTTTAACAAGAAATTAATAATCCATTGCTCTATCTGTGAATTGGATCATGAAACTAATAGTGGCCATGCCATCAATTGTTACATTATTAGCCTAAGGTATTCTTTCAAATTAGATGTTAGCAATCTAATAATTGAAAGTATCGACCATATATTTATAGGGTACTAACATCTCATCCTTAGTCTAGTACTGGTCAATGACTTGATTGATGATTAATTGAGAATCACCATACACTAGTAAATGTTGAATGTTCCACTACACTGCTTGACAAAGCCCTATAATGAGTGCTTCATACTAGGCCATGTTATTGGTACATGGAAATATAATACAAAAGGACTTGGTAATGAGATCCCCTTGTGGTGTAAAAAATAATATTCTAGCTCCTGATCCATGAGTCACAAATGATCCATAAAAGTACATATTCCATTGTTTGGCCTCAAGAGGTGCATTTGCTTCTTCAATAGTCATAATGGCCTCATCTAAAAACTCAAATGTAAGAGGTTGAGTATCTTGAAGAGGAGATTTAACAAGATGATATGTAAGTACTTTTCCCTTAATGGCCTTCTAGTTGGTATATTAAATTTCAAACTCACTCAATAGCATGGTCCATTTTACCATACAACCCTGTAGAGCTGATTTGGAAAGTAGATACTTGAGTGGATCTACTTTGGAAATAATAATAGTCTTGTTGTTAAGCATATAATGATGCAAGTTTTGGGTTGTAGACACCATTGTTAAACATGCCTTCATAGGTGACTAATGTTTAGCATAGATAATACACATGTTCTTTTCCCTATTCATCATGTTGTGCCAAAAGTGCCCCAAGGGCATTCTCAATTGTTGATAGGTAAAAAAGTAATGGCTTGTCTAGCATTGGTGGAAATAAAATAGGTGGGTTGGTAAGATATTTCTTAAGCTAATCAAATGATTTTTGACACTCTTCATTCCATAATAATGTAACACCTTTCTTCATCAAGTGTGTAAATAGATGGTATTTTTTAGCTAATTATGAGATGAAACATCTGATAGATTGATTTTTTTCCTAAAAACTGTGGAGTTATTTCAATGTAGAGGGTAGTGACATTTTTATAATGGCATGAACTTTAGTTGGGTCAAATTCAATGCCCTTATGAGAGATAATTAAACCTAATAATTTTCTATAAGTAATGCCAAATACACATTTTTTTGTATTAAACCTGACATTATACTTGTCTCTCAAAAATTCTTCATAGCATGACTAGATGATCGGTATGGATATTTGATTTACTCAAGATATCATCAACATAGTCTTCAACAGTGTCATGTATCATGTCATGTAAAATCATTGTCATAGCTCTTTGGTAAGTGTTTGTAGAATTATTAAGTCCAAACAACCTCACCTAATAACAAAACATTCCCTACATAGTGGTGAACATTGTCTTGTGTTATTCTTATGTTGTTATTCTAATATGATTGTACCCAGAGAACTCATCCATTAAATAAAGTATTTCATAACTGGCCATTGAGTTGACTATCATGTCAATATTAGGCAAAGGGAAGTTGTTTTTTAGGCATAATTTTTTTATATCTCTAAAATCAGTGCAAATTCTAATATCCTCTGGTTTCTTACTTACTAGCACAATGTTTGAAATCCACTCTGAATAGTCAATTGACCTGATGCATTTCACATGTAAGATTTTCTCCTACTCTTTCTTGACTAGAACAATAATACAAGGATGTATATTATGTAACTTCTATTTAAAAGGCTTGGCATCAGAATGTAAAACCAAATGATGTATAATTGAGGTAGATTCCAAACCTGGCATGTTTGAATAGGCCTATGCAAATATGTTAACAAATTCCCTCAGAAGGGATGTAAAAACTTCACATTGCTCTTTAGAAAGGGACACACATAGTTTAATCCACTTTGGGTTTTTTGGAGTCCCAATGTTCACCTCTGAAGTTTTCTCCACAAGAAATATAGAACCATCATCTAGAATAGTCAGGAAGGAGCTGAACTAATTGGCAATGGTGAAGTCTTCCAAATAGATTGGATTGTCTAATTATCCTAGTCAAGATGAATTGAAATCTCCTAATGTTAGCATCGGCCATGAAACAAATACCTCAAGGCACTCTTGAAAATTTTGTGCAAAATCTTATCACTTCTCAATACTAGTATCTGATCTATAACTAGGCTTTGGGATATAAGTTTCATGTGATTCATAAGAAGAGGGGTGAACATCCCTATCTAATGGTTTTGGAAACTAATTTTCACGAAGAGACTTACCTTTCTCTTTACTTTTTCCATGGTCAGAAAGTGCCTCAAATAGGTTTTCACTTTTAGACCTCAATGTTATATTTTATTTTATTTGCCTAGGAAAGTTCACCTACTGTCTAAAGTAGGAAAAAGGATCCAATCTAATAGCAAATCCCTGCTTGTGGTCTCCAAGAGGAATGTGACTCCATAAAGGGCCTCATCATTTTCAAACTCTTCTAATGACATTATTAACTCTTTTTGGCCTATTCTATTAATTATGGATGATAAAGGGTTAAATGCAAAGGTTGATAAACATGGATGATGGTGCAAATGGCATGGGGGTTATACAAATTTATAGTGGAAATGCCATTATAGATGCTATAATCAAACCATGCATCATTGTTGGCATCTTCATTGCTATTCATTGGTGTTGGAAAAAAAATAAGGTATGTGGGGTCACCCCTAGGTAGTTTAAATTCAATACCATGAGTTCACTTATACTTGGTCATTGAGACTAGTTTGATCATGCCTTGTTGATGTATCCCTAGGCCTTTGCCTTCATATGCTAGGTGATCCATAATATAATTAGGGATAGGATACTTTGCACTCTTGTAATAGTCAACTAACTCATTAGTGTAGAGCCATAAATCATCTTCTACTAAAGGGTCTTGTTATAGGCTAGAGGCTAGTTTGAAAATAATGGGCTTATTCTACATAGATTTTCCTTTGGTTTCCCACTCCATATGAGTAGCTTTGGCTTAGGTTTCCCATAAGCTTTTTGATTTTAAGGCAACTTGATAATATGGAATGCATTATGGGTAGAATATTCTTTGAGACCTTTGTCAGTTATATAGAAGTGGTTAGAAATGTTTAGTAGAGGCATGGTTGAGGTAGAGGCTAAGTTTTCTAGGTCAATGTAATTAGCTTCTAGGCCTGATTCAATCGCTTTTCCTTTTTTGGCTCTTTTTCCATCTAATTTGAGCATAGGTTTCATACCAAATTGATATTTATAGGTTTTATACTTGACCTCAAGGTGTTTACAATATTGGTACAGTTGAAGATCAGCTGGTATAGTCACTTTCATTCCTAAATGTGTAAATTTTATACACTGATGCAATGTTGAAGGTATAGCCCTAATTTCATGGATCTAGGGTCATCGCAATAAAATATTATAAAATAATTCTAGGTCTAAAACATGGCATAGAGTATCATGGGTTAATGGCCTAATGACTACTAATAAATTAATATTGCCTCAAGATTCCCATTCCTAGTTATCATATGCCTTTATAACGATGGTATCTAGCTACAAGATGGCTACTATATATCCAAGATGTTTGACCAAATCTAGAAACACAATGTTGGGACCCAAACCATTATCTATAAGGAAACATTTAACTCTATCGTTCATTATACCAACCTCAATATACAATAGGTTATTATGTAGAGGGCTTAGAGATGACATGTCACTTTGGTAAAAGATGAGATGTTGGACAGGGGCCAAACATCCTACCATGGCTTGGAATTTGTCTAGAGTGATGTCATCTGGCATAAGGGATTGGTTTAATTACTCATTTAGGATGTCCTTGTGGATGTTAGACATACATAGAAAATCTATGATGGATATGTGTGCATGTGTTTTATTTAATTGTTTCATAATATCATAGGTCTTCCCCTCAATTTTGTGATTTGGTTTATTTTTGATAAGTATGGAAGGCAGATTAGGCTCACTTTTAATGTTTGGTTGTGGTCCTTTGATAGTGACCCTGGTTATTTGAGTTGCGATTATGCAATCTCGATATGGAACTTGGATTTTGTAATTGGATGGGTAGGAAATGAGGCTTAGAATGATGATTCTTGGATGGTATGGAGCATGATTGTCAACATGGTCCATATAAGAATCACTAGCATAAGGAGATTTTGTAAGCATTGTTCAACAAATAGGCAATGTTCAATGAAGGTATACGTCTGTTGGCAATTAGCCAAAGATTAATGGTTATAATGGTAACATGACCACTTAAAATATGTCCTACAACATTATTATAGGTATACACAATGACATGGTGACATCCTTGGTTGGTTTGATCATTTTTCCCTTGGTTTTGACCATTCTACAACTTTTATTGTGGTTGACATTGTTTCTATTGATGTGGAGGTGGAGTTCTCTACCATTATTGTTGCTTTTGTTGGTATTGTTACTAGTTGTTATTGTTATGTTGTGGAAACATATTTTGGTAGATACCCAAGTTATGATTGCTCATAAGATCACGAGTGTCTCTTTCTATCTCTCTATTTTCTAACATATTCTCAATCAAATGATGGAGTTGGATACACCATCTTCTGGAATGTCCACTGACTTGATGGTACTCATAGAATTCATGTTCTTTTTACCAATTAGAAAAGGAATCCCTTTAGGAAATAGCTTCGGTATTGGCCACCTAATCATATTTTCTTGAACCAATCTTTGAAACACAAATTCAATATGCTCACCAAGGTCACGAAATGGTCTAGAAATGGGTGGTCTTATCCTTAGAGGAGGGTCTTGTAATTGGTTTTGAATTTGTGGTGGTTGGTTTTGTCAATGTTTTGGTTGAATGTATGGAAGTGGTGGTTGTAAATGGATAGTTCCTGTTTGCATCATCTGAATGTGGTGTGATTTAGTAGATCCATTTCCAATACCATTCTTATTGTGGTTATAGGGTTTTGGTCTCTTATTGTTGTTGGCCTAAGGTGAAATTAAATCCAGTATTTGAATTGGGTTCTGATTATGGTTCTAGCCTTGGTTATGCTACCCTTGATGTTGATTATGGATCTAATTAGAAGAGGATAACTTGATTATCCCTTTTTGATAAGGTCTTTCTTGATTTGTATTCCTTTCTCTATAACCTCTTTAAACATATGATCACATTGCAGTTCAAGATGGTGAGATATCTCATTGTGTAGGTTCCTAGTAAATATCATACTCAACTATTTATTTGGTAGATTATGAGTAAACTGTCTCTCTAGTGGTCTCCAACATTGAAAGTATGCAACAAATATTTCACCAATATTTTGTTTAGCTTGGCCCAAATCCATAGTAGTAATATCATGCTCGAGATTATATGAAATTTGTTGTACAAACTTCTCTAAAAGATCATTAAAGTTAGGGACCAAATTCTTCAATAATTTCAATAGTCATTCTAAGGCTCATACTGCTAGACTCCTCGGAAAGAGTAGAAGTATGTAGATGTCACTAGAGGCTACTGATTGGCAGGAAAAAAAATTCTTTCAAATGCTCTATAGGGTTGCCTTTGCCTTTGTATTTTTGAAATTTAGGTGGTTCATAACTTGACATAAATGGTATTTATAGATACTCCATGTTAAATGGATAAGATCATATTTCATCCAATTTGAATTTATTTTTTTATTTTCCAATCTGTATATCTTGAATTGCATCCTTCAGCTATTGCAACTCTTGGGCAAGGAAATTAGGAGTGGCCTATTGTTGTTGAGGTTGTGTGGTGAAAGTTGGATTACATTGACCGAGGTAGGCATATTTTGGAATGTTGGTATAATTGGCCAAATTAGTAGGTATGCATATATATATATTGAGATTCTATTACGAATATAGAATATGATATTTTTGAGACACATTCTAATTCAAACTGGATAAAGAACCCTAGCTAATGAATTATTGTTATGGTAATGGTATTTAGATTTATGAAATGTGTTGGTATTGTTGTGTTTAGGAGGGAACCTTTTACCTAATTGTCTAACCCTATTATATATAGGGAACTTGTTTTTGACTAGATCCCTAGTATTGAAGGTGTTGGTAGTTGGATCCTTATTGCATGTGTGATACCCATTGGGTGAAAGGAAATTATTGTTGAGCACCTAGTACCTACTATACATAATAACCTTATTATTGGTTGAACACCTATTGTTTAATAAACACTTATTATTGAAGATGCACTTGTTGTTAAAGAGGCACTTGTTATTAAATAAACACTTGTCATTGAAGAGGCACTTACCGTTGGTTAGGTAAATGTTGGGGGTTTGATGTTTGTTATTTTTGACCAACTAGCACTTTATGATGAATAAAAACACTTTATTGGTTAATAAACACTTATGATTGATAAGTTATATTGGTCTATGCTTATTTTCATAGAACATTCATTGTCACTTATTGAGGTGGCGTAGTGTTATGCGCTTGTTATGGTGTAAGTTGGTTTGATGTTGGCTCATTTCCCCCTGTTGCACACTTGAAGAAACAACTAGTTGAGGAGTGGAGGTTGCTTGTTAATTTTTGTAAATAGGTTTACGTATTCCCTATTGTTACAATACACTCATGGCATTATTTGGATAAATTTGTTGTGTATTTCTTTATGGTAAATTAGACCCACTTTGGTTTAAATTAGAATGCACTTGTGTTATATCCATAATGTTTTGAGTGAGGTATTTTGTTTGAGTGGTAGTCTCTTCAATCAAAATAGGGACATTATACATGTCACCAACCGATGTGCTTTGGCTAAATGGGTCTACATTTTGTCTTACATAACTTAAATCATCTATTTATTTCCTTGTTGATGGATTTATGTCATTAAGCAATGTGTTAAAAATAACCCTTGCATTAATATTGCAAGTTAGGTTGATATAGTTTTTGTATGCTTGATGTACCTATTCTATTTTTTCATCCTTAGGGCCTTTTCATTTTTCAATCATGTTTTATTCTTGATGTAACATTTACACCAAATATTGACTATAACTAGTTGATTCCTATTCAAACATTTGAATTTTAGGTGTATTACTAAGATTTCTAAGCAAACTACTCAAACTTTCATGTGATAAGTATGGTAGAAATTTGTCTCCTACTAAGACAAATCTAACAAGAAATTCATCTTTGTTCTATAATAAATGATGTTCAAACATGTATGGATCATAGCTTGTCTATGTTGGAGTCAAAACATAATAAGGCTCTTGTTGTTATGTTTGTTCAATGTTAGGCATCATTTGAGCAAAGTACTATGTCATTTGTTTTGGTTCTTGGCCTAGATAAAGAGGTATAATCACCAATTATTGTGTTAAAGGGTTGTGCCTCTATTCAACATATGGAACATTATAAGATGGATAGGGATTCATATCATAAAATACATCATCATATGACTCTTGAATAAAAGGAGTATTGGTCATAAAGTTCTCATATCTTGGATTATACATGGTCTCACTATGTGTGTAATGAGGCATGTTCAGATCCATAGATAGGTCTTGTGAAAAATAAAGGGTCTAAAGGTAACAAATAATTGAGGTCTAAAAATAAAAATCCTTTGGATTTGTAAAAGTGGTACAAAGGGTAAAACAACTAGACTAGGCAAAGGTAGGATAAAATAAAGTCAAAACCAGTCTAACAAATTGACACTAATTTTTCCAAAGATGGTTATAATCAATGGAAAAAGTAACACAAAGGCTCAAAACTTATCTATGGCTAAGTTATTGATTTTCTCAAAGGTGGTTATAATCAGTGACAAAAGTATCTAGACAAAGAAGAATAATTAAGAACTAGGATCAAAAGATAGAAATGATTTTATCAAAGGCAGTTATAATCATTAGCATGAAAAACAAGGGTAGAATTGGAAACAAAGAACTCAAACAAGAACTCAAAAATAAAATAAACTAAGGCAATGATTAGACAACACTCAATAATTAACTCACTAAGACTCAATATTTATTTCACAAAAGACTATTGGAACAATAAAACTAGGGTACTCAAAATTCATCACATCAAACTTAAAACAAGGCATGTGGCAACAACTTGGCTCAAATGACTCTCCAAACCAGGTTAAAAAGAAACAATAACCACTAGGTTCTAGGCAAAGGGTCTTTTGAATCAGATAAGAAATCAATGCAAGTAACACAATCTAAACATAAAAGATAGAAAACCTATGCCCAAATTAGACAACGCTTTAGCATGAACCTGATTAGTTTAGGAATTATAATTTGAAAGGTTGAGTTTTATATTTTAACGCAAAAATACTTGAATGTTCTAAGGCAAAAGAGTTAGGCCAAAATAGGTAGTGTAACTGTACGTTTGAAATAAGAGAGGTATAATAATAGTTTTGGAACTTGGTTTCAAATATGATAAGATATTTTGAATGATTTAGGTAGTGTAACAATACTCCTTCAAAGGAGACTTAAGCCAAATTTTTAGACCAAAATGAAGATCAATATATATAAAATATTAATATTAAGGAGTGAAAAGGACATATAATAGTACAATACTCCAATCCAAGTGGATCCAACAAAATATATTAGGATCCATTAAAAAAGTTGGTAGGGAATATTAAGACAAAATTTACATCAAAACATGTGACTTTGGGTGACTACTGGATGTAAAATGAGGTTTTAGAAGGATTGCCACTATTGTGAGATTACCAAGATCTATTTCCAATAAAGTTTTCATAAGTAAATAGGGTAGACCCTTCCCTAGGTTAAAAGAGTATGCACATAGAGCTAAAAGAGTACATACATAGAGCACATAGAGATAAAAGAGTATGCACAGTTTATGAAAAAGTACCCATACAAGTTAAACCCTAACATGATGTTAAAGGTCAAGGTTAAACTAGATTAGATGCAAAAAAAAAGGTATTATCTATTCAATGGAAAAAGTAGATTGGTTTAGCCCAATCATGGTACAACCTAAGAAGTCTATAGAAATCAAAGTATGTGGGGATTACAATGCATTAAATGATGCATGTATTAATGATCCATTCCCAATTTCTTCATTTATGAAGTCTTGAAGTTGGTCATAAGACATGAAGTGTATTCTTATATAGATGGGTTTTTTTGATACCATCAAATACCAATCATAGTAGAAGATAGAGATAAAACAACTTTTGTAATAAAATGGGGATCTTTGCATACAATGTAATGCCCTTTAGCTTGAAGAATGATGATGTTATGTTCTTTAAGGTTATGGTCACTACATCTAAAGACTTCATCCATGATGTATGGAATTTTATTTAGATTATTGGGTTGTTTTTTATTCAAGGAACATCTATTTAAGTTGTAACAAATGTTAGAATGGTACCAAACTCTATGTATTGCACTGAACCTAAATAAGTGCTTATTGTTGGGGCATATAATATGCAATAATTGGATTTTTGTTAACCAAGCCAAAATTATAGTTATTGTGGGTATGCAACCTCTTACAATATCTACATAGGTGTGATCATTCTTAGGTCATACAAGATACTACAAAAAATTCATAAAAGACTACATAGTTATATCTTCACCTATGGAAAATTTATTATATAAAGATACTAGGTTTGAATGGACTAATAAGTGCTAAAAAAAATTGTGAATCTGAATCAAAGGCTAGTGACAACTCACATTTTGGTTTTTCCTAACTCAAGCAAAACATTTCATGTTCATGTAGATGTCTCAGGAATTATAATAGGAATTATTCTCGCACAACAAAGAGACTGATGATTGGACCATCCCATTCACTTCATAAGTCACAAAATCTTAGCTATAGAGAAAATTTACACAACTACAAAATGAGAAACTTTGGAAATGGTGTTCACACTATAAATTCAAACACTATCTTCTAGCAATGTTAATTGAATTGTTTACTAATCACTAGGCTCTATGATACTTGGTAAATAAGCTCATGTTAGGAAGAATAATATTTCACTAGTTGTTATTATTTAAAGAGTTTTAGTTAAAAATTAATGTGAAGCATGAGAGGGATAATGTGGGACCAGACCTCTTGAGTTGAATAAACAATGGAGAAGAACTTAAATAACTCCAAGATGAATCATCAGATGTCCATTTGTTTTGAATCTCTATAATTTTAAAAAACATAGCTAATTTCTTGGAACAAATAATTTTTCCTACACACTATGTGGAAAGGGACAAGAATTAATCGTCACAAGATCCATTCCATTCAGTATTATTAATGGATTTCTATACAAAATGTGGAAATATGATGTACTGTGTAGAGTGGTTTTATATCATGAGTAACCACAACTTCTTCAAGAGGTACACCAAGGAATCATAGGCTAACATTTTGCATCATAATCTACTGATAGGAAGATATTTAAAAGTGGGCTACTCTATTTTAAGATGCACACTAAGTATTAAAACATTACGACATCTACTAAAGGATGAGAAGGCCTAATCATAGAGATGAAATGCCATTGAATCCTATGCTAGTTGAGCAACTGTTTAAATAGTGAGTAATTAACTTTGTAAGACCAATCAATCTACCCAATAAGCATAGTCATGTAAGTTACATAATTACTATGACAAACTACTTCACTAAATGGGTGGAAGGGGTTGTGACACCAAGTCACATCGCTAAGGACATAACCAAATTTTTGCATGAAAATATTATAATCACATTTAGATGTACTTTGAAGTTAGTTACTGATAAAGGAACACATATAATAAATATAACCATCAATTCTCTAATTAAGGAGTTTATGATATCACACCAAAAAAACACAGCATATCATTCACAAGTCAATAGAGAGCCAGAGGCATCAAACAAATTCATTAGAAATATGATCATAAAAATATGTAATGTGTAAAGGGATTATTGGGAGGATATAATTATGAAAATAATATGGGTGTATAAAACAAATTAAAAGTGTGTGATAGGTTTCACTTCATTTCAGCTGGTTTACATACTAGAAGCAATCATGCCAATGGAGTACATAATTTCTAGTCTATGAATTTCAATGATCATGTAACTGGGATATTATGACTCTTTGCAGGAATGACTAGTGGATTTAATAAGGATGGAATAAAATATTAAAAGAGAAAAATAGACACATAAAGTCATTAAGTAAAGTTAGAAAGCATGACATGATCATAATCTGTGATCCAAAGATTTTTTCTAGAACAAGCAGTATTACTATATGACATTAGATTTAGAGAATTTCCAAGCAAGCTGCACATTAGATGGAAGGGATTTTACATCATTCATGATGTCTCATAACAAGTAACAATTGTCTTAAAATATCTTCAGGTAAACATTATACCAGGACATGTAAATGATTATAGGCTTAAGCCTTACCATCAATAATCTATATCAATTCTCATAGAAAATGAGAGAGGGTGCTTATTAACAACATGTAGTTTAGGATATTTTGTTAATGAATTATTTTATTATTTGGGATTTAGGTTTGTGTGTTTATGTATAGTGTGATCTCTATATCATAAGACATCAAAAATAAGTTAAAAAAGTCAAAGTCGTAAACTAAGACATGGAAAGTACCCAACACAAAAAGAACAATGACATGCAAATTCAACATGGGAGTCATTAATTAAGACCAAAAATGAATATCTCAAAATATAGAGGAAAGATAATGAATGGTCATTCAAAAATTCATTAATGATGACATACTTGAAAGATTACATCTTTCCCAAAGTAGATCGAGTATCAAAATCAGGGCATGGATAATAAAATAAAGTAGACGAGGGAAAATATGGTGCAACAAATTACCAAATCCCATCAACTAAACTAATGCATTGATAAATTTAATTGATAATGTTAAATCATCATGAATCAATTAAAATTAGTTTAGAAATCAAAATGGCATGTGGACAACTCAATATATTCAAAGGGACATGTTAGATAGATTCAAGTGGCAAAAGATATATAAACAAGGGCATGAGGAACATAATGCCATTAAACACTTTTATAAACAATATCCCCTTATAATTTATGCCTAAATCATTCAATTATGCATAGATTATTTTTCAACACTAGTTTAGTTGAAAAAATTATTTAAGTATGGTAAAAACAACAACCATAGATTGTGCACAACTTTTTGTTCCCCTCACATATGTCCAAAACAAAGAAATGAGGATTGGTATTGTAGTTTTACAAGATAGATACCATAATCTAGATCCTTTTGAATTCATTGACATAGTGGAAACCATTTTATTTACTCCATAACAAACAACAAGAGTGTAATCAAATGCCATAACATTACATCACCTACGAGGAACTGATGCAGGGTGCCTTATCAAATTTACAATGCTAGGTTATCTTGATGAGGTAATGATGAAACTCCCCAGTCAATACAATTAAGGCACCATTAATTTTCCACAATATGTGACTATTTTCATCAATCTAGAAACCATGTTATATCAATAGGTCTCTCAGCTCGTGGTAAATCATTTCTGCAATATAAAATCAATGCCCCTCATATTCATTTAGATACGAGGGAAAATATAGTAGGGCATCCTAGGGGATCTCTATCAAATTTGTGGAGGATATTTAGGTGCACATTATCTTTGAATGCATAAAAAAGCACTTATGGTAGACCTTAAAAAGTGTGAGATACACTACCAAAGGGTTCATTGATATTGCTTATCTAATGATCTGACTGAATGAGGATTTCAACTGGCAAGATTTTTTAGTCTTTGAGCTCATCACCAACCTTGATAAGGTTTTTAGTGGAACATCTTAGGTATTCTAATACTAATTCTTGGTATGACTCCTTTGCTTTATGCAATGGAAGTCTCTAGGGGGTCCAGTCAACCTAGATTTAGATTTCTAGCATGTGACCACATTTGCCAACATTACCTAGACCAAAATAGGCTAATAATATGAACAACTCAACAAATTCAATCCATGGTGGGTGAAAGTCCATAAACTCATCATTTCATACCCTTGTATACCTGTACATGTCATGTAATATTTAGGGTAGCATGTTGCAGTCACTAAGCTCCATGATGGGATCCAAATTAGAGTTCATGAGCTTTTAAAGGCACTAATGACTTCTTTGCTGTTTTTCATCAAAATTTTGGATACACATGCAAAATTTAGATGATAAAAAGTTATGACTACTCATTCCATTACACCATTGTGATCTTTACCTCTAGGGGCATAACAACCATCGACATCATAACTATAAGTAGAGGCATATGTACCATTGAAAATAAAATTAATCCCATCACAAATTATTGCATGGAAGAGGAAGGCACTAGTGCATAGAGCATCACCACCCCTATAGATAAGAAGATGTACAACACTAATTAATGGAATTATGATAAGAATGTCCCAAAAATCACTATAGAATATGATCTGACTCAGTTAGTCATCATAGGTGAGGATGTGTACAAATCAATAATTGATAACATAGGGATTGAGGTCTATTAAGAAGAAAAATAAAAAGATTTTTTTCTTTTCTTTTGGAAAAAAATGCACACTTGTCATGTGTAAAACAATGTCCCAAAGACCCTATTGGTGGACATTCCAATGCCTCATGCATCCATAATTATCAATACAATGGTGAAAGAGAAAGAATTCACATGCAGGATGGCTATGATTTTTTAGGGAGCACTAGGCCTAGGGCCTTTATGGGTACAAATAAACCCACAACAAGGAATAAGCCCATAATAACCACTAATACAAAATCCAAGAACCTATATTACACGATGACTATCACCAACTATTGTAGAGCCTATGGGTTCCTTTGTTGAACCACACCTAATTGAGGAGGTTGAGTTGTAAGAGGCTTGAGTGCCAAAACAACTACCCTAAGAGATGATCTAGGATCACAAGTGGTTTAATAAGACTTCAGTCCCTCCAGTTAGACTAAAGGCATCAACACGTAGGCACACTTTAGTCAAAACAACCTCTTCTTCTTCTTCTTTTCAGTCACTCTCATCTCCAGATTCTTAAAATCCTATAGAGGATCCATAAAAGACTACTTAATCATGGATTGAGCAACCAACCATATAAGAATATATCATAGCACAAGAGCACATTACCAAGGATCAACTCAAGCACGATAAGGCTCAAAGGGCAACTACAAATAAGGTTAGAAAAAGGAAAAGAAAGAGGAAAAGAAGAAGAGGAAGGAATAAATGGAACATGAGGCTATAAAGGAGGAGGAGAAAAGGAAGAAATAAGAGGAATAAAAGAAGAATCATGATGAATAAGTTATGAGGAAGGAGAAAGAACAAGTAAATATATAAGTATAAGTAACATATAAATAGAAGGATGAAGCTGATGCAAAAACAAAGGCCAACTAAGAGGAGAAATTAATATAAGTTAAATGAAATTAAGAGAAAGAAATGTAGAAGCAAACCCAAGAGCAAGGGGCCAAGGACTAGGTAGAGGTAGCCTCCAAAGTAAAGTCAGAAGCAAAAAGTAAATGTAAGAAGAATTCATAGCAAATTAGGCAATAGAGTATTCCAAGAAGGTGGTGATAGCCTAGGTCCAATAACCATCTTCCACATCTCAAGCCTTAGGGTCCACTCAAGGGGGTGCGTAATAGAATGAGCCTCAACACAAGCCAAAATTCTCTAGCTAATTGTTGTGGGATGTCCCTCCACCCTTAATGTGATACACAACCTTCTCTCTTCCAATGGCGTAAATCAAGAAAAAACATGTGATGACTACATATTCTAGTTTGGATATTTCCATGATGGTACAGGAAGCATCACTTGATGTTTCAAAACTAACCTTGTAAAATAAAATAGAGGGAACAACCACATTTTAGGAGTCTATCACTCAAAAGGATTATGTACTAGAATAAGAGGCATCACAACTAAGGGAGGAAAATGTAGATTTACAACTTCACCTCACCAAAACTTGACAACTTGTTTATGGAATTTTCCCTACCTTAGTCACTCAAGTTTTGGGTGATGAATTTATGTTTGAGGAAAATTAATTCACATCCCTTCTATCATAACTCAAAAAAGACTATCTCATTGTACAAAATTTGTAACAAATTCACACATAAGGTCAAAATTTCAAGGCATAAACATAGGCTATTTTTGGACTCCTCAAAGAATATGAACAAGCCTTGGACACTGTTGTGCTCCAAACTCAACATATATCCAAAGACATGCTTGAATGGAAAGAATAACTGAACACCACTTGGATTGAGGCTAAACTATAGTTCACTAAGGCTGACAAAGCCAAAACAATAATGAGGGATCAATCTGATACTTTTGATGCACTATATGTCACACTCAAGACATGGTTTGAATCAAGAGACAATGTTATGAACAAGCTATAAACTTATCAAAATGAGATGTTTCACAATACATAATTTATTGGCATTCAAATGCAAAGGCATACAAATCAATTAGAGGAGCTAGCGCAATAAATCTAATGGAAAGTGTTAAAAACTATGACAATACTCATCATCATAAAATATGATGATATTCATAATATTATGGGGTATTATCACTATGGGTTGAGAAGCTCTCACTGATTTTACAATGTTCAATATGGACTTGTCCCATTTGGATAGCTCCATTGTAGAGATCATCTAGGAGACCCAATTTATCCCACCAAACCAACTCTATCATGAACTCCAATTGAAAAAGGCTACCACATCTACACAATCAGCCATTTAAACATACCCAATGCCACAAACACTAAATTATATAACTATGATTTATTTGACAACAATTTTAATAACATCATCTTCATAGTCTCCATCAATTTGAGAAATGTATACAATGCCTCCACCTTCTCTATAGGTATTGCAAACATTCAAGTTTTGAAAATTTGAAGATTTTTCTAGTAGGAAGGCTTGAAGCATTAGGAGTGGGGATAGGTTGGTTGAAAACCCATAAAGGGTGGCCACCTATTTATATTAATCTGTTGAAAAATTGAAATGGTCGTAGATTTATACACTACTTAGTTAAAAACTTGAAAGTGTGGCTAAGTAGTGCACAAGAGGTGAAAAATGGTAAACAACACCTTGAATAATTACCAAAAGTAATGTTTTTAGACCAGATTCTTAGCATAAGTAATTTTTTTAGCTTAAGTACAAGGCACACTTCATGCAAATTTGTCTTGAGATGAGATAATTGTTTAAGTCTAGGAAAGTGTTGATAGTATATTAGAATTACAAAATTGTAGAGTGTATCTACATGAAAAGTGTGTGATGAATATTATCCTATATAATATATCATATTTTTTTTGTATTTAACATATGTATCTATTATTATGTATTCTATAGTCCATTAGATAACAATGGTCCAATGTTGAGGCTAGGGGCTCGCATCCGCGCGGCCCCCTCCAACCCTTCCTCGTGTCTGCGTGGCACTGTAATGTGAGATCTATTATTACATGGAACTTTATTTTTCCCTTGGATTTCTGTATTGCAGATGGAACCCGAGTTGGATTTCCAGCCTGAGTTGGACTGCCATCCCGATCTAGTTTGTGATGGAAATAGTGAACAGATGGGGGAAACTTTGTTTCCTCTGTGTCGGAGCGCACTGAATGGAAGGTGGCTCTGGTGGGGGTTACAAGTGACCACAAATAACAACCAATGACACTTATCAAGGAGTGCAGGGGAAGGT